>JAVJGJ010000035.1:6594880-6625362 GCA_035590215.1 Microhierax caerulescens | reverse complement strand
TAAATCTTATCTCTATTTTGCCCTTCTCTGCCTTTTTTAATTCAGCCCAGAGCTTGTCTCTGAGAAGATGTGACTAATATCACATACAGTGAGATGCAAGCTCTTCAGCTTACGTGCAAACCTCATCACTTACAGAGGGTACAGTTAGATGCGCAAGCTAATTTACAGAAGGGTTCTGCATCTACTTTCAAGGCCAAAACAATAAAAAATAAGCTCATTTTTTTCCAATTGGTACTGGGTAAAAAAAATAAATATATATATTGCTTTAACTCTGTCTTGGTTTCTTGATTAGATGAAGGCAAATTACATGTTTTTCCACCAGTCTATTATTACGGTTTAATCTCTGCACAGCTTGTCAAATAGATGTGTTTTGCTCACAGAAGATAAACTTCCTTCTCTGGAAAGATAACAGTATGATTGTGTCCAATTTCTAAGCCATTTCTTAAAAAATAACACTTTTCAGACCAGTGGTACAAGGCACATGCTCCAGGCCAGCAGTGCCAGTGCAGAGTGCAAGATCATTATCTGCTACTGCTACGGTACTTTCTCTCCCTTCAAGAGCAGGACGTCCCATGCACATCCTGCATGGGCTGGTTCAGACTGGAGGTCTGGGTGTTTCCACCAGTTTGGCTGGGAACGGGGCTGTGAAGCCTATTTACACGCAGGCTGCGGGGCCGGGCTGGAGGCACATCTCCCTGCGGCGCGGAGGCAGGAGGAACCAGCTGGATGCCTAACACAACGGCAGGCGACAGCATCAAAGCACAGATGACATCTCGCTCTGGTCATGCAACCTCTTTTTGTCTCATAGGTTTTTATTCTGCCTCAGCTAGCTGAAGGGAGACATCCATCTGCTCTGAGAATGACGTTTCCTGGGATTTCAGTGACAGCAGAATCATGCACGTTGTGGTCATGGAGCTCGTGTCCTTCATGCTTTGGGAGGGTATTGCATCACGAAGAAACTTTATGAGGGAAAAATCTGTTTTTTCCAAGTTAGACCTGGGCATGCTCCTTCTGCCACTGGCTTCGGGAGCATCAGAGCTGGCTCGTGGAGCATAACTGAGTCTCAGACAGATGCCCTGCCTACCGCTGAGCTTAGGCAATGCCTGGCTTTGCTCAGGGCAGGCTTTTGTGGCAGGGTCTCAAATACAGGACAGGAGGGACTTAAGTGGAGGGGAGAGCCCTGCCATTAACCTGCCTGGAAGGCAACAGCTCCTGCCTCAGCATGGCCAGGTAGCTGCACAGTTGACAACAAACCCGATGCACGAGAGATGCTAAAAATAATCCATTCCAAAATTAGGCACGCTTCATTAGACAATTTTTACACCTAGATGAGAATCATACTTTTAAGATGTGTGGTTTGAAGTGTGGCAGTTGGTGTATGCATTTATCATCTCCTGGTTTGTCATTTCTTTCTGAATGATGCAAAACAGAGAGAGTTCTGTTTGCTTTCACACAGCAACTGCCACCTTGTTACCCAGAACAGAGGATTTTATTAGCTTAAGCAAGCACCTGCAGGACAGATGCAGTATTTACAGGTTATTCAAATCTGTATTTTGTTCTTTTACTGAGTAATCTGGTGGTAAAAATGTTTCTCTTTCTGTTTTGTAGACTGTTGCATTGCTGAGTGGGGGCCTGGAATGCTGATCTAAATTACTTCAGGTAGTGAACGTTGTGTCTCCTCTTTTTCAGCTTATTTTTACTTTGAATAGTTAAACTTAGCCAGATTTTGAGCAATGTCTTTCTGCACAGCACCTGTTCTTGCCATTACTCCCAGGCTGTGTTCCTCCTGTGTCCCAACTACCTACCCGCCTTCACCATGTGGCAGGGGTAAAACACCTCAGGCATATGTAAAAAAAATATGTATTTCTTGTAACTTCCAAATCACTGTAAACTGCTTTGTATGGAGGAGGTTTTGGAACTATTGAACATATTTTTTCTCGTTCTGGTAGCTGGATAGTGACAGTTTGAGTGTACACAAGTACATTTGCTCAAGTACTGCCAAGAAAACATGTTCGTATTTTCTGGTGGTATTTCTAAATGTTATTTGATACATCAACAGCTTCTCCAGTTAAGCATTGGAGCTCTCAGACTATATAATCTTAGTGAGGAACAAAGCTGAGCTTAATAAGTAAACAGATTCATTCACATTAAGGTTTCTTGTGTTCACCAGCTGTTTTTTCTAGAGCACCCGCTGGCTGGCTTCTGAGTAACAGGCTCAAGGATCGCTCGGGTTTTGCCAGCTCGTCAGGGTCTGCCCACTCAAGCACCCCGCAATCCAACTTCAAACAGGACTATCTGGAAACCTCGCCAGGGTGTCTTTCTTTTTTCCTCTATTTTCCCAGTCCCCAACTGCCCCAGCCTGCCAGGCTCTGCATCCTGCAACGGCCACCGTTCCTTCCCTCACGGAGGCTGCGGGTGACACGGATGCTGTGGCTTTGCCTCCCTGGGAAAGCTGTGCTGAAACATCGAACCCACGTGTGACCGGCCCCCAGACCCCTCCGCACCCCCAAGGAGGGTTCTGCAAACTCCATCTCCCAACTGTCCTGGGAACAGTAAAATGTTTCCAGCCTGTGTGTCAGCATTTACTGAGATGCTTTTATCTCTTCACCAAAGTAGGAAGAGCTGCTGTGTGTCCTGAAAACCTCTTATGGCATTTTAATTAAAGTCTCTAAGCAAACCCTTTTTCTTGCCTCTGCCAGCCCAGCCTCCCTGCCCCCAGCACCCTGCTTTCCATTTTTATTGGATTGATTTCCAGACTGGCCATATTTGACAATTGGACATTGCAATCACAATGATTTTTCCTCCTCTTTAGTCGAGAGGCTTACGATGAGAAAATAACCTCAGCATGTATCGGGGACCTTTACACAAGGGCCTTGCAACCCCCCCGGGGCTGGTGCAGTGCTGCACCAGGGCACTGTCTAGCTGGGATGAGCACTCGCTAACATTTTCCCTTATAAATATTCTATCCAAAAGTATTTTTCAGCAATTAACAGCTGAGGTAACCTTTCAGGGCTTTGCACCATTCATCCTCTGCAGACGGGTGCTCCCTGGGGTAAGGACCCAGCCTGGATTTCCATCTGCAGACGTTCTTGGTTCGGGCTGTGTTTGCTGGCCATCAGGCAGCATGCCTGCCCAGCATCACGGCTCTGCACCCTGCTTTCTTCCCCCGGCCCCCCCCCCCCCCCCCAAGGAGCACCTCACAGCAGCAGCATGCCTAAGCTGGGGCTCCAGCCCCAGCCGGGGTGAGCTGAGCCATGCTGCGCCTGCAATTCAGTTAGTTTTGTTTTATATCTCCCTCATGGAAACTCATTTATTATTTTACATTACTGTCTGAAGCCTTGGAGCATCTCTTCCTGCATTTAAAATAGGAGGAAAAAGCCCGTCTGCAACATTCACAGGCAGGGTTAGCTCTCCCAGCCTCACGGCACAGCTCAGTGGTTTGGGATGGGGAGGCTTGGTCGAACCCCTTGTAACGAGCAAAGTGATCTCAATTTAAACAGCAGTTAATGAAAGATGCCTACACAAGGCCTGCAGGCATCCTGACACTTAATTAATTGTCCTACAGCATAGCATACCTAACAGCACTAAGGCAAACACACCAACATTCAAAAGGAAGCAATTAACTCAAAACCTCAGCCAGCTGGTACCCCGCTTTGTGGAGAGCACTGCCAGCCCCGCTCGCAGGGAGTGAGCATCCTCCGTCGAGTGCACGGGTTTGTTCTGCTTTGGGTCTCGCTACGGAGGAGTAAAATTCACAGGAACTGAGGTTTGGACCTGGGGCCCGGACTGCGGGGTTTCTGAACCCCAAGAGGAGGACGGGATGAGGAGCCCAGCTGCACGCTGTGGCTGCAGCCTGCGCGCCGCGCTGCTGGCAGGCAGCATCCTCCCCTCATTCCTCCTGCATCTCTGGCCCCCGGCTGGGGTGAGACCCCCCTGCAAGGAGCTCTCGGGAGCACACACCAGCCTGGGGTGAAGGGCTTTGCTGGCCATCTCATGAGCACTGAAGGGGGATCACAGGGCAGGAAAGTTTCTAGAAAAGGAACCTGCTGAAGCACGCAGGTCACCTACTGAAATACCGCCGGCAGTGGAATCAGCAGCACAGATTGCTGAATCCGGGGAACAGAGGGGAAGTGCTTCGTTGAGCATACATCTGGTAACACAACAGACAGAGCACACAGCCAGTTACCAAGGATGCAAAAAGTGGAAGTTACGCTGCATCACAGGGTAGAGAGGAAGTCGGCAGGAAACAGCTTTATTTTCTGTGGGTGTTACGTGAACATAAGAAATGCTGGCTGCTCGAGGAACTCGGTGTCCTTAGGGAGAACTCCGCACCTTTGGAGGGGAGGGGGCCTCTGAGGAAGAGGAGCGAGCCTTGCAGCACAGGCAGCAGTGGCTCTGAGCTCCTTGCCCTGTGCCTAACACGCTGGAGGAGCGTGGGGAGGACTCTGCACTCCATCTTACTTCATCTGGGAAACAGAAAATGCTCCTGCAGACGGCTTGCAGAACGTGTTGAATCTATCACCGAAGGGAAAAAAATATGCTAATGCTAAGTCTTGGTTTACACAGAAACACAACCAGGTAAAATAACACACGGGATAGGAACTGCTCACATTCCAGCCTCCCTTGCAATGCAGATACAGAGGTATGTTTTCTTTGCAGGACAGCAGCCAGTAGTTTCCCTGCTTCACTAGGTTTTTCATCAAAATGAAGGGATGAACAGCTGGTGCCTACGACAGTAACCTTATGTTTCGGTGACATTCATACCCGTGGATAGCAGGGCTCTGGCGCTGCCAAATGCCATTCATGCTGATGGCTGAGAAGGTCACGGACCCATGTGCCACCGCGGAGGGGCCAGCCCAGGACAGGCAGCTCTGGCGTCGCAGGGTCACGTGTGACCACCTGCACCTTCCGCGGGGCAGGTTGGTGGCAGGACAGCCCTACAGGCAAGCTGACGCTTTCCAACGCACAGGGTGATCCGGGAAGAGTTACCAGAGGAAGCAGTAAGTGCTATCGCATGGGACATGGCAGCATTTCACCTGGGACAGCTGCTGAGGACTCGCCCCAAGCTCAGTCGCGCTCTTGTCTCCTGGTTTGCCTCCTTTGCTGCCTGATCTGGTTCGTGTGCTCCTCGAGCAGGGGCTGCACGGCGCAGCGTGTTTGTTCAGCCCTAGCATAATGGGACCCTGATTTCATTTAGGGATCCCTAGGCATTACTGTAATATAAATGTTAATTAATAATGAAGCCTCTTAAAATCCCACATCCTTAATGATATATGTGGCCTGACTTTAAATTTGTCTTTACAAAGCATCTCGCTGCATCTCCACAAGAAATAAATTTGGGATTCAGACCTCTGCTCTCAGCAGCCAGAGCTGTTAATATCAGACTTGCCCTTGGAGGTGTATATTTATATTTCTTCTGAAAACATCATATTTGGGGCTTAACAAGATCTAGACTTTCCTCCAGTCGCTTCCAGAAATCAGTTATTCCAAGCCTCCCCCACATGAGTCTTTGGGAAACCGCTGTCACAGGGGGGGGAATGGTGCTGGGAACAGGCTGGATCCAGCTTTGCGAGAGCGCGCAGCCTTGGGCTGTTCCTGGTCCTTCTCCACCCTGGCCGGTGCTGGGCACAGCCATCTGCAAGATGCAGGGTAGGATCCTGCTCAGCTCTAAATCCCTGCCACAGCCCAGGTGAAGCTGGGAGTCCAGCCTTTCCAAAACTGCTCCCGTGTGTGCTTCTCGGATCCCAGCGTCGCATTATCCGGATTATCCACTTGCACATTGTGTGCGCAGAAATTTGGCCCTTGCCTTATCCCTAGCCTCTGTGTTTCTGAGCTCTCCACGCTAAGTTTGCCAGCAACAGCAAAATCCTCAAGCAGCTCCCTCTGATTCTGCACTTCTTGGCGTTTGCTGGTTATTTGTGCGCCAGCTTTGCTGTTGTGTTAATGTGCTGAGGAGGGTTTCTCTCAGCAGGCAGCACTGCACCGAGGGCTTTCCTAATGGCGATCAATGGGGCAGAAAGAAAACAGTGAGCCAGGGCTCTGCAGCATCCGTCCCCCAGCAGCCGCTCGTGGCTGTGCTGTTGTGCTGAACTCCTCTTCCCTCCCTTAAACTGGGAAAATTATGCTATGGCCAGAGATTCTGGGTTAATTCACTAGTGACTGCTTAAACCAAGGATGAATGTGCCGCAGAGTGGTTTCCTCTCATCTATGAAGTGCTGTTGAGATGCAGAGCTGCTGGGGGCTGGGGGCAAGCGGCAGAGGGGATTCAGCAGACTCACAGCCAACAGCCTCAAAATTTGCAACCCCCTCTCAAAGCCAAGACTTGCAAAAACCCGAGAACAAATAGCGCCTGGCACTTCCAGCGTGCCTTCCACTCTAACCCCTCGTAGCTGCTCAGAGCTCGTCCTGTGCCCCTCGGCCCGTGCCTCGCGCCGTGGGGGACCGCTTGCCCTGTGAGTCCTGACCCAGGGTGGGATGGACAACGCCAGGCCAGCGCAGGGCGGCAAGCGATAGGAGGCTACTGACCCCAATTACACACCGACCGACCAGCAGCATTAACGCATATATGCAACAGGCATGTCCTGCAACAAACCGGACCTTTGGATTGCAGAGCAGCTGCGTGCACCTCGGAGCGCTCAGAGCACAGCAGGGAGCCAGCCCCCTCCCCTCCTCACGAGGGGTATCTTTATGGAACAGCAACTTCAGCCACAAAAGACAGAGGCTTCTGAAATGGAGACAGTGTGAAAGAACATAAAGAATCTTTACTTCTGCCTGGAAGGATTTTCTGAATGTTTCTCAGCAGCATCCTTGCAGGGAAGGGGTGGCTGGGAAGAGCTGCAGGGCTGAGGAAACATTTCCCTACGAGTCCAGCCGGAGAGGTTAAAGCAAACTTGGGGCCTTTCTGAGCCATCTAACGTGCCAGGCTCCCTCCCCTCCCTTGCCAGCAGCAAATCTCCTACCCCAAGAGCCTCAGAGAGATTCCTGTCTTTCCGAGGAACATGACAGACGTCAGCCAGCACTAATGTGGCTCTGACAGAGGAGCAGAAGTCACGAAGAACACGGCTTCTGCTTTGATTATTTCTGAGCTGGCAAAGGGGAAATGGAAGAAGAGAAGGAAGAAGATGTGAAAGGAACATTTTAAAGGCCACGGGCGATGAGGCAAGTCAGGAGGAATAATAAGAGCCCCAGTCTGTATTAGGACTTCACTTACAAATAACTTAGGGAAGGCAGCTATGAGATCAATGTGATTTCATACCCGATTAAACCGTAGTGCACAGAGTCCTGGAGGCTGCTTATAAGCACAGTTTCTGCTACGCGCCGCTCCCAGATGTAACGCTCTGATAACATTTACTAATTATGTGTTTACTCTCTTCAAGTGCTTTCTCAGCGTAACCGGGCTCGGGCATGACCAGCGGGCAGTAAGGTGGCGGTGCCCGGTGTCCCAGCTCCTCCGTCCTGGCCGGCAGGGGAAGGAGCCATGTGCCATCCCCAGCAGCGCACATGCTGCAGCGTGAGCGAGGGCGAGAGCAGGTAAAGCAGCACTGCCGGCGGCCAGCCGCAGCCTGGCTGGCTGCTTGGAGGCTCCTGCGCAGGGAGAAGACACGTGGCGCTCCCTTCGCATTCAGCATTTCAACAAGGCAGAAAACAAGAAGCAGATTTTCACAGGTGGTTTGTTTTTTTTTTTTCCTTTTTTACAGAGCCCTCTGCCAGCTCCGGCTGTCCCAGCCCAGCTGTCCTGGGACCTGCTGACAGGGCTCCCACGGACGAGAGGCAGTTAGGGGTTAGTGCGACACGAGCGTGGGATCAGAGCTGCTCATCTGACATTTCTTCCCTCCCACCCCCTGTTTCCAGGGCCTGGAGCAGATATGTCTCTGGTTATTGACTTTCAGAAACCTTTGACATTCACAGGCTCTGACTTTCATGGGGAAGGATTTCAGCAGCTTATTCTAAAATTGCCAATGTAGATCATCTGCCACCCTCGCTCTTCAGCTGACCTCGGAGTGATGCCCCCAGCCCAGGCAGCCGCACGCTGCTGCTGTCCCAACCCCTGCGTCCCCGCTGCCTTCCCCTCCTGCTGATAGCTGGGATCCCCCCATCCTCGTGCCTGGGTCACCCGGACGCCCCAGCCACCTCCTGGCACTTCCACACACATCGAGAGCGGGGAGGGGGCTGCTGAGTCCCACCAGCCCAAAGGGCAGCTGGGGGGTCCAGCCATCAGCCCTCCCCGGTGCTAGCTGCCTCTGGGTGCTGCAGGGATGGGATGCATCGTGCCCGCAGGAAGGCACAGAGTGATGCATGGGCTGTAAGGGGTGGATGCTTTTTAACACTGTGGCCTCTTGTTCTGCTCCTCACAAATTGGTTGTGCTCCTGTCAAACCTCTCATCCATTAACCAGAGATGCTGCTTCCCCAGAGATGAGCTCAGGTGGATGCACACCCTACCAGGGAACGTGGGGCAGCAGATCAGTGGTTTGCATTTGAAAATGGGCATTTTTATGGGCAACAACCCCACGTCCCCAGCACGTGCTGCTGGGAGCGATGTGCTGGTACCACTACTGGCTCTGTCCCCTGCGGCCCCCCCTCCTTGCAGAGGGGACATCACCAAGCTGTGACAGGCTGCGAGGAGCACGCTCCCACTGCCAGCCGAGCCTCAGACCTAAACACTATCAATAAATAATGGCAATAACAGCGAGTGTGAGCTGTGTGGGGCAGGAAATGTCACCCACAGCCACGCCGGGGACTGCTGACACGGTGCATTGCAGTTGCTAAAGAACCGCTCTTGGCGTGCCTGCCCTGCTCCTCGAGCCCCGGGCTGCATCAGCTCGTCTGTCAGCGGCGCTTGCTGACGTGTTCAACCATTCCCAGTTAGGAAATGAGACCCTGCGAGCATAACGCAGAAGGACACGGTCACTGCAAAGAGCTGTCAGACATTAGCAGGAGGGAAATCAAGAGCCCAGCCACGTGCACGGTCCACAATTATAAACACAAGTTAAACAGTAGAGTCAAACACCGGGAGCGTATTTAGTTTTCCTCTCTCGGGCACTTGCCATTTTCACAATGGCAATGAGGGGGAAAAAAAGATATCTGAAACCCAGTCCACAACAGATCTGGGCAGCAGTAAAACCCAAGACTGATATTTCTTCTCTAGCATGTTTAATAGCACAAAGGCAGAAGGAAGCAGCAGGGCCAGGTATTCAAGAATATTTCTTACTCTTCAGATTTAGAGCATAAAAAATTAATACAGTGACTGGTGAAGATGACTTTCCTTCTACAGCTGGAGGAGCAGAGGTGCTGCAGGATGGCTCCAGCAAGATGTCAGTGCAGGAGATGGAACGCAAGGGCAAGTCTTTGTTAAAATATGAACACCACAGGGAACGGGCTAATGCATTACAGGTAGCTGTGAGAAACACCTGGGGAAGACACGGGGTGACTGTTTCAATCTGGTAGCTGTAAGGTTTTAAACTCTCTCATTAAATGCGTATTCTTTTCCCGGAAATCATAAATTACCCTGCACTTCAGCAAAGTCACGGTAGCATTAAAGCTGCACGAGAGGAGTCACCCTCTTACATGGTTCAGGAAATCACTGGTTCGTGGGGAAGCAACTACAGCATCAAACGGTGCCGTGCACCAGGGAGCTCGAGCTTCTTCGTGGGTGATGGATTGCGTCTTGGATGCTGCTCCAGAACTTGGTCAAGTTCTCATTTTATTACATCTGCTGAGAAAATACAGCTGGGGTTTTATTACCCAGGAAATCCTTTCTCTAGCACATATAATAGTTTATTGAAAAAATGACTCATTCAGTTTAATAACGAGAGGACACTTGTGTGGCCACCCCGATTAATTCCAGGCCAGCCTGCCAGCATCTCGAAGTCTTTGTTAATTCAGTGCTGCAAGTCCCTGGGTTTGCTAGCGTGCATGCAGAATTACGCTGGCAGCTCTGCTGCAGCCATCTGAAAGATCTTCCTGAAACCCCACCAGTGCAAAAGGGAGCTCTGAGGACAAATTTCCATAAAGCCAACACAAGTATATCTAAGGGCCCCTGCTGAAGCATCCAACTGTCCCTACGAAGCAGCATGCAAACTCTCCCCCGGTGGTGCTGAACATCTCTCCTGTCGCTGGCAGAGAGGGGGACAGTTAAGGAAGGTGGCCAAAAGGATGTATGATATGGTACGTATAATACTGGTTGGAACTGAACTAACAGTGGCTAATGGAGATTTCTGCTCCACCCAGCACAGAGGGAAGTAGCTGTGCTCTCTGGTCAAGATCCTTCATACCGCTTGCGGGTGATTATTTTTGGAAGTGATGCTCCCCGTATGTTATCTTCCATGGAGCAGACAGCCCACTTGCTGCCCTAAGGCGACCAGAGAGCTCCGAGCGCTGCATCCTGCCAGCATTTGGAGGGTCTGTGGGTGGCTTGCTGTGTCCTGCTGCCCACCAGCCCGTCCCTGGCACCCAAGGAAGGATTCAGAGCTCTCTGCCTGCACAAAGCAGGCACTGGTTGAATACTCTACTGTCCAGACACCATTTGGTGCCTGGAGCATGAGAGCAGCTACAGCTACAGCTGCAGCCCCGTGGAAGGAGCCTGCAGGTGCTCCGTGCTGCCCATCAGCCCAGGGCTGGGGTGGGAAAAGGAAGAAATCCAAATGGGGAGCTGCTGGCATTGATGGCTTCGCTGTTTCTCTTTTCTTGGATGAAAGAAGTCGTTTTCCAGGCTTGGCTTCGTAGTCTCCAAAATGACAATGTGCTCCACAAGAAGAAGGGATGTCGGGGACACGGAGGCAACTCAATGAACCTCGTTAGCAGCTGCTGCAAAAAGCCAAACGCTCGTGCAGAGAGCTTAGCCCTGCGGCACAGGGGACCAAGGGAACCGGCCTGATATTATCATGCCTATCGGGCTTGCTCACATTTAGCAGATTACTTTAGAATTTGCATTCAGGCGACATGAGTTGAAATAGCAACCACAAACTGTATCAGTGTAATATATAAGGTGATTTGCATAATTTCCTATTTGTGTGGGGCTCCTATTTAATTCCCCCCCCGTATGATCAAATAAATATACCTACTTCCAGATGAAACATTTCAAGTTTAGAGGATTAACCTGCCTGCAAGAAGTGACAATACCTGACTGCTTGTTATCTACAAAACCAACTCCAGAATCCCTGCAAGCTGAAAAAGTCTCAACTTTCTCCTTTCTTTGTCACAGGGAATCGCATCACCACCATTTCCAGGCTTTGGGAAAGAAGTCTCATGCAATTCCTGCCCAGGACCTCCTTTTCTCCCCCTCTTTTGGTGCCCAGGCCACACGTAGACATAGTTGGGGATGCTGTAGATCACAGAAAGCTCAGATGCATCTACCCAGCGATCCCAGGTTTGATGTCCAAGGCTCCCAGTTCCCACAGGGGTGCAGCATTGCACCTTCTGCCCAGGGGAATGGAGCTGGTTTTTCTCCACCAATGCTTCAGCTCCCTCTCCCTCCGGCAGAAATGGGAATCAAAGCAGCATCTGAAGGAAAGCAGCTACTGGGAAAGGAGCAGCTTTGTAGCTTGCCTGAACGACACAAGTTTTTAGCAGCAACGCGTACTAAAGGACTGGATCGGTAGCTAAGATAGCATCAGCTCTGCTATTCTTTGGAGGGCACAGAAGCGATGCATCATCCCTGTCTGCCTCAGTTTCCCCACATCGAGTACAAGGATGGTAGTATTGGCCAAGACTGCAGGAACAAGGGCATTGCCAAGGTTAATAAATAGCAACTTGCAAAATGCTTTGGACTGAGCTCCTCCAACAACGGACTCATGCCCAACAACACACCATTTCCACCACGCTGTCACCTAATCCATGGACCCGTCATCAGTGTGACTCAGGAAAGTGTTCAGCTTAGTGCTCGCTTGAGGAGGGGGGACTCCTCAGAGACAGCAGTGCCTTACGGCTGCCAGGTCAGCAAGGTGCCCCCTGCACCGAGCCCACCGCCCTCGCCGCCGGCCTCCAGAGCCTGCACGGGCTCTCCATCTGCGCTGCCCGAGTGACAGAGACGAAATGGCTCTTTGTCTAACAGGAATTAATATTTAACGCAGGCTTCTTCACACCTGCCAACGCTGGCTGGACAGCCTGCCTTTTCCTTCATGGGCAGAAAAGCCTACATCGATCCGCTGCTAAAAATAGGACCTCCGAGGTTCAGAGGCAGCACCACCAGCTCCCCCAGCGAGGCTGCGAAAGGTTTCTTGCATCTGTTTTCTGGCAACAGCCCACGGTATTTTTCTGGTACAAGGGGCTTTTTACATGCATCACCAAAGAACAGAGCTGCTATTTTTAGCTCTAATAAGCATATTTAATTTCCTGCTGCCTCATTTCAACTGTTTTGTGCGACTAGCATTTCTGAGCACGTCTCTGGGGACTAGGTGAGGATCAGCCCCGCACCGCCGGCCGGGCTGAGCTCGGCACTTTGCAGTTGGTTCGTGTCCCTCGAGCATCCGAACTTATGCTGTTCCTCTTGGCACCACCAATCCCCGGGATTCAGTAAGGAACAACGTGCCGGGCTGCCCCAGCTCCCATCTGCATCAAGGACTGCAGAGTCCCCTGGGCAAGGGACCCCCACACCCCCCGAGTGCCCCCGTTACTATCTGGGGCAGCAAACACTCCCGTTGCACAAATAATTAATCAACACAACATCAAAGGTCGTTCATTTGAAGGTATAAAATGCAGAGTAAGGCAGTTCTGTCATTCTCAATTAAAAAGAGCTGTGGGAAGAGCAGGAACAGTAGAGCCATTTCCCAGCTGGAAACGCTGCGGTGCAGGGATGAGTTGAGCTGGCGCTGCCCTGCCGGGGCTCAGCTCTGGCACGCTTTGCTGTTCACCAGCATCATTCCTGGACCATGCAAGAGGACAAAGTCATGCCACGGGCCCCTCGGAGTTCAAGGTGGGCAGCCAGTGTGGCACAGAGAGAAAATACATGGGATTTCCAGAAGTCTTTTTAGCTTGATTTCAGGAAGGAAAAAAAACAAAACAAGAAAAAAAAAAAAAAAACAAGCTCTTGAGTAGATGGTTGGCAAAAGCTCTACAGAAAAATACCTCCCACTTGCGAGGAGCTGGAGTGTTAGGGAGGACTGGGAGTTCTGTGCTGCTGCAGAGGTGGGAATTTGAGGGTGACAGATGAATTCAGCTTCACGGGAGCCATGTATCTTACGCCAGAAAACTGACCCTGGGAAGTGTGCAGGGCCCTGGGCCCGAGGGCATCATCCTGCTCCTGGTGCCTTGCTGCACTGCTCCTGCCCCCGAGCTAAACCACTGCTACAGAAACGGGGGTTTTGAATGCTTTTGGGGAAGAAGTCTCTGTGGCTAATGAATGCTATTTCAGTACCAAGAGATGCTTTTGCCATTTTCCTGCGCCTGCACAGGCCTAGCAGAGAAGAGTTAATGCCTTTCAGTTTAGTTAGCTTAAAAAAAGAAAAAAAAAATAATTTCCAGCAACACCAAATGTAGCATGCCTCCTTCAGAGCAGAGAGGCAGAAATGTGCTGGATGCAGAATGAAAAATGCATCTGTCCTGGGTTTGCGTGAGAGCTGCCGTGTGCCATTCGTTCCCCACTGTTCCCATCGCTCGGGGCGCACGGAGCCTTCGGGGGAAGAGCAGCAGCAGGGAACGGGTTAATTTGGGCTTCACACACACAGGTGCACTGTGCGTTTGATTTCAGAAAATCGATTTCTCCGCGCAGTCGTGTGGGATGACCGATGGCACAGCACCCCTGACCAGCGCAGGGCTGATGCCTGAAGGTTTGGAGCCGAGGAGCTTTATGAAACGCGGCCAAAGCGGGAGGAGGCTCCCGGCTCTGCTTGCGTGAGGTGTCAGCAACACCGAGGCCAGGCAGGAGCTTTGCCTGGCACCGAGCAAACCCGCCCTGCCCAGGCCCCCGAGGGTGGGAGGAGAGGGGGTGCCACCCCAGGATCGAGCTGCTGGCAGGGCTGGATGTCTCGGGGTGAAGACATTGATGCCCGCGGGGGATCTGGGCAGAGTGCAGCGGGGAGGATGGAAGTAGTTGGTAGAAAATGTGGATGCTTTCCTCTTGTTAGGAGATCATTATAAGCTGACCGCTGGAATGATTTAACTGGGAGCACTGGGCACCCTGTGCGCCGGGCAGCCCTAACCAGGCAGCTGTCCTGCTGTGTGAGAGGGAGCAACCGGTTCGATGCCAAAGCCCTGCTGCGGAACTGGGGCACGTGTTCTTCAGACAAGCTAAGCCGGACGATTTTAAGAACTGAACTAATTCCAATTCTTGACTGATTTATTCCTATCCTGGAAGCAGGCGTGGAATTCCGAAGCAGGGACATGCACTTTCTTCCACCACCTTCTCCTTTAGCGGGCAGAGGCTGGCAGGAGCACCCGGTACCGAGCACGATGGACCTTCTGCGGGCAGAAGGCTTCAGAAGTGGTGTCACTCCTAAACTGCTGCTGCCGTTAGCTCACAACTGCACCGGGCTGTACTTCCCACCAGCATCTTCGTAGATGGAGGCAGCATTCAAAGCAGGGTCCAAATTCACGTTCCGTCCATTATTGATTTTGGTTGCAAGGGAAGGGGGTGCAAATGCTTGACTGTGCTTCATGCAAGAAGCAACATAAGAGCACGCGGCACGCCCGCATAACTCACTGTCAGGTCCGGGCTGCAAATACAGATCTAACAACTAGACAAATAAAGAATATGGGCTGTTTATAGCTCAGTCCTTATCCTGCAGTCATCAGTATGGCTCATTAGGTTTATGAGACAATCATGTCTTCTGCTACCCTGGCCCAGAACCTCTGAGTAATGGCTTGCCGATGCCAAGTAATTATAACGATGTCTTGCAAGTGAAGCAGAAACAACCAAGTAAACTGATTTAAAGCAGTTAAGTCAGGCTGAGTTTTCCTTGAGCTCGGTGTCTTTCTGGTGTTCTACCTCTAACTTTTTCAGTCCAGACCTGCGTTTTATTAGATATTCTTGTTGGCTTCCCATGCTGGAGACTTGAGGAGCATTCTGCTTTCAGACCCAGCGATACATCAGGCTATTCCTCTCCCTCTCTCCGTTACCTGCCCTTTCTGCTATGCCTTCGTTTCAGGCATAAGGGAAGGGGAAGGAAGGAGTAAACAAGTTACACGCTGTTCCCAGAATGACTGCAGGGCATTGACCCCAGACATCCCAGCCCAGGCTGCTCCTCAACCCTCTTCCCCACGCCACAGCTCGCTGGCACCCTCTGTGCGCGTGAGGAAAGGTGAGAGAAGGAGAAACGCAACAGAAGCCCCGGCACTTCTGTGACTGCCAAGAAGATGCCTCACTACACACGCTGCCAGCCTCCCTGGCTCTGCTGGAGTCACTCCTCCTTTCCAGCTCTCTGCCCCCAGCTCCTTATCCTTATCCTGGGTGCAAGAGACCGGCCGGTGCGTTTTCACATCGTGCTGTCATTCTTCCAACCCCAGACAACAGCATTTAGTTTAGCACCGAATACTCGTCTTACAACGGTGATGGAAAAAGGGCAGTGGCACATGTTTTTGGATTAGGACATGGACTCCTTCAGAAAAAGCCGTTCCTCTGCCAGTGCCTTGGCAGTTCAGTGGCTTGGCAACGAATGGGGATGCTCTTGGGACTCAGTATAATGATCAAAGCAACAGCAATTACAAGAGCAACGCTATTAACCAGGGAAACAGCGCTGCGCGAGCACCGCCCTTCTCGACAGCAAGCTGCCCTCGCCGAGATGCTCGCCCATCCCATCCCATCCCATCCCCTGCGAGGGCTGGGTCTGCACCCCACAAGCGGGCAGCCGCCCCGGGCTGTGCCGCAGGCCGCCGTGGCACTGCCCGCGGCGGAGGTGGCTCGGACCCCCGTGCCAAGGGAGGCGGCTGGCCCACGCGTGTTCTCTTGTGGTGGCTGATTCGGGAGCAGCCGCTGTCCGTGAGATTTGCAGGCTTTCAGAAACCTCACATCTCATTGGAAATATTTTTGGTATTTTATACCCCTTCTCATCTCGGTTTCTTTTAGGGAAGCAGCTACTCCAAGCCCTGCAGCATCCGCAGGGACCAAACTCGCCGAGACCCTCACCGAGACCCTGCCGCTCCCTCCCTGCGGCGCTCCAGCCCTCAGCGGGTGTTTGCCCTATGAGTGGTGAAGTGTTTAATTTCATCACGAGCTGGATGCTTGGCTCAATAGCCAAGGTTAACTCTTTTATCATCTCCTCAGAGCAAAGCGGCCCTTCTAGCCACTGATAATGTTTGATCAGAGAAGGGCGGCTGTTAGCACAGATTATCCAGCCTCGGCGGTGCCAGGCAGAGCCCGCAGAGGCGGCTCAGGGACGAGGGTTTCTCTCCCTGCGAGCAGCAGCCCGTGTGCTTTGCTGTGTCTCTGCAACCCACACCACCCGCTCCTTTCTCACATCCATCCCCTGTTCCCCATCCTTCTCGGCTGCGGCTGGGCACAGCTCCCATCCCCCCAGGCATCTCTCCCACCGCTCAGGAGACACCCAGCTCCTGCGGGGCTGATAATGTTCTGTGCATTGCCACTGTGGCAGGGCTTAAATGTTTGCTGCAGACATAAGCCTCATCATGGTTGATTCTATTTATTGTTGTATAAGTGTATTTCCAAATAAAACAGAAAGTGAACAAATAAACTGGGTGACAGAGCTATAAAGCCTATGCCTGCTCATTCACTTGAAGAAAAGCCTGCCTCAACTAATTAACCTGTGCAAGCCTTGTGCTGTTCATAAACGAGCCATGAATTAATATTGTATTTTTTCAAACAGCCAACATACGCCACTAAATCTTTATTGGGCAGCAAAAAAGAAATAGCTCTCCTTTCTAGATTAGGCACAACAACAAGAGGCTGAGCTCTTTAAACGAGAATGAAATATTGGAACAAGGTTTTTCCCTGCTTTTCGCTGCCTGCGCTGAGCATGTCTGGTCCGTGCCGAAGGAGCAAGGTTTGTGTGCGTGGAAGGGGCTGAGCTGCAGCCCCCCCGCCACGGGGGTGGATTACAGAAGCGAGCACCAAGACACCGCGTTTCTGCACCAAATCCCCAGCGCGAGGATGGATTATGCTGTGCTACAGTCTGAGAAGCCGAGGGCTTGTTCCACCCCACAGCTGCAGGGATGAGTGTGTGAGATGGGTAAACGGAGCCGTGGATCTGTGGGGGCGGGGAGGCCGGCCAGAGGATGCACATGGAACCGCGAGGAAAAGTAAATCACGGGAAGCGCCGGCAGAGGACACGCGGCGGGAGCCGGGGCTGCTGGCCCTGCACAAGTGCGCGCGGAAACGTCTGCAGGCTTTTCTGTCAGACAAGCCCTGTGCATTTACTGGGAATACACACATAATGGGAGACTTCAAGAAAGAGAGAGGGGGCAGGAACACAAATCAAGGAGTAACATTTTTGAAGGAGAAATTATAAATTGCAATTTAATCACATAATCACTTTGACACTCTCAAGCAAGCTAATTTCTTCCCTTGCCTCATTTCACCCACTTGGCAAGATGAATCTTAATGAATAATGTCCTATGAATATTTAATTTTTTGATCAATTTGATTTTTTTCCTCATATCCCTACCTGCTGGATGGATAAATCAGTTCTCCCCGCTTTTCCTCTTGCAAACATACAGAGAACAACAGCTTCTCCTCCAACCGCCATCCTCCCCTGGTTTTTTTCCTCTCTTTTTGGCCAAGCAGCGGTCACCGCTGTCGCCCACCCTTTCACAGCTCCCCAGGGCTCACCCAGCAGGTGAGGAGCCCCCGACCTGGGGCCAATGACCCCAACCCTTTTCACCTAACGAACCACCCGCCGGCTCCGGGAAACTTCCTCAAACCAGGAAAACTTTGCAGACAGACAAGCAAATTGATTGCTAAGAATTGCAGATCTTTAATGCGAATTGATTATCCCTAATGGTTTTAAAGCAATTTAAATGTAACTGGATTGTATGGGCAAGAATTTGGCATCCGAGAGGGCAATAACAATCTCCTTGCTAATGAGCATTGACTGGCAGCATCCCTGCGCCTGGGCGATGGCTGCGGGGGTCCGGGGGTCCCTCTGCCAGCCCTGCAGCTTTCAAGGCCAGCGCGAGCCCCCCTGTGCCTCGTCCTTCACTACACATGGATTGGCGTGCTGGGGAGCTGTGGGATCCAGTGCAGGCTTTTAGGAATTAGCTGGACACATCTGCCAGGGCTCGTTAAAGAACAGCTGACCACCTCTCAGAGCAGGAGGAATATAAATATATAAATAAATAAATAAATGCCCTAATCCCTGCCTATTTTGTTTGCTGGTTTTCTTTGTCTCTCCAGACTGTTCAATCAACCTCTGCCTAAAATTATTGAATTAGGAAAATCTTTTCCAATTTAACACTGGTTTCAAGCTGGAAACCGGTGCCTTTGACTGCACGGTACAATCCATCCACACCACTGCTGCTCCTGACAAGCTGCAGTGAATAACCAGACTGTGCTGAGGCAGTGAGAAACACAGAATGGACTTTAGCCTGAAAGCCATCGGATTTGGGTTTCTTCATGTTTGTTCTGAGGACTGCAGAAATCTTCAGTCTGAAGGAAAAGCTGTACTTCTAGCTCGGCCTGACAGGGTATTTTCTAAGCTTGCTAAGTAAATGTGGCACCCAAGGAAATGCTGGAAAAGTTATTGCAGCTGCGCTCTGGGATAGTGTAGTTTTGCCTATAAATGGGCTCACACAAGAGAAGCATACTGAACAGGCTGGGGATGAAGCCTGCTTTGGAAGTGGCGAAGGCGATTTGTAGAAGCCAGGATGCTCTGCTGGGTGCTCACTGTGCTGTGCATGGCAGGATGGGGCAGAGCAAGAAATCACCGTCCCAGCACACCAGCAGTGCCTGCCCCAGGGGAGCAAGGAACGCCGCGTCCCCTCACAGGGCTGACAGCAGGCTAAGTCAGAGCTGAGCCAAATATCGTGCAAAGCAGCGCACAGCCATCACCCCCAGCCCGTCCCCTCGCTGCTGCAGGGCCTTCCCGAGATGCCGAGCAAACGTTGCGGCACGTGGCCGCAGGCAATGGGACAGACCCTTCCCCACAGCCCCCAGCTGCACGGGGCTTCGCATGCCACCTCTCCAGCCCACGGTGGGCAGTGACAACCTGTACACGACACCGAACGGGCTGTGGGGCAGCAGGGGTTTGGGAGATGCTTTAGCATCAGCCACTGACACCAGCAGCAGGAGAGGGGTGTAAGGACTGAGCGTTTAGGAGCCATCAAAAACCCAGGAAAGCTGTTACCGTTCGTATTGCAAACATGTCTGCTCTTGACCGAGCTGAAGAGAGACTCCCAAGCGCGTGGTGCTTCAAGAGCATCACAGCTTATGTACTTATGGTTTTGGTCACTTGTTTTACCAAATGAATTCTCCAGGCAAACTGAATTCCAGGAGCTTTTGTCCACCTTTCACTGGCATGTCAGGAGTGATAACTTGCCTTTGGCCAGAAATCCATGTTTACAGCACCCAGGAAGGCTCCAGTGGGCTCTGAAACGCAGCTTCTGTAACCGTGGCCTTGGTTAAACTCAGTATCCTGTTCGTTACGCCATTTCCTAGCACATAGGTGATTACTGCTTAATGCAATTTGTGCTTTCTATAAATTATTCAAAGGAAATCTCAGATTACAATTTATGAATGTACTGCAAAAGGTAAACATGAAATTTAAGGCCTGTTTCGACTGAAAAGTAAACAAGCTGCAATGCTCGTGGGGAGACGGCACGTTAAGTTCTGTGTTAGCGTAGGTGGGATCTTACCCCACCCTGACCCACTTCTCCCAGTCACCTCCCTCCTCAGTCCACTTTGCCAGTGGACTTGACCACCCACCTCGATCTCACAGGACTCGTGCTTGCTGCCTTTTAAATAGCTCAGGTTATGCAGAATGAGCTACACGGGCTTCACCTTCGGGTGAAATCCCCGAGATATTTACACAGAATCCTGGAATACTGATTCCCTGCTAGCTTCAACTATGACCCCAAATCCCTCCCCTCACCTCAGAGAGGCATGCAGCGGAGCTGTAATGGGGGCACAGTGTTTCCCACAGCCTCCCACAACCAGTAAAACCAGTCCGAGTCTTTGTGGAGGATGGGGCTCCACCACTGGGGGTCCCTGCAGATCGGCATTATTGATTGCAGCCGATAAGACGGAGGAACTGAGGAACTGAGCTGCAGGATCTGCCCGCAAAGGGCAAAGCATCCGAGGGACCGGCCAGGCTGCGGGAGCCCTCACGTTCCCTGCGCTGCGCCTCCTCCTCCAGCCGAGCTGCAGCACGAGCAACTGCTTAATACACCCGCAGAAATGCTTCACTTACATTCATCACCCAATATTCAAATCTGCCAACTGTTTGAGCAAGCGAGAGGCTTTAAGGGTGGTTGGCACATGCCTGTTTGTTTAATCTGTTTGTTAAACCTGACAGTCAAATGCCTAGAAATGCAGCTGAAATGCCTCCCTGAGCCAGAGGGGAGAAGGAAGCCCGAGCACTGCGGCACAGAGGGCTTTCAGGCTGAGCCTGTGCACAGCAGATCTGCAGGAGGACGGAGGCCAGCGACGTCTTAGGAAGCTGCACAGACTCCGAAATGCTGTGATCTGTTCCTGCCTCTGCCCCACGTTCCCCCTGTGCTCTTGGGATCCCAGCTAACGACCTCCCGACTCTCTCGTCTATGTAACGTGATGTCTTAGAGCCTGTCCTTGCCCTGAAGATCTTACGGTGTGAAGTGACTCCGCACACGCAGCAGCTGTGCGAGGAACTGCTGGTCCAGACCAAGCTCCCAGGCTGCCCTGAACACCAGTAGCTGATGCTCATGGCACTCCGCAGAGCATGCAGATGTTTCCCTATTCTTCCCTTCTTTTACTTTAGAACTAGGCATTCATTTACTAGGTCCTAATTCATCCCTGCATTAAAAGCAGCCAAGCCATTGGCGTCCCACATTCATCATCCCTCTGGTAGCATCTCCAGGCATTTCATCAGAATTTCTCAAGCAGCACGGGGAAGTGAGTGACAGTTTATAAATAGAGTTCAGTCCCTTTAAGATGATCAAAGGGAGAGACAACGGCATTTTATCTCTCTCGGATGTACTTCAGCACAGAATTTGTCTCTGATGGTGAAGATGCTCAAGCTGCCTTCTGGAGCGGGCACCAGCAAAAAGCGGGTTGCCTGGCGAAGGCAGCGCGAGCGGGAAGGCAGGAGCACTCGGGCGGCCGCAGCGGGCAGCGACTGGGGCTTCGTGCACGCGGCGCCGGTGGCTGCAGCCCTGGCGTTGGTGGCACCGCGGAGGGAGACACGGAGCGGCTGGAAGGAGCTGGCCACGCACGGCACCTCCTGGCTGCAAACTGCTGCTGTCCGTTCAATGATCTTGTCAGTGTGCGAGAACGAATCCAAAGAAAATGTGTTGTAAGCAATGTGTGACACGGCACTTTCTAAGGCCGTTATTGTGTTTGATTACTCTGCATTTGCTATGAATCAAGGTGACACGGTCCCTGGTGGCCCAGCCCCACTGGCATCGGGTGCAGGGCAAGCCACAGAGGAGCACCTGCCTGCAGACCTTCCCCTCAGCACGGAAACAAAGCCTGCAGGCTGTGCTAATTTTCTGCATTTCCACATTTCCCAGGTACAGACACAGCCAGAGCGAGTTTGAACTTGTTGCAGAACAAGTTTTTAGAACAGAACCTGTTCTGAAAGGCCAAGAAGGGACCTCCAGGGCCCAGACCCGAACCCCTCAGTCTATCAGCTGGGCCACGATGCCTCCTCTGTGCTAGGAGCAGTAAACATCACACACAGAAGCCTTGAGAAAAAAATCACGGTGATGTACTGGAGAGCAGAACATCTCAAATGGGTGTTTCTGATGAGCAGTCGAGAAAGGAGCACTTGGCCAGGGACAAGCAGAGCTCGGGAGCAGATGGGGACACAGGGGTGTGGGAACAGGAGCGAAGACGAAGAGAGAGAGAAGTCTGTGTGGGGAGGGGTGAGATTCAAATCGCCGTACAGTTAGACAAGCCATTCCTGCTGGAAATGAACACACCACTACAGCAGCCCAGGCACAATCTACAGCAAATTTGGTCAAAGATACCTAAAATTTGGCAACAGGAGAAGTCTCGTTGTAAATGATTCACTTCGAGCACTTCTAATATTAAAGAGAACAAGCAGAGAGGTTGCCCTAGTGTAATTTCCAATTCTCACACACTTTCTAATTATCCAGAGCTGGCCTTGGCGTTATCTCCCCAAGCCCCTGGGATGCCCCATCTCCCCTGGCAACGTCCAGGGCAGAGGCAATGCCAGTGGCTGCTGCGATGCACCTTCATCCCCCAAACCACACCACAAGTGTTGTTGACCGAACCCCCTGTTACGAACAATTAGATTCGGTGTCCGAGGCCACCTTTGGGCCCCATTGCCAGGATCTGCTGAGCAGCTCCCCGCCCAGAGCGGTCCAGCCCCAGGTGATGCAGAACAGCAGGCACCGTGCTGCAGGACACGCCTGAAGGGTGAAAGGGGAGCAGAGTCACGTTTTGAGACAACCGACGCTTGCAGAAGGTTACTCTCCCTCTGGCATTTTCCTAGTGGAAGTCACAAGACGTGTCTGAAGCTCACAGCCAAGGTGCAGAATTAATACTTCGCTGCAGTCGCTAGATTGTTCGCTCAATAGCTTTAGATGGCTGGGGATGGAACTGAAAACAAACCCGCTGGAAATCCTCCCCATCCCACCCACCGTCCGAGCACCCCACGGGCAGCTGCTGGCGCAGAGGGTCCGCTTTCACACACTGACCATTGGAAAACTTCACCGGACCAGCACACAGGATGGGCTCTCAGCAGACAACGACCCTCTAACGGCGTTGCTGGCTGCCTGCTAACCACAGCCCCTCGCCCGGCTCCCCACCACTGCATCATCTCTAGAGCGTCTTCAAAACCTGCCTTCCTGGGCCAACATCTGACAAAACCGTATGACAGAGGCCAGGCCTGCTATTTGTAAATGCAGCTGTTGGAAAGCCATTCCAGAGAAACCAACACGTTGATAATTAAATAATTCAGCACATTTTACAAGCTGATAAAACAGGGGAACCTCATTTCCCCACGTCCCTCGAATCCTAAGGCCCTCCCATTAGCGGGCTGGGGACATCCTGGCCAGTTCCTCCCCTCCATCCACCCAGCCCACCTCGGCAGGACCAGTGCAAACCCCTCCAGTGCCCACAGCATCACATCGGAGCCAGCTGTCGGCTTCCCCTCCTCCTCCTTCAATTATCCTCACAGTTTGTATCTCCAAGCTCTTCCCCATGACCTCTACCCCCCAACATCCTTCTCTGAAGTTTATACTAACATTAAGTTAGTCCTACATGGACTTTGGGAGTGAGACATACTTCCCATCTATGAAAATTTAATCATGAATTTATCTGTGTTATTTTAAAGCCTCATCAGCACAGTTTCAGTGCGCTGCTGCTGCTGCTGCACGGGGTTGTATCTCTCTGAAGTCATGTTAACTTTGGCGCCTTTGCTGTGTGTCTCCTCTCCATGCCCGATTACACCCTGTCTAAAGGATTTTTCTTCATTTGCAGGAGCAGTGGTACTGCTTAATGAGGGATACCGCGCGCTGCCGTCCCCCGCTAATGGGAGTCACTTCATTATAAGAAGGGCCCTTCTTTAAACCATGGCTTCACGCTACGCAAAGACCTAAATCTTACCACAAGGATTTTAATTTGGGATTAACTGATCGGGAAATTAGATCACTCATTACATCAATCATTCTGCACTCCCTGGTACTTCATGCTCCAGATAGCTTTGCTGCAGCGGGGTGGCAGGAGCTGGGTACCAGGAACTGGGATGCTGCTGGGGGGACGGTGCTCCCGAGCGGAGCAGGGGTGGCTGGCAGCAGATAACCTGAATCCTGAAGTTTTCTCTTCAGAGACTGCCTGCTAGCAGCCAGTGCTTCCCTCTAATGCTTTTTTTTTTTAAAAAAAAAAAAGTTATCTCAAGGTCTGAGCCTTTTCCATAACTTGTATGCCGTTACTTACTGCTCGCTTTTCAAGCTTTACATTGGAACCAGTACTATTTTGCAACACTGCCTTTTCTCTTCGGGATGAGCCTATCCCTTACAACTGCATTTTCTTACTTATGCAAGTAAACTACTCAGAAGAGTAATTCTGTGAGACTCAGTGAAGTTACCTGCATGTGCAACCGCTTGCGGATCATCCGCACTCATAAAATAATCCCGGTTTCCATGAACGCTCCTGCTAGCAAACTGGCTCCCTGGCATACTCTTAGCCCAGAAATGCAGAAGAGGCATAGACACAGATGAAACAATCTTCTAAGACTTAAGAACCACAGAAAAATTTCTTCATACTTTCAGCACAGATAAAGATTCAACATAAAACTTTCTTTAAAAGCTTTTGAACTTACTTTTTTGCAGACCAAACCAGCTTAGAGCCCAGCCAAGCTCCACTGCTCCCGAGACCAGCCCCTGCTCACCAGGTGCTGCTGCTGGCACTAAAGCCCTCAGCCCACCCTTCATGCTTGGCAGCTGGTTTAAATCAAAATTAACGATCCTCCATATTCTGCCATTGTTTGGGGTGGGGTATCTTATATGGTGCGATTGCTTTTTACTTTAAAAGTTGGGCAATTCTGTATCTATGGAAGGAAAGTACCTTGTGCTGGTACTGCGAGTCCCAGACACAACCTGATTTACACAGTGAGGCATCCTGACAAGCAGGTGTGGCTGTTACGTTACTTGTAGACAGGATTTCTTCTGAACTGCAAGCTATTTCCAAAAGAAATCCAAGTGAAATATTTACATGCTTCAAGCAGTATGTGGGAATCCCTTGTCCAAGGTCAAAACCAGTTTGTTATACTGTTAAAGCAAACATACTGGTATATACACAAATATTTGTGTGTATGTCCCTGCATATACAGGCATATGCATGCACGCAGACATACACACCCCCTATCTTGTAAATTCTTGCTTTTTACTTTCATTTCTAGGGCAACACTTAATAGAAGACGCAACATAAGAGAAGCCGGAGCTGGGGAAGCCATGATACAGCCAAGGTCCCAGAAAGTCAATTACACTGGAGGAGAGGGTGACGATAACTAATGAGATTTGCATGGAAATAACTGATCTCCTGATAAAAAGGATCACACAGTCTGTGCTGGCAGACAGTACTGAAGGGAAAGGTAAAGAAAGAGGATCAGAATACATCAGACGTGGCTGTTGTAATAAGCATTTCTTTATTCCTTTGTTAGAGGCGGCCACACAGGAGCCTGAACTGGTGGAGATCTGGCTGCATTCTTGCAAAAGCCATTCATTGAAAATTAATGACAGCTTAAGTTTTCAATTAAATTTTAATTTAAAGTCTGTGACTGGTGCAAATCAGCATAGTTCCACTTGTGTCAGTGATTTATGTTAGCTGAGGATTTGGCCCGACATCTTGGGTGAAAGTCCTGCCAAAATACGCTGCAACAGAGATCCTCCGGCCAGATTCTTCAGTGTGTTTAAGCCCTGAAAGGTGTAGATAGGCATGAAATCAATGCGAGTCAGGCACTGCTGAAAACTCCATTAGGTGCCTGTCTAAGTCTTCTCATGTATAAAAACTGGCCTCAAGTAATACTCTGCCGTAAAGGAAAAAATCCTGCAACTCCCAAATCCTCTTGTATTTCCCAGGCGGCATCTGTTCGTGGCACTGCTCAGGTTCCAGACGAAGCTCGCTGAAGTCTGAGGGTCTCTGCTCAAGGCACCCCTTGTGCGGCTGAGGGAAGGTGACATCTGCAGCAGGGCACAAGCCCGTGACCGCTGGGCTCCGTGAGATACGCTGGGCTGTGCTGGTGCCTGACACGGCCACGGTTCTGCAGCCAGCTCTGCCCATGCCCGAGCATCTGCCTGCGCGGAGTCCGGGCAGGATCGGGCCCATGGCGCGTGTTTTTTGGTCGCGATCACTTGGGGGTCAGAGGCAGGGAAGGCAGATGGGGACTGTGGGGTTTCACCTCTCTCTGATGTTGCAATTTTGCAAAGCGTGCCTAATCGATCGTTGGCACTTCATTTTGCAGAGTCTTCTAGTTACAAAGGATTTAACTGGCATTTCTGGAGCCCCACTCCCGTTTCTACGTTTTACCTATATTGGCATCAGACTTTTAAAACCTCCAAGGTCACTGGGATAAAATCAGGAATCAGACTTTTTGATATTTGAAAAACACCTTCGCCACTTTGGACAGGGTATAAAGTAATTAGTCATTGAGAGACATTATATATAATTAATAAGCCATTACTGGTATATTTTAGGTAAATAATGCATTTTAATTAACACATTAATAGTAATCAGAGGAGCTGAATGACTGAGGCGCTGGTGAGGGTGCAGGGCACTGTTCCCCCCCTGCTGCACCACCCCGGGGCTCGGGCAGCACCGACTCTGCCTGGTGAGCAGCAGAGAAATCATCCCCGCAGGTGCTTTATGTGCATTTTGGTGTGCCCGTGGCACCGAGCCCTCTCGTGACGCCACCATGCACAGGGCACGGGGGCACCCAGGTCTGGGCGCCCGGCTTCGTGCTGCCGGGTTCGCGCCGGGCTCCCGGCCGGTTGCTTCTCCAGCGAGTACGTGCCGTGGGAGTGCGTGTGCTGTCCTGAGAACGCTGTGGGTTTGAGTTGGGTGCTTGGGAAGATGTTGTGTGGCATCTTCCTGTCGTCGTGTGAACTAAATATAGCAGATAGAGCACTTAAGGTAACATTAGATACAAACAGCAATTCATGAATTGCAAGTGCACAGTGGATCTTTGCCTTAAAGAAGTCCTAGTTTTAAACATGGTTTGTGTTGGTGTGAGGGATTTTTCTGCTCTTTTCTTGCTAACAGGGAGGAAGGGCCTCGAGGACATCTTTGTGGCCAGAGACAGCTGTCACCTCACTGCCAAGCTGGCAGCTCCCACTCGCCATCCTCGCCTGGCGTGTCACCTTTCACGCCGGTGCCAAGTGCCACCCAGTGCCAGCAAGGGCCAGGCAGCAGAAACATGGGATCCTTCTTAAAAAGCATCCCTTTGCAATGCTGAGGCACGGCTGGGCTGGGTCGCGTTTCTAAGAGCATCACAGCATCACCTAGCACTGCCAGGCAGCTGGGTTGGATGATCCCTGTAGGTCTCTTCCAACTGAACTTTTCCATTCCATTCCATGCAATATTCCATCTTGCAGCTGGGACGAACATACCCGTCATTTCACTTTGCTGGCCTTCAGAGTCTTCACACCCTGGCCAAAGGGTGCGGGAAGAAAACCCCTGTGAGGCATGTGGAGGGTTCTGTGCTGGAGAGAAGCAGGGGCAGCTGAAAGCTTCTTTCCTTCACTGGCTGCCTGCCCCTGCACCCGTGCCTGGCTTTGAGCAATGCTTGGGCCAGGGCAGCAAATCTGCCCGGGAGCCAGGCGGCTTGAGGCGCTCGGTGCCCCAGCCTGGGTTGCCTCATGGGAGCCAATAACAAAATGAAAACAACCCCCAAATCCTCACCCAGCCATTTTCTGGGTGGGCACGCAAGATGCTCACAGAGCAACACATTTGGTCAGCATCTGGCAGCAGCACATCCTGCGTGGTTGAAGGGACGAGAGTGGCTGTGCCACCACCACATCTGGCACAGCTGGAACACTGTGTGCACAGCAGCACAAACCAGGGAGGAGGAGCAGGCACTGAAACGACTGAATCCTCAATAGGAAGCGTGTCCCTGTGCCGCTTCTGTGGGCTCATGTCTCAGTAAGTCATTCATTTGCAGGAGGTGCCGAGCTCTCCCACGGTGGAAATGAGACAGATTCCCTCAGGAATGAAATCTCTGTGTCGGATCTCATCCCTGCTATGAGGAAAATGAAAACAAACTGGCTATAAATAACCCAGCACCTGCCGGGAACGTTGACAAGGCAGCCTGCTCTGCAGGAGGATGGCAAGCAGCGGCGGGGGCTGCACTGTGCAGGACGGCTCTTGGCCCGGCTCCGCGGTGATGCTCCAGCTCTGGAGGCGTTTGGTTTCAGCTGCCAGCCCGGCCCTTGCAGCCCCTTCTCAGGAAACTCTCTCCCGGGGGTCCTCACAGTGAAGCCCGGAGCATCGAGGAGCAATGTCCCTGCACATTTCTCACCAATAACTAACGCCAAGGTGCCAGCAGAGCGTTTCTAGTGACGTGCGGTGCTGCACAGCCTGGCTGGGTTCAGAAACGTGTACTAATCCCCACAAAGACTGTGAAAAGCCAAGAAAATGTAAAACCCAAACCAAAGCAGATTAATAAGTTTTCCTAGTGCTCCAGTTTTCCAGGCTTTCCTCTTGGTTGGAAATGATATCACTAGTTGGGCTCCTCTTCTCTGCCGTAAGTTAATCTGGTGTCACGGGCATCGGTGAGGGGCTCTGACGAATGCCAAGGCATCCTTTGCAGAAACGCAGCCTGTAGCAAGGCAGGCGAGAAACCCTGAACGCCACTTTGGGGGCTGGAGAACCGGGGGGGGGTTGGGCGCGGGGAGCGGAGGTGCTGGGAGCCACAGAGGCTGGAGCCCCCACCCCGCAGCGCGGGTATCGACACGGGGCGCCAAAGCCCCGCCGTGACAGCAGGGCACGGAGCGCACTAAGGCTGGCGGCGGCACCGCGCGGGGGGCTCGTGGCTCCCTGGTGGGCTCGTGTGCTGGCCCACAGCCGAGCTGGCTTCTAAGTGTGTCCCTCGGCCGTTTGAACTGCGTCCCGCGTGTCTCCCCTCGGGGCAGCGTAGCCGCTCCCTGACTGCCAGCGGTGGCCTCAGAGCGATACCCGTGTGATACTGTGTCACTTCACCTGCCGCCAGCATCCCTGCTCCGAAACCAGCCTGGTCCTCGCCCTCCTCCCGCCAGCAGCCCGTCACCATGGGGACACCGGGACGGCAGCCGAACCTTCCCAGTGGCTTCATTTGAGAGGAGGGCTTTGCAAGGAAGTTGTGAGGATTCAGTGGCTTCATTACATCCCGTTTAATAGATCTGTGGCAGGAAATTTAATAAGTTAGGAAGTTTTACACACTCTTTTTTATATTTAATGTAGTCATTTCTCAATATGCCGTTCTCAAGAGGTTCTTTTTTTCTGCTTGCTGTTGAAATCTAGCTGGATTGAATCACTATTCCTGATGTTCCACAAGTCCTGTTCTGAATATTTTTAGAAGAAAAAAGTGAGATTTCTGCTCTGGACTTTTTTGTTTATAAATTTTGCATAAATTTCCAATACAAAAGCAGCAAAAGACATTTAACTGTATCTTTTCAAGAACAGGAACAGCTTGTGATGTACAGAGCAAACCCATTGGGTTTAGCAGGCTGAGAGGTTGGAAAAGAATGAAGCAATTAAGAGGAAGGAGGTTGTGGAAATGAGGGTCATTCACACTTTACAGAAAACCAGGCAACATTTAGTTATCTCTTAAGCTGTGAGGGCTTGGCAAGTCCAAGGACAGAGAGGCAAAGGCTCTCTTGACTTGACCGCTTCCATTTTTTTCTGGGAATGATATTGAGGGTGACGACAGAAAACACTCGTGACTACAGCTTTAGCCCTGAAAGTTCATGGGTTTGTGCATTAGGCTGAAATAGTTGGTTACAACTCATTTGGTGATAGTCAGGCTGCACCAAACTTATATAGAGCAAAAGCTGAGGAGGAGTGAATCACAGCCTTCCCACACCCCAGCATCAGCAGGGACAAATTTGACTCCCACACATAGACTCGATAATATTAATTAAGCACCTTGAAAGAAAAGTCTGTGACGAGTCCCGTTTGTCAGGCTCATTTGCACTGTTTGGAGAAAACATATTGCGAGGTCATTCTCAGTGATGCTCAGAAAACTTCAGACCGAATGGCAGAGACGGATGGGTTCACAGGATCAGGGCAGGCAGTGCCAGCTTCTTCCAATCACAATGAAAGAAATAAATTGGCATTTCCCCCCTCCCCTCACCCAACCATTTCCAGTGAACCAGTCACAGCACCTGCAGCCACAGGCTGGTCCCCCTCGGAGTGGCACAGTTGGGTGGCTTCACCGTAACTAACCTCGACGTGACCCAGCCTCCAGGGAGAGCTGCAAGGGGGAGAAACAGGCTGAGCCCCCCAGCTCTGCCAGGGAGGGTGGGCAGCTGAGCCGCTGCAGCACGGGCGAGCAGAGCTCGGGCACTGAGACCCACAGCTGGAGCTGCGCCGTCCGCGACAGCCAAGGCCTCGCACGGCAGGGCAGCAGCTCCCATTTCCCCATCCCCCATCGCAATCAAGTGCCTGGGGCTGCCCGTCCCCCCTCCTCACCCGTGCAAATTGCTGGCAGCAAAGAGAGCCCCGCGCTGGGCTGCATTGCCCCGTGGTGGTGGTGGTGCAGCTGCCACTGGGCTGCAGCCCTCCTGCCTGGGGTGCCGGCAGCAGCAGAGGCTCCTCTGCGCGTCTGTCTCCTCCTCTCGGGGTTCTGCGAGTGGAAGAGGCAGGGGGTGAGCACCGGGACGCTCCCCCATGCCCAGCACAACCATTGTCCTTCCAGGTGGGGGGCAGACCTGGGCCACTTCAGACACCTTGCATCCCCCTTTG
>JAVJGJ010000035.1:6584689-6594780 GCA_035590215.1 Microhierax caerulescens | reverse complement strand
AGACACCTTGCATCCCCCTTTGTAGAGCCGGCCAAGAGGGACTGCTGTCAGGCCTGGGACAGCCCTTGCACACTTAGCCAAAGTACAGGGATATTTTAAAATCCTTAAAATTGTAAATCCTACCTCTTCTCCAGCCTCTCCTTTGGCCATTGAAACCAGCTGGCGGAGCAGGGAGGCTCCTCTCCCCCTTGGTCATGCTCAGCCTCCTGGAAGGAAGATCTCTAAGGAAGGGTTAAATCAATCACAACTAAATTTACTGGTCCTTTATTAACAAGTGTATCAAATTTAAATAATTAGTATTCTTATATCATATGCCGTATAGAGGGACACCAAAGGGATGGCAGCCCTGAGCAGAGCCATATGGTCCTCTGATTAATAATGCCAAACAGAAGCAAGCAGAGCATTCAAGGGAAAAAGCCACGCAGGTTGCAAAGGCAATGAGCTCTTACATGCCTTAAGCAGTGTTCGCCCTACGTAAGGGAGCCGTAGCCGTACGGTGGGGTGGGACAGGCTCGGGTGCTGCCTGCCTCACAGAGCCCTGCCGGGACCAGCATCTCCCCCGTGGGCAGCCGGTGCCCTCACCTGGTGCCTGGTCCGTGAAAAACGAGATGCCTGCCGAGTGCCCTCTGACGCCGTCCCCGGGCTTCAGTGACGAAGGTCGCAGCTGGGTCACTTTAGCTGAAGTGCAAAAATCTCAGCTGGAGCATCATACGGGTTGGGCAGCGCTGGGTGCTGTCCTGGGCGGGAGGGACACGTGGTGGTGGCAGTTGGACCTTCCCGCCACGGCCGCGGAACCGCCTCTTCTCTGAAGCGGGGTCAGGTCTGAAAGTGTGTGGCGAGACGGGAGATGCAGGCAGGGCCACTGTTTCATCGCTTCCTAAGTAAGGTCATCAGCAATTTATCTTTAGACATGATGATGAAGCAAATGGCGCGCGCGGGAGAGCGCAAACGTCCCTCTCCTGCTAAGGGACAGAGATGGACATATGACCGACGGTCACAGACTGCAAAACTCTTGGCAGGGATTTCTGGTTAGGGAGAAAGCCCCCTCCCTCCTCCGCCTCTGTGCTGGGGGATGGACACGCCGCGGACGGCTGGGCTTGGACCCACCGGTGGCATGTATAGGATTTACAAAGGTGGGTTTCCTGAGGGGCTTATCGCTTTTATTGTTCCCATATCTCTGAACAGGGTAGATGAGAAAGAAAAGTGATTTTCCATCTGTCTGCAAAGGACTGTTACATTCTCATTCACACATAAAGCAGATCTAGCAGAGAATGTTACAGACTCAATGACAATACTCTACAAATGTTAATATGGTTTTTAATTGGAAGAAATAATAGCTTACTGCTGCACGCTTGGCAGACCGCTCTCTGTAGCTACTTGATCCTACCCCTTTTCTAAGACAGAAGGGAAAAAATTGCAATTCTGCATTGCAGTCAGGATTTATTTTAAGTAGTTGTGGTGCTCAGCTGACACAGATGGTAACCCTCTGGTCATCCTTGGGACAGCAGAGGCAGAGCCGCCGCCTCTGCACCGCGGGTCTTGCTGACTCCCTGCCGTGGTAGGGGGGTATCCAGAGCCCTGGCCCACCCTGGTCCTTTGGGGGGGCAGGACTTCGGAGCCCTCCTTTTGGCACGGACACAAGCCTGTGTGCTGGGCTGTTTGGTGCAAGCCCTGGGGCACGTCCCAGGGCAGGGGGACGCCTTGGGGCTGGTGGCACCCATGGGTGCAATGTGTGCAGAAGGTGAAGCAGCAAACCTGGGTGCTCTGCAAGCGCCTTGGAGCAGCTCGGTCCTTCTCGCTGTATGACACAGCTCTGAGGTGGGGGGTTTCGCTGTGCTGCTTTGCCTTGTGAAACAGGTGAACAAATAAACCCAAACTCAGCCAAATATAAATGCTAAACACTGGTGGCAGCAAACCGCTTCCATTGCTAAAGTCAGCCCCGCGGGTCGGGCTGCACGGCCTCGCCGGGGCTTGGTCCATCGCCAAGTTCTGCCGAAGTTAATGAGGGCCTGTGTGCACAAGGATATCGGGAAAATAATCTGAATTAACATTTAAATGGATTAGTCAAATTGCATTAAATACCTTTGTAGACACTTTTGTTTAGAATTAAGGTGGACTAACTTGATTTTTTAGAATTTTTTTAAAAATAATTACTTTACCTTAATTCCAAGTAACGCCATCTAAATGGAAGCTCAAAGGAACTTAGCCAAACTGCTTGAAATTTCCACCTCGATTAGTCCGGTGAATCTCCCTGAGCACCCAAAGCAGATTCTGGGGGACCCCTCTGTTGCCTGTGTGGGGTGGGACCCCCCGTGCTGCGAGGCTGGGACACTTGGCAGCGTCCTCCCCATCCCATCCCAGGAACCCTCCCGGGAAGGGGCTGCTCTGATCAAGCCTCTGAGCCCTGGCCGCTGCTGCGGGATGGGGGTCCCGGCTCCCCCAGCCATCAGACCCTTGGCCAGCTCTCGGCTCTCCTCCGCAGGGGCTGGCGGCTCTCACAGGTGCCCAGGTCTGCTGGATGGTTTGCACCCGAGCTTCCCACCCATGCAGCTGGGCGTTCGCGAGGAGAGGAGCAAGGATGGGAGGTTCAAGAAAACGAGCCGACAGCCGCCTTGCTGGGAAGCTCTTCTGGTGCAGACAGGCAGCATCTCTGCCGGCAGAGGAGGACGCTGGCTGCCGCCCGCAGCGGCCGGCACGGCTCTCCTGAGCCTTTCCACCGTGCACACATTTCTGCCGCCGCTTTCCTGCCGGCTCCCCGCTCGGCAAACCTACCCTCTGCCGTGCTGCAGGGCGGGGGGCTTGCAGACCCTACTGCCGTGCAGGATTAGCGGCTTAAGCTATGGCAGAGCCACCACCAGAGAACGGTGTTCAATCAATGGTGAACCAGTCCCGCCTGACCTTTGCACTCCAGCCACTCTGTTTACATCTTTCCCTGGGTTTTTCCTCCTCGTTTCTACCTTTGGCACATCTTTGGGGCATGGCTTTGCTTCCACTGGAGCTGGGAGGGCAGACGGTGACTGCTGGGGCTTCCCCGGGACCCTCCACCGCCCCCCAGCCCCTTGCTGGCAGCAAGGCTGGGCGCTGAGCCTGCCAGGCTGCGTGGTGAGAGAACATCTGGTTTTCAGGAGCCCGACTCAGGGATTTAATCTCTTTCTTCATTTGTGTGGGAAACAGAAGCAAAGGGAGCAGGAGAAATCCCATCACAGCCGCCAAGGCACTCGGGGTAATTAGGGTAATGGCTGGTGTTGGCAAACTTCAGTTAATCTGTTTGCAGCCAACCCCCTGGCACTGCAGCTTTGCCCAAAATGTCTCTGTGTCCTTCTTACCGGTGGTGTCCGGGGCAAGGGATGGAGAAGGGCCGTGGGGACCATCCTCGGGAAAAGGCAGACCACCGAGGACACGGGGCTTGCTCTGCCCGGAGCCCATCCTCAGCTACTTCCTCGTCCACCCACCACACTTTTCATCCTGGGGGAAGAGCGGGCAGGAGAAGTGTGGAAAAAGAGAATTCTGTATTAATTCACGGCGCAATCGGCATCGGGAAGCAGCTCGGCAGAGCCGCCCTCGCACCCATCATCGCCCCCAGCCCTGGCCCTCCTCCCGCGGCCACCCGCCAGGGTGCCAGGGCACGAGGCAGCACCGCCGGGGGGGGGTGACAGAAATACGGTGTTGGCTGGAAGCTGCTGTCAGCTGACACGATTTTCAAGGACGGAGGAAGATAATTCCTGCCCAGCTTCACTCGCTGCACAGAACGGAAAGGACAGCCGTGCAGCCCTACCCCTTTTTGGAAGAATTACAATGCAGCTAAAGTATTTTTAGTAAGACCTTAATTAAATAGTCAAAATATTTGAGGCTGATGTTCATCAGCAAGTAAATTCAGAATACAGGACAAGAAAAGCAGCTGTGCATTATTTTTCCAAGTAATTATTTTTGAATCTCTGTGGTACAGAGTGTGGGGGGAAAAAAAGTAAATTATACAGAAAATGCGTTCAAGAAGACTTTAGTGTTATTACAAACCTTCATTATAATGTATGATCAAGCATGTAAGTGAAAATCTTAGGGCCCATGGGTAACATATTGATTCCAGCCGACATTAAAATTTCTATTTGACGCTTAAGCAAAATCTAATCTGACTTCTGATTTTGCAAAATATTTTAGGGTAATTAGACATGTTTGTGCTTTATTGATTCTTAAAATGAATATAAGCACGTGGGGAATTGCTAACGCTCCGGATTAAAGAAAACGAGCCTCCTTGCTTTGTGAGAGTTCCTGCAATTAAATCACCTTCTGCTAATATGGCCCTCGTTATTCTGGATGGAAATGAATGCAGGAAAAGCTAAGGGAGTTTAAAATAATAATGATCATAAAAGCGAAGCTTTAGGGTTTAAATGAAAGTTTGGTTTCTTGTACTTCTGCTGATGGTTCCCACAGGCCTTTGGATAAATTTCTCATCTGGAGGAGAAAACCCCAAACAGCCCCGGAGCGCGGGGGGAGGCAGAGCAGCGGCTTCGCCACCGCCACCCTGTTCGCCCGTGCCTTTAATCACTTTGCAGCGTTGGGTGGCACCCCCAGACCCGCTGCCTACTGACACTGCACCTCCCCTTTGCCTTCTGCGATAAGCGGGAGGACGGCAGGACGCCGGCTGTGTGAGAGCATCGTGCCAGCACCGCTCAGGCAGCTGCCGTCGGGCTGCCCCGAGCAGGCGGCCGAGCGCAGCCCCGCGCCGAAGGAACCGAGCTGAAGGGACTGCCAGGAATCACCTCGGAGGGGTCAGCCCAGAGCAAGCACTGAGGGCAGGAGCGGCACCCAGAGCCCGATGCACCGAGCTGCCATCCTCACCCAATTGTCCCCATGCTGTGCTCGCCCAGGGAGAAGACCACCCACCCCACCAGGGAGTGGCCAAGCCAACCCTTCCTCGAGCTACCGGAGCATCTACCGCCCCGTTAATTTTTGCTGCCTTTTCCCCAAGCATTTTGGAAGACTGAGGCCAGCGTGTGACGCTCGGGCAGAGATCGACGACAGCTCTGCAGAGCTGCCTCTCCCGAGGGAGGAGCAGACAGCTGCCTCGCTGTGCCCGCGGCTCCGGAGCCGCAGGCGGCATCTCTGCTGCACCCAGCGTCGCCGGCTTTCCCCCCCGCGCTTCCCACGCTGTGCCGAAGGAAAGCCAAGGGTCAGAGGTCTGCGTCCTTAGTCACACTAAGCTTGTCTGCACCACTGCTCACACGAGATCTCCAGGGCATTTGGGAAAGAAAATGCCTTATTAGTAGTTTCATACACGATAACGCTTCAGACCTGGATTATCCTCATCCTGTAGCTGGAGAAAGCAGGTGCTGGGGAGCCTGGCAGGCTGCGGGGACCAGCAGGGCTGAGCCAGGTGGATGGATGCTGAATCCAGGGTCAGACCTGGAGTCAACGGACATTTCGTTAAGGCTGGGAGAGGCTTGTCTCCAGTTTGCTTATTAATAAGATTACAAGTAATCTTTCATCTCGGAGACAGAGGGCTGGTTATTACCCTGGCTGTGAGTCAGAGCGCTGCATAGAGACGATTTGTATTTTCTCCTCTTTAGCAAGCACCTAGATATATATTTTAGCCAGTGCTGTGAACTCCAGATGAAACATTTTGGACAGAAAATCAATAAGAGGACATGTGTATTCCCACCCTTGAGCTACAGCAGCACAGAGTGTGCCTCCATCTGCTTCCATGCTGCATTTATCCACCAGTCCTCACATCCCGTGGTGCTTCATCAGGTTTGCATCCAGCATAAAGTGAACTCGGAAAGCCACAGATTTTAAAGCCACAGATTTTAAAGCCAGAAAGTGCCACTGCAGTCACCTAGTCTGGTCTCGCGCAGATCAGGCACAGGATGGCCTGGAATATCGTGTCCCGATTTAACTGACTGCCTCGGGAGGGTAAGTCTCGCCAGGGTCCGGGCTCCCTGATCCCAGGAGGTACAGCGGCATTAAACTTGGTGCTTGGAAAGCTGGTGCACCAAGGACCGTGCAGGGTGGTGGCACGTGGCTCTGCTGCAGGATGCAGGTGGGGCCACGTGCTATGGAAACACCCCCAGCCACCGTGGGCATCCTCATGCAGCAGCAGCATCTCGGCGCACTCCACCGAGCCCACGGGATGTGGCAGCTGGCCTCGAGGGCTGGAGGCTGCAGATCCAGCCCAGCCTCACCGAGGTCACAACGCGGACCTGGGAGCACAGAGGACAAAGCGCCCCTGGGAGCGAGACCCACGTCCGCTTTGCAAGGTACATGCTGTAAGCGCGGGTGCCCGCGAGGGTGTGAAGTCTGCTCGAAATGCACAGGAGGACAGGAGTTCAGCTGCTTAGCGCAGACGGCCGAGCAGCACCGGCTGCGGGAGCTGCAGGTCCCCAGCAGGGCCTTGCTGTTGTCGTTCACTGCGCTTGCGGTTCTTCATGGTGATGCAGGGACACGCACAGGCGTGAGCGTGCGCACAGCACCCAGCTACACGCGACTGCAAGGGGCGGCTGTGCCCCCCCGTCCCCTGCCCCTTGCTGGCACTGCCGGTTAAATGAAGTAATAAATAAGCAATAAGCAGAGATAAGTGTCTGATTTATTGGGGAGCTCAAAGGAAAAGATGAGCAAAAGCAAGGTCACATCCACGGTTAAGCACCTCCCTGACACAGCGCTCTCCTCTCTTCTCCTCCCCCTCTGCTCCCACCGGTCTGGGAAGCACCAAAACCGATTTTCTACCTGCACCTCTCGCTTCAGCTACCTTTGCAATTTCCAAACCAGCCCATTTGCTCCAAATGCAGGCAGTTTGTCTTAATGCAACGCCAGCACACCGTGCCAGCTGCGGGATGATGGCCGTGCGGCTCCCGGGCTCTCCCGTAGCGTGGCAACAAGCGCTAAGCAACACGGAGTTTGCAATCAGGACTTGGGCCGGGCTTTTAGCTGGTGAGGGACCACTCACGCAAGAGCGAATCTCTATACAAGACACTGCCCCTCTGCGGGGCTGACAGCAGGATTACTCATCTGAGCTTGCTTGAAGGGGATGCTCATTAAAAAAAATAAATATAATATCTCTATCTCCTCGCTCTGACAGGCGATATGTCAATAAGGGAAGCCCACTTTAACCCACGCTACGCTGACCGGGCTGCTTCGTCAGGATTAGAGCTCGTGATTTTCACCTCGCAGCTTCTCAAGGGAAGAGGCTGCTTGGCCAAAACGGGGTCCCCGCGCAGGGCAGCTCCTCTCCCTGCAGGTCCCCCAGCAGCACCAGCACTGGGCTCCCAGGACCCGCTCGCAAGGGAGAGGGCAGTGCCCGCGCATCCCTCCTGCTCCCTGGTGGGATCCCGGGATGCTGGGCCCCTCCGCAGCTCTCCTGCCTGCTGCGGACCCATCGTACGGAGCCCTGAGCTGCACTTAACGTCAGGACATTGCTGCAGAGCAAGGAAGAAGGAAAACTTCCATCTGGCAGGAAGGCAGCTGCCTTGCCTCCTGGCCAGGAAAATGTGCACGGGAAAAAAGCAGTGCCTGAAAGTTATCTGGGAAGACAGACTGCTATCTCCTGTCTTTTTGCTCTCTGTCATCACCCGCAGCACTAAATAAAGCCAGGTGGCCCGAGATAGAGGGGTACAAGCGATGCTTCCGCATGATGTACTGAATTTTCTGTCATTTGGTACTAAATAAGCCACGGCAGATTTAAAAGCAGCGCGATTGCCGAAAAAATAACCTTAATAAAGTGGGTATAAATAACTGTATAGCAGTATGTCTGTGTGTTGGAATTGTTTATGCAGGTAAAATTTAATAGCAGAGGTGTGACCACATTTATAACAGAGTAATCAGTATGTAATTTCACAAAACCAGTGTGTTTACTCACAGGAGACAACCTTAATGTCTTTTAAGAAGAGTCATTAGATTTAAGTAATAGCCAGCACCCAAGTACTCGATCAGGCAGATATAGAAGAAATCAACTTTTATTGCCAGACAAAAGGTAGAAAACCCAATTCCTCAGAAGCTAATAAAAATTTTATAATTTTTTTTTTTTTTAGTCAAATAAGCGTAGGCTTTATTACTTTGTAGACATCTTCATAAAACCTGGAGCAAACCTAATCTAGACGAAAACAACAGCTGTGAGGCACAATGTATTTGACCAAGATGGATGCCTCAGAGGTATGATATTCATTAGCTCACTAATTCCAAATGGTAAACAAGGTTTAATTAATTTTGATTTCAAGCTACAATGGTCTGTTGGTCATACATAGGTGTGCGCCTGGGATGCGGCATTAATAACTGAACATACAGCTGCTGGAGGTGTGTCTTCTGAATAATTTTGCATGTTCTGTGATGTTTCTGCTGGGAGAAGTTTCAGGGACAGAAGAGGGGGAGCACTAATCTACTAATTTTGCTCTTTTGCAGGAGCATTGCTGGGTGTCAACAGCTAGCGATGCAGCTTCAATGAGGATTCTCCCCGATTAATGACTATAGAGTATACTTGGATGTATGTAAGTAGAAACTAAGTGCCTAATTCGCTAATTTTATGTCTAATTTGTGCATTCAGTGACAGGGGCTACATTTGCAACGTGAGATGTTTGCATAAGCTGTACCAGTTCTCTGGTGTGTTGTCCTCAATAACTTCTATTGTTAATCTTTAAAACGGAGTTTAGAGGAAGCAGTTATCAATGCTTCACTGCAAAGCATCTTGACCTAAAGCCCCAGTAAAGCCCCAGTTTTAGAGAATGAACAGTTACTTAGCCAGCAAATTTACATATGCAAACACTCACTTCTGTGGGCAATTACACATCTGCATGTTCAGCTTCCCAGTTTTATATCCAGCTGCACACGCAAATTAGGCTGCTGTTGCATGTGCCGCTTGTTTAAAAACTTAATCCTTTCTTGGTTTTGAGTTGACCCCTTGGTACAAGCCACGCTCCTAGCAGTCGGTCCCAGCTCTGCAAACCTGCCTGCAGCAGCCAGATCTTATTTTTCTACGTTGATGTTACTGTTTTCTGCGTGGTGACTGCTATTGTGCTGGCGTAAGTGAAAAGGGATTAGGTGCTGCGGTCCATGAAGATATTGCACCTTATCTCCTTTTTAGAGCCGGAGCTCAGCTGACTGCACAGCCTCACCCCTTTGCTCCCTGCCTGTCCCACAGCAAGTGCACATCCCATTTGGTCACTACTACGGTACATTCCTGGAGCCCCGGCAGCCTTGCTTAAGGGAAAGAAAATCACTGTTTAAATGGGATACCTCACCTCCAGCAAGGAATTGCTACAAACCTTCTGCTAAAACAATATATTGAATTACTCCCTGCCCTTCATTGCCAAAGATTCCTCAAGTGTTTCTTTTACAACCAAGTAAGAATTACCTTCATCCTCAAAGTAAGATGGTTATTTCCATACTCTGCCTGAGTGACATGCACGATAGCTCCAAAGACAGATAGACCCATGATAGATAGACCTCTGATAGATACAAAGTCCTTTCCCTGCATTTGAATGAGCCACGCCGACTTCCATCAGGTTTTCTGTTCTCACAGGGAAAAAGCAGACACAGCCCGCGATGGCGTGATGTGCCAACTGTGACTGCACCGACACTCCGTGTTCCCCAGGGTCCTTCCAGTACCCACCACTTCCCTTCTCGCAGCTGCCCAGGTCCTGCTCTCCCCAGGGTACAGCCTGCGGGTTTGTTAGGTGGGACAATGGTGGCCGGCACGATGGGTCCCTGCCAGCCTGCGGCACCCCAGACAAGCGCTGCCAATAACAAATCTTTAATTGATGGATTAGAGGGAGCCTCCCGATGGGAAGCATTTACTCAAGAGGTATCTAAACAAAGTCAAAAGCCTGAAAAATCAGATTTGTGTTGCTGACATCAGTGACCTGAGAGAAAAACACTCTTGCAGACAAAAATCAGATACAAAATGCAGATACACAGAAGTAACCACAAAACAGAAGGTGCCGCGGACGCCTCCGTGTAATGCATGCCTTGAGCTTTCCAGGCGTCTCAAGGAAGGCTGCTTTCCTCCCGGAATCATCCGTCATGTCTCTGCCCGCACAAACAAACCAAACATCAGCAGCAAGAATGCCCTTCAAGGACAAGCGCTTATGCGGAAATGCATACCATAATTA
>JAVJGJ010000035.1:6558858-6577756 GCA_035590215.1 Microhierax caerulescens | reverse complement strand
TACGCCTGCTCTCTGCCTACAGAGAAATAACAAACCCCATTTCGGTGCCCCGCGCCTCCCCACCCCCCCCCCCGCCCCGAGCCCAGGAGAGCCCTGCTGATGCCCTGGCTGGTGGGATGAGAGTTTGCCCCACGGAGTAAAGTGGTGGCAGCAGGGACTGAATAGGAATTTTCTTCCATCTCTATCCAACGGGCTTCGAGGCAGCTGTGGACAGTTCATCCCTTCTCTGCCGACAGGCTGGTCGTGGGACTCGCACGGCGCCTTGGATGGGTCGGAGATGCACGGTGCCAGGATGCCGCCTGCCGTTCCAGAGGTACGGGGCTGGGTCACCAGCTTCCACAAGATGTGGGGAAGCAGGTGGGCACTCAGCCTCCTTGGGCCCAGGCCGATCAGCACTGGACGCTGTGGTGCAGGAGCAGAGCAAGAAGAGTTTTCCAGTTAAATTTCTTGCAATAACACCCAGGTGTCTGAAAGACACCTTGCAAAGGCAGGCAATGAGCCTCCCAAGTCGTCAAGCTTTTGGAGAACATCTGGAAATTGTTTTGCTGTCACTCTCTGGTATTTTGAAATGGAAACATTTCTTTGGTACTTAAATACTTTTTAGTTATTCAGTACTAAAAGTTTAAAATGTTGTGATGTACAAAAGTATGAAAAATACTATTTCAGATCTTGGATATTTGAAAAGTATTGGAGACTTCAACTCCTTAGTTTGCTTTTCATTGGGAAAAATCAGCAGCATCTTAACAGCTCTGGAACAGTCTTGCCCCCAACATGCAGAGCCAGCTGTAGCAGCTGAATTAGAACATCATCACGGAGTTGCTGGGCTGTGCTCTCGAAGGAAGACAACATTTTTTTGAACATCAACCCCCCTGTGTATTATTGCTCTCACCGCAATTACACTTTGCATTCAACAAACCCACTTAGACCCATTTTTTTGCTCATTCACCCTCATATTCTGTTTTACAGACCTTCAGTCTGGGGCTTGCTCGGGGCTCTACTGACAGTATTTGATTTGGCACCACTACACTGCACACGAGGAAAAACCAACCCCACGAACCCTGATCACTCCCACATTTACTGGCACGCTGTTGCTGCCTTGGTGCAACGTGTATTTAATGCCACAGCAAAGTCGTGCCACATTTTAGTCGAGGGAAAGGCATCAGATGTGTTGCATCCCTGCCAGGGGAGGCAGCTGCGCAGAGCTGCTGTCGCAGGACGGACCAGAGCTGTGGGATTCAGGTCACTGCCTCGTCAGGAAATCACAGGATCTTCAGTTGCCCAAATCTTTTATGTCTGAACAAGAAAAAAAATCCCAAACAAAAAAGCCTAACAAATCCAAACCCCACAGCCAGTCCAGCAGTTTGACTCGGTGGCTGCTGCTCTTTGCATGCTCAGAGCCCAATGGGTTAATCACCTGATCCTCTCCTTATTTATCTGCAGCTGGTTTGCCACAAATGAAGAAAAATAATACATACTACATCACCCATCATCATATATCACATTAATATAATAGTAGAGGGTATCTGCAGATCTACTGCAGGCACAACTGTTTGTTATGAATCTTGTTACCCCTGAGATCAGCGCATTTCTTGAGGTAACACGATTTAGGGAGAAAAGTTTATTTCTCACTGGTCCAGCACAAATAAAATCTGCATTCCATCTATGAAAACTTTTTGTTGAATGCTTTATATTACGCCACAAAAAGGAAAACAATATATCCAGTGAAGAAATCCCATTGCGTGAAGATCAGAAATGAAACCACCAGCCCTGTAAACTGTGATTTATCGATCAGCAGAACCCCAGGACAGCTCCACTTTGACTTGTCCTGCGTTTTTATGAGCACACTAAAAGCAAACATTTCACAGCACAATCATGAATCCTGATGCTTGGGAGACAGACAGTACATCTCTGTCAGTTATATGGGTTCAGATAATAAAACGATCTGAAATAGCACATCTGATTAAAAAGAATAAAACCCCATGTAAATGAAGAAAAAGCAGCGGAGACCGGCGGTACAGGATTGCTCAAAGGAGCGGGAAAGGGATGGATCTGCAGAGAAAACACCAAAGAGTCTATCATTAAGTACCATGCCCAAGAACATGAATATAATTACAATTTTAATGTAAATGATGCACTCTATACAGATCAGAGCTCATGTCAGAAGTCTGCCACCTTATCCCAGGCATTCAGCCTGCCTGTTATTTAACCAGCAATATTCACATGGGAAGAAACTGGTAGAGCAATTCCTGGGTGAACAGTAATTGGTTTGAACATGATTTCTCTTACCCCTAGGGAGGCTGAAGTCACAAATAAGATAAGGCACATTTTGCAATTAATTCCCATGTAATTGTATAATGTGCAAAGGGAACATGAGCACCAACAGATTGTTTCTCCCATCTTTGTTTGGAAGGGTACCTGCGCTGGAGGGATACAGGATGCAAGTGCCTGGGAGTCAGACCCAGCCTGGACCAAGAGGAGCCGCGTAGCCACGGGCTCAGCCCCCACGGCACCGCGCAGCAGCAGCAAGCCTGTCACAGCCAGCGAGACGGTTCCTTTCGCAGAAGAACAATTTTAATGGCAATTTTTATTTCCTGACAGAAGAAACTGATCTTACAGTCAGAGACTGGAGATAAGAACGGAAAACATTTCCCCATGTGTTAGCGTGCTTACAGCAGTGCAAAAGTCCAGTCTCTCCACCCACGGAGCAGAGCCTGTGTTGGCTGAAGATGCTCTTGCCCCCTCTCGGAGGGCATTGCCCCAGGGCAGTCAGCAGCACGGGGCAGGTAGAGCAGCCGGGGCTCTCAGCCCAGCCCCTGAGCCCAAAGCCCTTCCTCGGGGGCCGTGTCCACGCGCTGGCCAGACACCGGGCACGGGAAGGGGAGCACAGCGAGCAAGAGCTGCCACGTGCGCCTTTCTGAAGCCATAAGCCCACGAGGCTCCGTATCTTCTCATGTCAAGGCCAGTGGAAGCAAGCAGAGGCAGTGGACATTTGCAGCCAGAAATAATTATGTTTGCAGATAATAAACATGGCTGTTTGGAAGGAAGCGCTGCCCACGTGAACTTCGTATGTTCTTAACGTCACACAGAGGGTACAGACGCACTGCTAGGCATCTTCTTTAAATCCTTCCCCCAGGCAAGCACTACTGAGTGACATGTCCCTCTCCACAAGCATCTCCTTCAATTAGATGTCTCCTGTCTTCAAGGGGGTTGGCTCTGCCAGTGCTCTTGGACCGAGGACGCAAGCGAGGACCCGCGCACGGTCCGTCGGGTAGCTGCAGCCTTGCCCATCTGCTCCAGTGGCTCTCTGCCTGCTCGAGTCAATCAGGCTGCTCTGCTAAAGAATAATGCCAATCAAAATAGGATTAAATGGGCAGCTGGTGAGAGGGAGCAAAAGTCACCTCTCCTGCCGGGAGTCCCCGGCGCACTGCCTCCACGTGCCTCCTGCCTGGCAGCACTTGCCAGGCCCTGCTGCGGGCACGGAGCTGGGCACTGCTGCCAGCAGGACAGGTTGCAGCGTGCTGGCTGCCAGGGAGAGCAATTAAAACCCCTTGGTTTGTCAACACTTACGCAACACGAGAACATTATTCTTTGGCACTTAAAGTAAAAGCCCCACAGAAGGTATGGCACAGGGAAGCACTGGCACCCGCTGCTGCCCTTCAGGAAGAGCTGGGCTTGTGTCGGTAGCAGCGCCTGCGGAGTCATCTCCAGGGGTTTGGCTCCTTCAGTAGCGATGGAAAGTGCCTGCCAGTGCCCACCGAGACCTTTTACAAGGGGTCATAGCAGCCTCTTAGGAGGGCTCCTCATGCGAAGGAGGATGAAGCCAGCAGAGCAGGTAGTAAGCAGAGAAGGCAGGACAGATGGAGCAGCAGTGGCAGCTACTCAGGAAAGCACAGAGTAGCTGCCCAAAACTAAATAAAGAGAGAAAGGCAGCTCTTCTTCTGTCGGAAGCCTGTGCTTGTTGCTGTCCCATAAGCGTGGCACCAGGTCAGCACTAGCAGCCCTCCTGCCCCACGGGTCCGAGCTTTTGAAGGCTGCTTTGCTGGGAACCAAGACCACCCTCCCCCCTCCCTTGCTGCCCTTGCAACGTGCACAGGGGTGGAGACATCAGCCACAGCAAACCCGTCCGAGGGCAGCCTGTTGCACCAGTGTCCGGTCAAAAATTGGCCCTAGGAACACTCAAGAAACTCCCGTTTTAATATGCCCATAAGAGGCTTCCCAGGGCACCCCTGAGAAGCAGCCCTGCTGCTGCTGCTGCCTTCCTTCTGCAATGGAGCCAAAGACGCCCCTGATGGAGCTGGGCCACCCCCAGTGCACCACTGCGGCAGGGAGGGGTGTCAGAGCTCAGAGCGCTCCTTTGGTGTGATCAGCTGGAGAAACTGATTCACGGCCGAGGGGGCTGCCTTCTCGGGTACTCGGCATCCTTTGCTCTCTTCAGTGCTCACATCTCTCAGATCATGGCTGGCATTTATGTCCCCTTAGCAGGTGCTCTAAGCAGATCACACATCTTTACACGCTCCAGCTTTCCCCTTAAGCCTGTATGTTCCTTCATTTCAAGAAACTATATCGTTCCTGTAAGTATTGTTGGATAAGAAATGTCAAGTGCAAATTGAGCTCAGATGCAAAATTTGACAAAAAGAAATGATGAGTCAGATATAGGTAAAAGTGATCCCTGAGGCCACTTCTCACCCTGGAAATGCATTGGGAAGGGCAGACAGCTCAAGAAGCACCAGCAACAGCCTAGAACACCAGGAGAGGCTGAAGAAGCGGTGAAACACGAGTACACATACGCGCGGCACCAAGGCCCTAAGGGGAAGGGGGGAAGGATGGGGCTCTTCCTTGACTCTCAGAACCACTTGCTGGCTTTGCCAAGAGCAGATAAATTGATACAAAGCTAAAAGATTTGAGAAGGAGCTCTGCATAAGGCAGCTTTGGCATTATTAAGCTTATCTTGGGAGCAGACAGAAAACAAGGGACAGAATGTCAATTAATTTGAGTGCAAGAATTCCCTGGCATGGCGGCTCGAGGAAAGCAGGGGAGCAGCACAGATGGCAGTGTCAGAAGGAAATGGATTTTTCTGTACAGACCCAGGAACTTGAGGCCCTTTTCATTTCTATTTGCTTAAGGATTCTGTTCAGCATAGAACAATTTGGGCTGGATGAATGCTGTCTTACAGAGCAATAATTGGCGCTCTGAACAAAGAAGAAAACTCTGTATGAACAAAGCCAGCATGGGCTGAGCAGCACTGGAAGGCGAATGGCCTCGTCCAGCATTGCCTCTGCCACGCAGGCTGGGACCAGCTCCCAGCAAAACCGTCCTCCTCTTGTTCCTCTAAATGTTGTAATTGGCGTTACCGCTGCACGGGGCCGGGCACAGCCCTCGCACCGCGGCGTGGAAAGTGCTTGGCTTGCCTTTGAACTTGCTCTATAGCAGGATCTTGGGTTCAGGCCATAGAGGAGCTCACAAATAATGCATGTCTTGCTGCCTGGCACTGCAGGTAATTGATCAGCTGGGAATTGCACAGGCACATCTAGGATGAACTCGTTTAATGTACTCCCAACTCGCCTCTGTGTAACCACCGTAGCTTCAGAAATGCTGTTTGCATCTGGAATGTACATCAGTGACAGAAGCCAGCTAAAGCTCATTTTGGTCATCATCATTAAATCCAAGAGAACAAAGAGACTCCTCTGCTTTGATTTTTTTTTCCTGCTTATACACTGAATTTGGTGCTCCTGACAACTGCCAGGTATTGCAGTTATGCTTTGCACTGCGAGGCAGGTACAGCCTGAATCCCTCGTGCCTGGGGGCAAGGGGCAGGGAAGATGGATGAAGCCGTGGGCTGTGACCTGGTTGTTCATCGACCAGGGTCTCCCTGCTGGGTCCTGCCCATCCCCCTCCCTGGCACAGCTGCGGACTGACCTGCTAGCCAGGGCACAGTAGCCAGACCCCTCTGAACTCGTGCTTTCGCATGTGCCGCCCTGCACTAGAGCCGGCACGGCTGCCCCAGGGAGCACGGCCCCTGCGGGGCTGGCACAGGCGCCAGCCTCAGCCCTGGCACGCTCCTCCGAGGCTCCAAGTGCCACAGGAAAGCTTGAATCCTGCGGCCACGTCTCCTGAGGCAGGCCCAGAGCGTGGCAATGCACGACCCGGCGTGGCAGAGCTCAGCGAGCACCATCCTGCTCCCCGTTCAGGCTCCAGAGCTCTTAGAGCCAGCTCCCTCTGCACGAGCCCTCATTTATCTCAAAGCCTCAGGTGCTGCCGTAATGCAATTGCTAACAATAAACTCTTTGAGAACACAGATACATCCAAACCAGGGAGCAGCGTTTAACCCCGACACGCGCGGCTCCCTTCCCTCCCAGCCGCCAGCTTTCCTCCTCTTGCTGCGTAACCGCTTCTGCTAATCACAGTCCCTCGGTGCGTGAGTGAAGTCCTCTCTTAGTTCCTCCCAGTCTGGAAGCCCTCTGGGCAGCATGTTAACATTTCCTTTATCATTCTCACTTGATTTCTGTAGAACATGTATTTATGCAGCTTTTCCCTGGAGGATCATTCTGAGCAGCGACACTATATATTTACACTTAACGTGCTCTTTAAGGAACTTGCTATCCTTGCGACATGCCTGTGCGTGCACAGAGATGCTCCTGGAGGAGCAGAGCTACCACAAAATAATTTCTCTTAAACTGCTCAGAATAAGCATAGCCCAAATGGCTCAGCATCTGCAGGGGCAAGAGGGAAAAGGGGTCTGGCCCCATCTGCCTGCACCTAGCCTGCCTCGGAGGGTCACAGCCAGGGACAGCCTTCCACGGGGCAGGGGGGGAAAGCATCCCGATGGCAAAGCCAAGACACAAGCAAATCTTCACAAGGTCTTGGTGATTGGCCACACCATGAGAGACATCCCAGCCCTGAACGTGGGCAGATTGCTCAGTGCGGCACGTGGCGCACGGTGGGATCGCACCACGACATCTGGAAGGGCAGCCTGGATGCTCTGCAGGGCTCGGGAGCAGGCGTCTGCTGTCTAAGTATGTCTGGAAAGCAAGGCTTTCTACCAGCTAGCCAGAAGTCAGGTCAAAATCTTCTACGAGTAAAACAGCAGATAAAATAAAATCCTAAGGAATTTTCATTCCTAATAAACTTGGCACACTGTTTTCTCTTAGTTGTATTAATAGTTCCACACTAGTAGTATGACCCTTCCCAGGAAAAGCAGGGAAGCAGCGCTGCTGTCTCACCCCCCCCGCCGGGAAGTCAGCTTTCACACACACACGAGCCATCAGGAATGGCACCTCGCTTCGAGGGACAGATTCCCACCGAGCGCGCTTCGTGCTGCACCAGGAACGCCGCCCGCCAGACTAACGCGGCCTCCGCTCCCGGCGGGTTGGACGTGCCCTGGCCCACGGATCGTCCGGTGGGCTTTTCCCCCCAGCCTCACCTCCCACCAAGCTACAGCCAAGCGGCTGTCACGGCACAAGATTGTTACAAGATTACGTGGGGTCCGAGCCGTCTCTTTTGGTATCTGTGCTGATGTATCGTAAATGAAAAGCAAGCGAGCGTGAAGCCGGACCGCCAGCTCTTTCCTCCACCCCTCCCCGATGCTCTTCACAAGACTGTACGGCCACAGCAAGCAGAACACTTGTGGCCGATGCCCTGGCCGTGACGCTCAAGGGAAGGTTCCTGCAGGTGATGTTCCAGCAAAACTCTGGCAAAGCCCCACGTGTGCCTCGTGCTGTCCCACCTGCCGCTCCCCAGGCACAGCCCGCTCTCCATCACTGTTTTCTACTCCCAACTTCAAAGATACTTTTCTCCTGTTACAGTAAGGCTCCGAGTTTTTGTTCCTGTTCCTTATTTAGGCCCTACATGTCTGGTGGAAGAAATTTTAATTAAAAGCTGTTCTGCTTTTATGTCCAACATGCTTCACCGTGCAATACATCTTTCTGATGCTGGAATTGCCTACTTAGTGTTTCTTACACCCTCTAAGCAGCTGGTGCAAGGCAGCACTCAAATTAGGATAGGGAGCTGGATGGAAACCGCATGGTGTGGCTCAAAATCCTCTGCAACTCCATTAATGCTACTAATTATAGCAGTGGCTGCATTCCAGCCGATGCCTCGGGAAAATGAGACTCTAGGCCTAGAGATTAGGGAAAACATCTAAAAATCTATCCAGACATCTCCTCGCAGGTAGCTCGCTGTCTTCCGCAAGCAGCGTTTCTTTTAGAGACACGGGAAAGCATCTCCAAGGATTGCTCCTCTGCAGAGCAGAGCTTTCACGGGGGAGGACGAAGCATCCTCCCAAATTCACTTGCCCGCGGCCGTGGGATGTATGGAACTGGCTCAGCCCGCCAGGCTGCTCTCAGCTCACAGGCAACACACGAGGACACGGTCCGGATCACACCTTTTCCTCTTGGATTAAAAAGGAAGGTGCTGTCACTTCTGAGTAACGCGGTTTACCGCGCTGCCTGGTTCGTGGTGTGCGCAGGGAACGGCTGCCCGCAGCACTGAAGGGCACACTACAGCCTGGCAGGAGAGAAAATGCCGGGGAATGAGAACAAGAGGGAAAAGCACCTGCGTGGGCTCCTGGGCTGCGGCACTCCTGGGGGTCTGCAGCACCCAGGCACCGGCCCCTCCGCAGGGAGGGCGGCTTCGCCCCCCTGCAGCGCTGGGCAAGGCTTTGGGCTTCACTTGCTGCTGCGTTAACTGCTGGCATCCTGCAAGACCCAGCAAATCCCGACTAAGGCCAAAGAAACTGCACTTTTTTCCTGTCTTTTATCAAGTGAAATGTTAACAGTAAGCTGCAAAACAGATTTGTCGTCCCTTTATGAAATCAGCCTGCACAGCCACAAAGCTCCTTCCCCTTCATCGATCTGCAGGTCGCTGCCTGAGCTTTCAGGAGCCCCCGCGCTGGACCCGAGGTTCGCCCAGCCCCAGCCACCGACCATGCATCAAATGCCGTTACAGGTGGAAATATTGCCAGGCCCTGTACAGGAGCATATACTTTTAAGCTGAGAAACTACTTAATAAATTCAGACCAACACTTTGTGACATTTCCCGCAAGACTTTAGTGCTGTTTACAAATTCCAAAGAACACCCCAAGTCATTGCTGGCACAGACTTATGATTTATTTCAAAGAAAAATGGGTCAGAGTGTGTGGGTCTGTGTTTAATGTGAAAAGGGATTTGGAAATGAAAAGTCAACTGGCATGAAAGATTGCAGGGCAAATGTAAAAGCAGTAAAGCGTGTGGGTGGTCTCTGAGCATGTAATAGGATATTTGTAAGGAAAAGAAACACGCAGGATTGTAAGCTTTAATAAAACAGTTTCTTTTTACCCAATCAATAACATAATTGTAATTTTCCAAAGCAAATTGCCTCTTAACTCCCTTTTCTCAAGGAGAGAGTGGCACAAATGGGACAAGGACTGAGAAATTACTGAAGCAGCAAGCACGCACACGTGTGCGTGACCCCCCCAGCCCCAAGGTGGAGGTCCTGCTCGCAGCAGGAGCCCCGGGATGCGGCAGAGCAGAGCCCGAGCAACCCCCAGGCAGAGGAGGGTCTCCTGCCCCATCACAGATCTCCAACTGCCCGCACGCCGCTTCCCTGCCCTTGCCAAAGGATGCTCGGAGCAGCTGCCCAGCGCCCCGGGGCACAGACGTGCTGGGAGAGGCGAGGGCACAGCACAGCAGCAAAAGGCTTGGCAGGAGATCGACCGGGGAACGCAGCAGCGTGTTGGGGCAGTGGGGGGTTACGGGTCTCCGGGAGGTGGGGGATCGGGGTGCAGCTGGCGTGTGGTGCCGGAGCCCAGTGAGGGGGGAGAAGGACCCACAGGGATGGAGCAGGCTGTGACAGGACAGAAAAATCATTGATTCCAAGTGCGGGTAATGGCAGGCTGTCACTTCCATCCAAGAAGAGTAGCTGCCCAGTAAACTTCCTGAATCCACCCAGCAGCACGTACACCCAGTCACATTCCTAGCTGCTTCGTCAGAAGTTCCAGTGTATCATGCTGAAAACTAATTAATCATTAAACAAGTCCCTAGTATGAAGCCAAGCCCCGCTTTCTGCTTCAACACTTACACAGTATAAGCACAATTTATTTTTCAAAATTCAGAAGAAACACTTGAAGATAAAAGGGCGACAGGAGTATCTGCGACTGCATCACTGTTCTTTAGCAGCTCTCATTGTTCGATATAAAATAGAAGGTACCACATTTTAATTGCTATAGATGAGCATGAAGAAGGTCAGGCACCAAGTGCATCTGGCTCAGACTCATTACTGGGCTCCATCTCTTTCACCTCACACGGGTGATTTCCTTCATGCCGCTATTTGTATGCGCACCAGTGCCAAATGGAGAGGATTATACAGGTATGGGGGGTCTGTTCATTTTCATTTTTGCTTTTAGGAAAAAAAAAACCACTTTCCATAAGAGGGAAACATAATAGCTGTCAGGCAGTTTGTACTTGAATCAAGCAATAAATACCAGCACAAGGACTGATGCTCAGGTTGGGATGGAAGAAGTTCAGACTGGAGGAAAGGTAACCCCAGCAGACCACGACGCTGCTCAGATCAGAGGCATTAACATACAACAAAATGCACTACTAAAGGTCAGAAGCCCTGTCACCAACACAGGGACACGCTGCCTCACAGGAAAGGCAGACTCCCCAGCCCAGCCCAGCCCGGGCTACTGCTGGGCCAGACGCTGCCAGGGCCAGGGGGACCACGGCAGCACCGCGCACGGCAGAGGACCCTTCTCTCTCCTCCACCGAGGTGGCACAAGCTGAAGAGCAAGAACCACCCTGCTCAGCACGCATCCGCGCGGCACCAAGCACACTGGGACTGTAACCACAGGAGGAGCCTCCCTCTCGCCTTTTCACAACAGAGACATTCCAGTGCTAACTAATTGCTGAATACTTAGATATTCCCGTCCTAATGAAGATTCCCATCCTTCACACAGTAAACCATGATGCAAATACCCTGCTCGGCACATGCACTAAGGGGCACTACACAGCGCACCCGAGACCAGCCAACAAGCAACCCAAGCTAAGGGAAGCATCCCTTAGCCCAGCGCGCTGCTGACACACACCAGCTCCCAAACACATCCCCTGCCACACGGAACTGGGAGAAAAACACGAGGAAGCCTTCAGGAATTTGCATTAAAAATAAAAAAAAAAAGAAGTAGGAAAAACAACTACTCACAAGCTAAGCAAGCAGCAAGTCTCCCCTGCACCATCCTTCTCCCTCCAAAGCCTCCCCCAGGGCTGCCTGTGCTGCTGGTTTTATTTCCTCTGGAGAAGCAGGTGGCTTCAGTAAGCCTTCTCCTCATCCCCACCTGGACCTCCTCCTGCCTCGTTAAAGCCTAATTGGAGGATCACTGCCAGTAGCTGTGAATCTTCTGGCTACTGGGAAACACATTCATCCTTTTAACCTGCTTTTGCCACCTGTTTTACAGGTTTCACCCTTATGTGCCAAAATTTTTCCCTTTTAGCAGAGAACACTGACTAGTGCCCAAGCTGAGGAGCCTGGTGAGCTTCTCCATGGAGCTCCTGCGGGGCCAGCTCTGGCTCTCCCTGCTCGCGCTGGTCCTGGCTCTCGGGGCACGGCCACTAGTCTGTGCCTCCAGATCTGGGTGAGTAGAAGAAGGAACATTCATCCACGTGTATTCACAAGTAATTAGACATTTAAACCTGAATCCAGACCACAGAGTTTTCCCGTACCCGCAGTTCTGCAGCGACAAGGTCAGCAGTTTTACAGAATTGCTTTAAGACAAAACCTGGTGCCTACTCCCCCTCAAAGCCTGCTGGAGGGACTTTTTTGTGCCCTCTTCTAACCCAGCGACTTACTGCACTCGCCTGAGCTGCTGGTGGACAGTGCCCAGGGGGGAAAGGCTGTCAGGGTCCCTGCTGACGTGCTGGGGGGGAGGAGCAGCACCCAGGCTCCCACCACCGCGGTCCTGTTCCCGGCTGGGTGCCCACAGACGCAGCCCGGCGAGAGCCCCTTGATGTGGGGTGAGAGTCACGTGCATGACATCCCCCCCAAATGGGTGCTGACAAAACTTGTGGGTGTCCCTGGGGATTTCAGAGCGCGGTCTCAGGTACCTCCTTGCCGGGCTCCAGGGCAGGTCACAGCACCGCGGCAGCCGAGGCTCGGCACTGGTCCTGCCCGGGACGGGGCTGGCGGGGCGGCCGTATGGTCTGACAATCTCATCTGCATCCGTGGCTCCGGCAGTGACTCCCCTGGGAGAGCAGCTGGAGGTGCCCTGTGTGCCACCAAACCCTTCCACAGAGGGATTTAGCCGCCTGGGCAGTTCAGAGTCAGAAATTGGCTTCAGGTCTTCTCTTCTGTAAAAGAAAAAGGAAGACGTTTTGAAAGACTCTTCCATTATCCTTCAGGACAATAACACGATAATTAAAACCACCCTGCACAGTCCATTTTCCTTCCAGATCTCGGAAGATCGTAAGAGAGAATAACAATTTCCAGGACCCTTTCCTTGTCCCCCTGAGAAGAACCTCACAACTGACAGAGACTTGAAAGCTCAGAGCCAGGCTCTCGGGGAGAAGATGAAACGCTGCTCAGAATATAGATTTTGGTGCCAGATGGGAATTACAGCCCTGATCCATCCTCCTCTGTCACTGGAGTCTGTGTTGCTCTGTGGGCTAAATGGAAGTGAATACAGTTACTTTCCCTGTCTTGGGGGAAAAAATGACATTCCATTTTGTCTCCAAAAAATACACATTATTTAACTTATAAAATATTTAATCTATGTAATTAATCCTCTCATGACAGCGCTTTGCACATTTTTGCTGGCAATCCATACTTTGAATGGCCTATAGTTATAGCTAACTTTGTTTCCTTTTTCTCATGAAATTAATCAAAGGCTTGTATTCTAAATTATTCAAGAACTGAATGAAGCCTGCTTTCTATGGCTTGCAGCAAGAAAACTCCTATTTCTTTCATGTGCCAGCAATACAGCGATTCAACCTTTCCGAGGGGGGAAGCACCGGGAAGTGGAGGCGAGCAGCAGCCCGAGGTGCCGGCACGGCGGTGAGTCCCCGCTGCACCCGGGTGACACGGCTGGCGCTGAGCACCCCTGTCCGATGGGTCCACACACCCCCCACAGCTGCCTGGAAGGAACGGCAGCACCAAACGAGAGGCTTCAAACCACCGAGGCTCGGATGCGCCATCTAAACAGAGGTGGCCCGGTTTCCAGAGAAGCTGGGCTCTTGCCCAGCTCGGTCATGGCCAGCTGCAGGTGGCTTCTCCTTTCATGGCACTCCAGGAGAGGTGACACCGTGGCCGTGGGGCCACGGGCTCTGGGTGCTTTGAGCTCTGCGGAGACAGGGCAGAGACACCGCTGTAATCCAGAGCAGGACCTTGTCCTTCAAATGCAACGCCCTGTGCCTGCGCCCTGGACCACAGCACGGTGCTGGTGTGCACCAGCGGGTGATGCGGCTCTTGAGCAACGTCATGGCAAGCAGCAGCGCTCCCTTCTGCTCCCCGGACTTCTGCTGCCCACCCCACGCAGCTCCTTTCTTTGCTGAGAACCTGTCTGGGCTTCTGAGCTCCCCTTGGGATACGCTAATGATCCAAGCAAGGCAGAGGGGCGCACGCCTGCAGGAGCTGGGGGGTAACACACTGGACAAAGCCAGATGACCAGGGACCTGAGGGCCGTGCGGATCATTCCTTGGCTATCACCGGCCGTGCTTCAAGCCCACGGTGCCTGCCTGCTCCTTCGGGAACCGCTCGTCTTGAGAAGCCTCAGACCATTTAGGAGAATCAAAAGCTCAAAGCACAAAGTGTCTCCTGTCGCCAGCTTGACAGGTAGATCCTCTTCCCCAAAGGCGAGCACCTCTCTTGTGAATCTCCCACCCAGTTCTGAGCCCTGAACGTTGCTCGGCGTCTGCAGCAGTGGAGCTTCGGGGCCGCTGAGCTCAGGCTGTTCCCCAAGTGTTTCCCTTAAACTGCCCAGTGCCGCTTGGCGCCGGACGCCTGAGCCATCCTCGCCTGAGCCCCTTCACACAATATGTTTGTGTCATTTCAAAGGGTTCGATTTGCATCTGGTCCCCACCGGCGCTGGTGTTCCTACGGCTGGTCAAAGCCCGGGCTCCTACCGCAGTGGAGCTGCAGGAAAAACCTGATCACAGGCTTGGCGAGGTTTTGAAGTGCTTTATCAACACTTACTCTTCTCAGCTCCTGGGTGTGCATAAGGCTCTTGCTGGATTCAGAGTTCAGCCCCTTTGAAGTTTTCACCTTCAGGCTTATTTTTTTCAACAGAAAATTCTCTCTATCACCACTTGTGGAGGAGCCATATGGAGAGACTCACTGCAAGGGAGACACATTTGTTGTTAAGAGCTGCATATGAATTTCCTGAGATCCTTTTATTTTTCTTATCTAGCGTAATTTCTTCTTTCTCTGAGCAGTCAGTACTTGCAACCTCCCAGGTCCTCTTTCACCTCTGACTCTTGCCCAGCATCACTCAGGATTTTAGTCACTCCACTGAGTGCAACCAGCGAGAGCTCTGGTTTAGGTTCGGGGGCTCTGCAGAAGAGGTTTTTGTAACATGCAGAACATCACCACTTTCTGTCACACAGGCTCTGGGAAGCCTTCAGAGCTCACAGACTCTGTCCCCTCCAGACTGACAAATCCTGTTCTCAAGGAAATAAATTACCAGCGCTCAGCACAGAAAGGAAACCCAAAGGGGACTGACAGTTCATTAACCAGCCCCAAGAAAATGTCCTCATCTGCCCTTTACTATTCAGGCTTTAGTTTGGAAGTCACTCTTTGTTACCAAATAATATGGGCAAATTGATAGAAAACTCTATTTTCTGGCTGTTCCACTGCCCAGTGGGTTGTCAGGCTGCAAGCACTTACAGCAACGCATCCCGGAGCACACCAGCCTCCCGTCAAGGGAAGGGGCAGCGTTTGTTAGAAAGCATCCCCAGCGAGCAGGTGGATCGAACGGTGACAAATTCAGTAAGAAAACCTGAAGAGTAAACAGAAATCATTAGTCATGGCTTCGGGAGCCAGCAGCTGTGTTGGCAGAATACAGAAAAGTTTCAATCTCTTGTATTGTTAATCAGCTCCAAAATTCACAGATGAAGAAAATAGTAATAATTAAAAAACATAAGCAAACCCCTGACTAAAGCAAACCCTGCTGCACAGCAAAGTTCAGAGCTTTGCAGGGCACTGTCCTAATGCACGAAAGCATCCAGTGCAGCACCGTGGTACCGATACAGGAAGTCTTCTAATGACGAAACAAGCACTACGAGCATCATCGTTAATCAGGTTTTATGGATTTACGAAACAAATATACACATTTATCTTGTTCAATATTATTTTCCAGTTGGAACCTTATTTTAATACGGATGCCCTGAAATGATACCATTCATAAATAATGCAAGCAATAAAACCTTTCTCTTATCCCCTAGCCCACACAAATGCAAGCTTAAATGTGGATTTAAACAAAAAAAAGTGGTAGAACTTTGGTTTCAAAAACAAAAGCATGTACGCAATGCCAGTCACTCTGAGACCTGGTGCCAAGCTGAGAAAGTCAGTGCAGCTTCCAGGCTCCAAGTCACAACCGAGAGTTTATCTTTAAGGAGAGAGTTCAGGCCCTTGGTTTTGTGGTTCGATTTAGATCACTGGGGCGTACTCGGTTTGTTTGGACACGGGGCACGGATGGGTGATCAAACTGGCCGTGGAAGCACGTGCGCTCACACCAGGTCTGTTCACCCTGTGGAGCCTCACTCGGCGGGGACTCGCCGAGCTGATCATCCCCCTTTGCCCACCGTGTTTTCCCAGGTTTCAGCCAGGCCCCCACGTTCACCAGAGCCATGCGCTGTGGAGGGCGCTGGGACGAGCGTGAGCTGCCGCAGACAGACGGAGCTGGACACCCGGCACGGCGAGCGCTAAAACCTGCCAGGGCTTCAGCTCATTCGCTGCGCATCTTCTACATAATTCATATCCCAGAGACTGCTGAAAATCAGGAACAATAAACAAGGCAGAAAAATTAGTATTTTTCATCTGGTTTTCACCAGGCAAAACACAGCTAAGAGAAAACCATGGTCTCCCTCTGCTGAATTCGGCCAAATTCTAACCATGGGAAGAACTGCATTTCAAACCAGCAAGAGGCAACAGCCTTTTGCCTTTTAAATTTTTGGAAGAACTGATGTGTCTTTTGTGCTCAGAAGCCTGGGACTAATGGGGAGAAGGAATAATGACCTGTGGAGTATTTTTCAGGCACAGAAAGGGCTTCGAGCGGGCACAGGCAGCAATGCCAGCCTGATCTCCTGCCTCGGTACTGCCCGGCTGCACATTTCCCAGGATTTTCTAGTAATTTCTCCAGCTAACTTTCAGGTCCCAAGCAATGAGCCCTCCACTTCTGCTCTGTGGAGAACACCACCTCGGAGAACACGTGTTACGGGCCCCCCCCTCGCCCTTCAGAGCACATTCTCTTGTCCAGCGGTACCGAGGGCACAAGGGCAGCAGGTCTCACAGCAACTCCTCCGGCTGCCACACTCTTCCTCCTGCCTTAGGTGTGCCCGAGTGTGGTGTAATGAAGTGCATTAGGCCCTGAATGTGGGAAGCTTGTGCCCTTCTGCAGCCGAGAAAGGCGAATTCCCTGCAGGGGCAGCCCAGCCCTGCCTCGGGCAGGCTGGAGAAGCCCCCGGCTGCGGCACGGCTGCAGCCCCAGGAAACGGAGCTGGCAAAATCCTGAGAATTCAGGTAAATCACTTTGGGGGACTTGGCACAAACCCCTGAGTATCAGACTTTAGAGTAACAGACTTTCTCAGACTTGTGGCTGAACACCAGCCTGGGGTGGTAAGCACGCAAAAATGTTTTTCCAGCACACACCCCACCCGCAGCCCATCTCTGCTCCTGGCAGCTGGATGGGGTACCCGGATGGGGTACCCAGATGGGGTACGGTGCTCCGTTGCCTTCCAGGTGAGGCTGCAGGCAGCAACCACGGACAATTCAGAGCTGCTGGCACCACGGCTGAAACGGCAGCTGCAGCCTGGGCTGGAGCTCGCTGCTCCCCCTGCCCCAGACCACGACCTGGCTGAACAGAGCCCTGCTGCATCGCCAGGTGCTTCCATGCCCGAGCTCCTGGCCCTGCCAGGCTGGCGGCTTGTCCAGGGACTTTCCCCCATGTGCATGCCCAGCTCTGCCTCCTCTGCACCCCGCTGCGATACCTGCCTGCTTTCTTCCAGGTGCTGACAGACCCTACTTGCTTGCTTTCTGCCCACTGCACGTGTGTGATTACGTGTGCAATTAAATCTAGACATGAACATGAGTATGTACGTCGCCCTCCCGTCATTCCTTCCATCCCTCCCCCAGCTCTGCATCTCGCCTTTCAATCCACGCAGCTCCTGCCCCTGCACACGCCTGTTTGGGTGGGAGGCAGGCGAATGCGAGAGGCTGCAGAGAGATTAGAGCCTGATGTTCAGAGAACCGATGCTGACAAACCGCACAGTCATCACTCCCAGCAGCCGCCTGCTCAGCCAGCAAACAAGGGAAGAAAATAGGCTCGAATAAGCCCCAGAGCCTGCATTTGAATTTACAATGAGCTACTCAGTAGAGCTCAATCTGTCAAGTACCATGTCCCATTAAGATGAAAATTTGAAGGTCTCAATAGAGCAGATAGATAACCTCTTCTATTCTCTTTTATTGAGGATGCTGTGAGGCTGGCAGGTCAGGGCGGCTCTGACAGGACCGCGACTCTTGCGAATGCTTTGTCAACGGGGGCCACCATTCCATGACCACATACTCCCTTCCTTGCTTGTCTGTTTATTTCTTGGGCTTTTATTAATTCTCAGCTCATCACATGTGCATGTGCTTATGCCAGTGCCTCACTCCCGGGGCCTCTTGCCTGCACGATGCCACTGGGATGTGCAGGATTAGAGCTGCGCTGCGCTCACCGGGAGCTGTGGGCACGGACCCGGCTCTGCCCAGACCCTGCCTGCCCTTTCTGGGAGACCTGGGCAACGGTGCCCCAGCAAAACAGGCGAGTAGCCATGCCTCTGTGGCTTTGAACAAGTCTAAAAGGAGAAAAATGAGAACACCTGTGTTACACGTCACCCCCCAGCCAGGGGTCTGCTGGAGCGGAGCACTGACAGCCTTGGTCTCACACAGAGCAACACTTTCAGCCTGACAGCTTCTTTGTCACCCCTGAAAATCCAGCCCCGAGTGAATGCCACCCCCTGCCAAAAAGCAGGAAAAACCTAATTTTGCTGTTTCCCTTCGTCATTATAAGCAACAAAATGTTTCATATTCGCCCCTGCCCAGAAATAATGTTGTACAGATGCAGCTTTGAGAAGGAGCTGCCTTGCTCCCAGTTCGGAGGCTTCACTGGTGGCAGCTCCTGTGGAAAATTGTTTGGCTGAAGTTTTGCATTAGAAAAGGGTGCCTTTCCCAGCCCAACAGCCAGATGTGTGCTCCTTCTCGGCAGCCCCATTAACCCTTTCCTGCTGCCCACCCAGGAGCAGTGGGGATCATCACTCTCCCTTGCCACATGTTTTGGCTATTGCAAGCACTGAATATTTGCAAAGCATTCGGTGTTTGTTGAAAGATTCTCTCTGGATCAAAGCTCAATATTTCTTGGCTTCTCTACACTTTCTGAGCTGCCTTCTGCTCACTGTTATATATTTGCCTTTCTCTCCTAGGTTGTTAATAGATCTGAACAGCTTTTGTTTATCGGTTGGGCTTCCCTCCCCGGGGATGGGCAGCGGGGCTGGGGAAGGGGCTGGAGCACAAGTGCTCTGAGGAGCGGCTGAGGGAACCAGGGGGGTTCAGCCTGGAGAGGAGGGGGCTCAGGGGGGACCTGATCAGTCTCCACAACTGTCTGAAGGAGACTGAAGCGAGGTGGGGTCGTCTCTTCTCCCAAGGACATGTGATAGGACAGGAGTTGCACCAGGGGAGGGTTAGC
>JAVJGJ010000035.1:6541526-6558589 GCA_035590215.1 Microhierax caerulescens | reverse complement strand
GGGAGCAACAAAATAGACTCCCTGCTGGAATCACCAAATGCTTACTAGGAGAAGCGGCAAGCTTTTGCTAATCCCTGACGTTAGATTTACTGGAGTGTTTTAAAACACCAACAAACTACCTTCATGGGAAAAATTTTGACACTTTAAAAGCCAGGTTGTTTGAAAAAAAACCAGCACCCCACCTTGTTCCTTCTGTTCTGCTTTCAGCAGCTCAGGAGACAACTGTTCTGCTTAATATTTTAAAGGTCCATAGTACTGAGCTACTTTCTTAAGCAAAACCCTTGTGCTCATGCATTGAAGCCACCCAAAGTGATGTTTTCCCTTTAAAGCAGTGATGCCTTGGTAAGTCAGGAATGCTCTCCCTCCCCTCCCACAGCACCACCTGAGTGAGCACCAGGACCTGCCACCAAATCCCAAGGGACCCCCAGGAGAGCAGAAGACCCCGCCACTGCTGAGGATGCCTGCTCTCCCCCCCCCCGGGGAGGATGGCAGCTCTCTGGGGGCTTCTCCACTTTACCCTGCCAGGAAACAGGCTGCTGCCTTGCATTTTTAAAGGAAAAATGATGTGGTCTTGCCAGCAGCTGCCGCTTCTTTTTACTGAATTTAGAATCAATAGTGCATCAAGTGGCTTGGGATGTTATTAATCAGAAAACTGGCACGAAGGACCAGGAGGTAATAACACTGCAGTGAGCCCACTCTTCTTGCGGAGTGGCTGTACATGGTTCTGGGTAGTGCTAATTAGTCCTTGGGACCTGCCTTTCAACTGCTTCACAGGCAAGGCAAGCTACTGCCTACCAGCACTGCAAAGCACAGCTGCTCCGGGTTATCTTCCCGTCATTCTGACTGTAACCTGCGGCAAAATATGATATTGCATTCCTCAAACTCAGAAGAAAGAATGTGAAAGTTGGGGCAAAAAAGGCATACATATTTTGGGTCAAAAGCCACTAAAAAAATTATGAGGCGTCCTGCCAAGCCTGGGAGGAATATACAGCAGCTTCTGATGCTGTTATCCCCCAGGTTATTAAGGCTATATATATAATGTCCAGGCTATAGCCACCAACCGTCTTTCATCTTCCAGACGCTCTCTGGGTCCCGCTGGGCAGCATGACGAGCTCCAGTACCACATCCTGAAGCTACCTGAAAACTGGGCTGGTAATTGCACAACCCCTAACGAGGTCTGCCCACAGGCACCCACAGCCCATCTCCTGAGCGCAGTACAGGAGCTGATGTACAGAAACCCGCTGCTTCTCATGGGAACTAGTCAATCACGTTCAGAGCGTTTAAGCTGACTTGGACAGCACCCACCTGTCACCCCCATCCCAGCTCCCTACAATGCAGCAGCGTGCCTCACGAGCAAGCTGCACACGTGTGGCACCAGGGTGCATTACACACAGGTCTGTGACAGGTAAGACACTCAGCTGTCAGAAGATTTTCCGTGATCTATTTTCAAAGATTTGAAACTTTTTCATTTCTTTTTCACTTACCTTTTATAAAAAAGGCTCTGTTTGCAGGACCTGTTCGGGGTCAACAGGCTGAGCAGTATCTCTATAAAAATAACACAGGATATCTGAGCCTCTGAATTCATACCAAACACAGCACACTGTAGAAAGGAAAATAACTTGAAAAGTATTAGAACATACTTTAATAAGCTCAGGTCTCCTGCCTGTGACCCTGAAAGTGTGTTTATCTTTGGGCTTGTCTTGAGCAATCGTTATTTCACCACCACCTTAGGCTAAGCATGAATGCATGAATTTACAGCTGCAAATCCCATTTGATTGCATGTAATCTAGTGGTTTTCCTTGGCAAAAAGGTTTGAAATTCTGTACCTGTCTTGCTTTTGCCGAGATGGGATTATGTTCTTATATAATTATTGTATCATTGTGTCTAATTGGATTTCCAATGCCATTTATTTCATCATGAGGCTAACCTGGAAGTAACATCTAAGTCAATTTATTAATCCTAATGAGTTATTAAATTTGCAACTAATAAACACCAAAGGGAATGGAGACGAACATACTACTACCCCCGGTGAAGGGAGTGTTAGACATATAAACGACAAAACTTTTCCCCAAACCATCCCTCCAGCTTTCACATATCTCTCCATAGCCATAAGGAGTTGGTTTGTCATCAAAGGACCTCCAAATCACCAAATTATTGCTTTCCTGCAGCCCTCCTGGTCTCCTGAGATAACCTCTGGTCTTCCCCCAGGTTCCTCCTCACTCCCAGCATGCTATAGAGCTTTTCTTCTCATGTGACAATCAAAAGATGTAGAAAACATTCACAAAACTATGGCAAATAGGGGCACCAAGGTATGACTACAAAGCAAGAGATGGGATGTTTGTCTGGCTCAACTGCCGAAAGAGGAGCGAGCCGTGCAGCACGGTGCTGGCAGCCTGGGGCTGTGGCAAACAACCCGTCCCGTATGGAACGTGTCGTGTTGGCGCATTCCGTGTGCAATTGCTTATTCCACACGTTGCTCAGGCTGGGTTGCTGGTGGATATGGTGACCGCGCACGACTTGCACCACGGAATGATACCCACGGGCAGGTGTTGGTAAAATAGTGATGAGTAAACCTGAAACAAATACAAAGTTAGCGCTTGCACATCTCCAAAACGAGCAGCTTTTCAGGTAATAAGCCAGAAAATTAAATACTGTGTAATATCGAATATCTGTCAGGGAAAGTGGCAGTTCTGGGATGAGAAAGTGCTGCTGGGGGCTGAGCACAGGTGGAGTTTGCAATCAGGCCTGGCCCACGCAGCACCCCACATGCTGGGCTCGGGATGTCATCCCTGACTCCTGCCTGTATCCTCCTCTGGTCCTTCACCCCAACTTGGAGCAGTTAGGAAGGAGAAAAAAACCCTTCTCTTTCTAGAAACTCTGTGATGGTACCCACATCCCTTTTAAACTCCCTTCATTCCTGCATCATAAATTGGTTTTAATGTTAAACATAACAGTTTATTGCTATTCTCATTCAGATTAGCCATTCTGCTGCCTGCCCAAGATCTCTCCTCTCTGCCAGCCTGGCAGGAGCCCGAGATGCCGAAGCGAAAGCAGAGGCGAGCCAGGGGAGGAAGCAGCAGTGATGGAAAAGTTACAGAAAACACTCTGAAAAATGAGTGTCTCTCCCAATTCTCCCTTCCCCCTTGTACAATTTGTCATTAAATCTGTTCCTGTGCCTCGCTGCAGTGCACAGCCTTCCCACCCTCCTGCCTCTCCTCGCCCAGCCCAGCAGCACCCCCACCACCAGAAAGGGCTCCAGGGTGGGAAACTGGTCCCCGAGAGCAGCACGTGGGGCTGAGGCTACATCAGAGGGAAGGCGGATGGACTGCCAGATGCTAACGTTCAAGCATGCTGGCACAGTGGTCATTTTGGGGGGTAAAACTTGGGATATTGTACAATAATATTTCAGTACAATAGTTGTACCTGCTGAAGAGGCGGCTATAGATACCACAGTCATTTGTAATTAAAATGTGCGATCTTCTCAAATGCATGACTTAGTTTTTTAGGCAAATCCATATTCTTCTATTTGTAGGCTGTTCCCATTTTAGGATTATACTGGCAGATCACACACACGGCAGTGAAGCCCTGTGATCAGTGCTCTTGAAATTTCAGATGCTTTAGATCTTGTCTTTCCTCAGGTTTATTTATTTATTCACAATCATATCTTCTGCTGGCAAGCTTTGGATGCTCCTGTTTCACGGCTTGCAGCAAAACTTCATCAACGACTGCTGTTAGTTAAAAATCTCACCATCGAGTGGCATCGAGATCAAGCACTTCTTGAATTTACATCTCTCCATGGACTGTGATTTTCTCTCTGCTGCTGCATTATGTGATTTTTCATACTGCTTCCAAGAAGTGGGGCTGTTATTTGGCCAGCCTCACGGCCCCGCTGCATGTCTTGGAGTCAATTCTTCATCCCTGCTACTGCCATGGCTTCTTCCTCTGATTTTTTATCAACAGAATCCAGACATCCGTGGTTGAAGACAGATCTAGGGGCCATAAACGGAAACCTGCTGCCCCCACAATGGGAACTGGCATGTAAAATATATTTTTAAATTACGTAATTTGATTTAATTGTCACATGTCTTACCTAGGAAACTACTTCAACTTCTCATCCCATGGCTTCATGTTTCTCAGCATGCAGCACAGCAGGGACGGGGCAGAGGGGCTGTCCCAATGCCTGAATTGGGGTCCCTGAGCTGGGCTCTGCCCCCCCGGTGGTGCCACCTGCCTCCTGCCAGGCCCCAGCAGTGGCTGCACTGGTGGGGACCCCCACCATGCTGGGGGGTGGGAAGGGGGTGGCTGGAGCAAGGGTAAAGATGGCCAAAGCAGCCGGAGACGCAGGGAGATGGGGTGACACCGGGCATCTCCCACAGCACCCAAAGGCGCCTGGGAGCCGGGGCAGCCACGGGAGCTGGGAGGGAGCAGGGCTGCCTCGGCTACCGCTCTCGTAGGTCCCTTCCAGCTGAAATATTCCGGTTTGTTTTGTTTTTGTTTAGTTTAGTTGTGTTCTGTTCTATTCTGTCCTATTTTCTAATCTATTATTTTCTTATTCTATTCTGTTCTATTCTATTTTCTATTCTATTAAGCTCTATCCTATTTTCTTCTCTATTCTATTCCATTCTACTCTATTCTACTCCTCTCCTCTCCTCCCTACTCGGCTCTATTCTAATTCCCAGAGCTTGGACAGGAGGGAGATGGGGGAGTCTCAGCCCCAGATGTCTGGGATACATTTTCCTTTTTTTACAAGAATCTGGTCGCTACTTTGGATTCTTACAGAAAGTATAGAAAAAAATTTGAGATGCTATGAATACGAGATACAGCATGCCCAGCCTTGCACTAAAAACCCTGCTGTTTTACAGCAGTTATTCTGTTCTAGTCCCTACTATTTATCACATGTGTATCTGATCACAGCATAGCAGCGTACTAAAGATGCAATTAGCATTCCCACAGATATTATCTGTAGCAATACACAGCAATAAAAGCCAAGAAGTGAAGAAGGCAGCGTCCGGTACAGCTGCTTTCTGCCTAGACTGCAGATCTGTTCTGTACCCTGAAATTTCTGACAAACCACAAATAATTGGCGTTTCAGTTTAATCTAAAATACAGCAATGTCTCCTAGCATCAGATAGGATGCTGGTTCGCTATCAGGGCATCCTGGTGTATAAACAACGCTTCTTACTGCTTTTTCCCTGCCAGCTCCCCATCCAAACACGGACCCACTTCAAACCTGTTGAGAACAGCCCCGGAATCGCGTTCCGGAGGGGTATGATTGCCCGTTATTTACCTGCCTGAAAGGAGACCTGTAATCAAGCCTGGTGTTTACCCAGCTAACAGAGAGACCTGTAATCAAGTCTACAGCTCCAGCACCTGAGATGCCTGTTTTGCCACGTGGGGATGCGGGCTGGGTCTGAAGCCCAGGGATGTGGGGGGGTCTGGTTGGGAAGTGCCGGGTTTGCCCTCCGGGTGCTCTGCTCCCCCTGGGCTCGGGGCAGGAGGGGGATGGGAGCCCACCAGCCCCACACCAGAACAGCACCTTCCTGCAAGAGACCAGGAGCCACTGCTCAAGAGCGTAGGTACATTTTTCCACACAGTTTTCATCCAGGCCTGCTTGGGGAAGATTAGCATTGGCACCATGTCAACTGATGGGTTTAATCTCATTATGAATATTCATTTGTTCATGTTCCGTGACGATTTTCCTTGGAGTCTCAGTGAGGCTGTGGCCACAGCAGGCCGGAGCTGGGCTACTTCCCTGCGGTACTTCTGGCTCCAAATGCATGGAAACAACTGTGGGGGAAACTCTACCGTTCAGCAAGTTTATGGGCAATGCAATTTATTTTATGATCAAATTACACCAGGGTAATGCTGCCTTTTGCATCAGACAATTCAGTTCTAGTAATTGCTACCCTGGGGGTCTCTTCTTTTCTCAGTATACCCAGCCCATTTATAACACTAATGGTAGCAATGTGTGAGCAGAGGGAGGATAATAGACCTTAAATAGCAGCAACATCTTGCTGGAGGAAAGAGAGCGCTTTGTCTTTATATTTCCAAGACTTGTTGAGCCTTATGAGGTGCATGCCTCTCTCAGTGAGCTGTGAAACAGCACAAAAAGTTGATGCCACGTGAACGGATCAGATCAGGTGGCTCTCGCAGCGCGTCGCCTCGGACTCCGCTAGCTCAGGACGTGTTCTGTTTCTGGACACGGGCGCTTTGCACCCGCAGCGGCCCCTGCACAGATTGCTGTGTGCAGGCACAGTCCCTCCGCTGGCCAAAGGGACAAGTTTACAAGCGTACAGGGTGCAAAGGGCTGAGGGAAACCTGCAAAGAACTGGAAAACCCACGATCTTTTCCTTGTGAAATGTACCCAACTGATTTTCCAAATGCACAAGGTAGGAAAGGTTAAAGTACTCTGCTAGGTAAAAATTCTGAGTATTTCCAAAAAGCAGAAAGGCAGATACCCCAAGCAAAATGTAGTTATATAGAATAATCTCTTTGGTTGCCCGTGGCCAGCAATGAGGCTACTGTAAGTCCCTTAGATGTATGAACTTGTTCTAGCTTTGTGACAATTATGAAATTGGAAATGGAAATTCTTTGTTCTTACACATTTTTTGGTGCCTGTTCTCCCGCTGGCCCTTGTTCCCTGGGATCTCTGCAGCAACGTCCCTTACGATCTTAGCCGAGCTCTGCAGGATGGATCAGGTTTGCTGCGGAAAGCACAGCGCGGGACAGCATCTCAGAGGCACTAACAGCCCCGCCGGGAGGTCTCCTCTTGCTCTTTCGTACCACCCCTCCCCTCCTCCCTTGTACTCGCTATTGTATTTACTACCGACTCATAATATCATTTTGCTCCCTGTAACCAATGACTCTGGAATATGATTCAAATGAGATAAGGCCTTGGATTGCCTCTTTTTTGGTACATTTAAGAAAATTCTTATAAAATCAAGCTCCCCTCTCAAGCAGCAAAACAAGGTAAATACGGCTCAGCATTTCATCTTATAGATACGAAGAGCGGAAATGTCACAGAAACACATTGCTAAGAATGAAAATCTTTCCACAGCCTTCCTCGGCTTTTTTAAAAAAGGTGAAAATAAGTGTGGGATTTGAGCTTGGTATTGTTAAAAATTGGATGCTTGTAATTAACGGAAAGGAATGCAAAAGTAGCTCCAACTTGAAAATCCATGTCAGTGTTCATTACAAGGAGATCTCAAAGTCTCAAACTCCATTTAGATTTGTAATTCTCAAGTAAGCCGTGAGATATCACAACACGAGCTAGATTCAGCCGAACCTGAATAAACAGCTCTGAGGACCGTGGGTTGGCGTTACGGTCTGTGTGTGCTCAGCTACACCCCCCAGCTGGGGCTGGCAGCCCCCGTCCCAGCACCAATTAACTGCCGAACAGTGGCGCCGGGTCTGCCCCTTAACCGCATCTGCTCTTGTTCCCACATCTTGCAAAGTCCTTCCCTTTTACCACCCTCATGGCTGTACCTTGGCCATCAGCAGGGATGGCTTTTGGTGCAGGTCCTCAGCAGCGCGGCTTGGTCTGTGCCCGGCACGAAAGCCCGGCCACGCGCGCAGGGAAGCTGCTGCCAGCCGCCGTGCACCGGGGAGCGCACAGGTCGCTGCCTGCGAAGGTTTTCTGCCATGGTAGCATGGCAACAATTTTATCGTCTAATTAATACCATCCTCGGGAGAACAGGACCGAGCTGAATGCCAAGGTTGCCAGCCACAGAGAGAGGGTGAACAAGAGCTGTCAAATTCAAGCAATCAAGGAGGACAGGAATGACAGCCATGCTGGGTGGAGGGAGTCAGCAATACCTTGGCCCGAACCACATTTAGCTCCTCAGAACGAGATACCCGAGTGCCAGCACCGGGAACAGCAAATGTCCGTTCCCCCTCGCAGGTGCCACCACCCGCAGCGGGGCAGAGCCCGGGGGCTGCGGTTCGGCTTGGAGAGAGGCAGGTCCGTGCGGTGCCTGCCTGAGCTGACCACGTGCAGGGCTCTCTGCCGTGGGCAGCGTGTTCAGCCATAACTTAACCCTTCTGTTCTTTGCTTTCCACAGCTCCGAAATGGAGGTGGCATTTGCCTCCCTCAGGGGTGACCAGCGAGCTCTGCAGTTCATGCCCGGGGAGCTCTGCCCGGCGAAGGTCAAAGCCTCGGCACTCAGCGCAGAGGGATGCCAGCCGGGAGGGAGCAAGGGGGTGATCTGTCAGGGCTGATGCCTGTCAATGGGGAAGAATCTGAACAAACGACACGGCAAAATGTACTTTGAAATAACGTCCTCTATTTCGGGGAAAGTCACACCACTACGTTGGAAGCAAGTCTTGATCTGTTTAAACCGTTTTGCTCGAGGTTTGAAAAGGATGAGAATTTCTTGGAGGGAAAAGCAACAGCAAACTTTCAACCGGCTGTATAATTTCCTATAAATATTCCACAGCCCTGGGGATCCCAACAACCTCATTGAACACATGGCACTGAGCGCTATGGATCATCTTCTTAATATGATGAAGCTAGAAAAATGGTTGAAAGAGTCCTGGAGGATACCTGGATGATTGCAAACATGAAAGGCAGCCCCTCCGCACTGCCACTGGCTCCTGGCACTGCCAGGAGCCTTTAAAGGCCAAGTTAGATGGACTCCGTGAAGAAGAAATAATTGACTGAGTTTTGCCAAGCGCCTCCATCCCCACCCTGGGAAAGTGGCAGGTAAATGGCAGCAGCAGATCCTCCACGGGTCCCCAGGGAGGGCATTCCTCCCAGCCCCCACCTCAGCCCATCCCCACGTTTCACTCTCTCCAGCTGACTCCTGGTATGGATACCCCACGCTCAGTGGGGACATCTCTGCCTGCCCCTCCCCTCCACCCCTAACTGGCATGATTTCACTCTACCTTTTATCCATTTTTTCATCTGGGCTGCTTTCCAGCCCTTTTTGCTTTGATCTGGCCCACTAATGTCAATAGGCTATTTTTGGAAGCACCATTCCAGATGCCTTCAGATCTCTTCTGCCATCTCCGCTGTTACCCGCAGCGCAGAGCGCGCGGGGCCGCGGTCAGAAGGAAACAGAGAAAGCAGCAAGTGCCCCGCACAGCCCCCAGCTCCCGGCGATCACGCCGGCGCGTCCGCAGGCACGTAAATTAGTCCCAGGCTGCCGCAGGCCCTTCTATCGCAACGTGACAAAAAGCTGCTGCTGGCCGCAGAGAGCCTCGACACAACTTATTGATTTACTTTTAACACTTCACTCCTCAGCAATAATACAAATCAGCAAGGGAAAGAGAGGAATAGGAAATAGCTTCCAGCAATGCCGAATGGCCTCTTGGTGCTTACGTGCTGCAACCTTGGTGATGCCCAGCAAGGTTACAGTGAAGAGGAGTTACACTAGTATCTCATAGCTTGTATTCCCCCCCCCCCGCCCCTTCTTAAAATAGCTTAAAGTGACCAAGACATTTCTATAATACAGTACCCCTGGGTAGCTTATGGGGTGTACTGAATCACATCGGCTCCCGAGGAAAGTCAGGAGCAGCAGTTCTGCTGGCAGCCCACTGCCCACGGGCACTGCAGGGGCTGGGGGGCTGCGCCAGAGCCGGGCAGAGGGGCTGCGGTCTGGGGACACGCCGGGCACACCAGCAGTGCCTGTGTGGTCCCTCCTGCTGCTCCTGTCCCACCCAGCAGGACCCGACCCTGCGCTGGCCGCGGGCTCCCAGTGCCGTGCTGTCTGGAGATGCCCAGGGATGGGCAGCAGGGCTGGGGAAGGGACTGGAGCACTCTGAGGAACGGCTGAGGGAACCAGGGGGTGTCAGTCTGGAGAGGAGGGGGCTCAGGGGGGAACCTGATTCCTCTCTACAACTACCTGAAGGAGTTTGGAGTGAGGTGGGGGTCAGTATCCTCTCCCAGATAAAGAGCAAGAGGCAACAGCATCAAGTTGCACCAGGGGAGGGTTAGGTTGGATATTACAAAAAAATTCTTCACCAAAAGGGTGGCCAAGCATCAGAACAGGCTGCTCAGGGACGTGATGGAGTCACCATCCCCGGAGGTGTTTAAAAAACACGTAGCTGCAGTGCTTAGGGACATGGTTAGTGGTGCACCTGGCAGTGCTGGGTTAACAGCTGGACTCAACGACCTTCGATCAAGTGTCTTTTCCAGCTTAAACAATTCTGTGATCTGGGAGCAGAGGACGGAGATGCAGGCTGAGCCCCAGGGCACAGTCTGTCCCTCGGCAGATTTGCCGTTAGAAACCACTGTCCCACAATGAAGGCGCCAACCCAACACTTACCCGAAGTGGTGCTCTGGGCTCATCAAAACGCTTCCCTCTAACAGAGGCAGGAGGAAAGGCAATCCCTCAGCCAGGATCCCATCCCCAGCCAGGGACCAGAGAGGAGGGTTAGCCGGGGTCAGCTGTGTCCCCACCATGCATCCCTCACCTGGCTTGGAGCCCATGGGTAGCAGAGGAGGGCTCCTCCGAGCTGCCCAAGCCTCAGCTCACGGGAGAGGGGAGCGGCGGAAGGACGAGCAGTTGAGCGTTTCCTAGTAGAAGAGCGTTGAAGTTGGAGTGCCACGTCCATTTGTCTCACGTGGGGCCCCGCTGGTCACAGCGCAAGCAAGCTGCAACGGGGCTTTCACCGTCAGCGAGACTCTACTGACCGTGCTGTTTCTCCTTCCTGCAGAGGTCACACCACACTGCTCCTCCCCCACCCTCCTCAGGGCTATTTAACCACTTTGTAGAACGAGCTACAGCTGCACATCGTCCATGTCCATCAACCCACCGCCTCCGAGGCAAGGCCACGGCTGCACGTTATCAGTGCTGATCCACCCTCTGCCTTCACTCCTTACAGAAGAGCTAAAAGGGTTATTTTAAAAATTGAAGTTCCCATTAGAAGAAGAAAAAAGTTTTGAATGATAGTCTCCCAGGTAGAAGAGACCACAAATAGCATAGAGTAAAATAAAAAGGAGCAGGAAATGGTTTCCTGCTGAAACAACCCCCAGAGTATGCTTTCTGAGCTGAAAATTCCCACTTAGCATCACATACATAGGCACACACGCTTCCTCTACAGAATTATTGTTCAGAAAATTATTGATCCACACCCACTCTTAAGTGCATCTCTCGTTTTTCTTCTTTCTGCTAAACAGTCATACATGATAAATGTCTGCTGTATACGCACTTACACCCTGACCCAGGCTCAGCACATGCACAGATCCTCTTGTGCCTCCGAACACAACGGCTTGGGTGCTTCCATGTGCTCACATGTATGCATTTGGTCTCATCGTCCCAAGCCTAAAGGGATTTCCTGAAGAAACTGGAGATGAAGCTAAATATACATCCAATACCTACTGGCTTCCCGAGCGCCTGAGACGTGGCGGTTTTGGTGCCCAGCCCTTTCTAAAGCACGCGGGAAGCGCAGCCCCTGCTCTGCCTTGGCTGTGTCCCTGCCGGCACGCAGCACACCGGGCTGTCTGCGCTGCCACGGAGCACGTTTCTCTTCTGCAGAAGAGACAAGCCAACATAATCATCAATTGCAAAGAATTTTTCCAGTCTGCACCTCCTATATACCTGCAAGGGTGGATGGCAGAAGTGGGACATTAATCTCAGCCTTTTGTGCCTTTTATCCTCAAGTTAAATGGATGTGGAAACAACATTTTCATTGGTGTTTGCTTGTCCTTATAGCCTGTGTCTCGGGTGATGGGGGTTCTGATTTCAGGAGCTCAAGCAGCCTGAAACCTGCCAGATCTTAAATTTATTATTGATTCTTTCTACTGTCTCCAGGGACCGCTGCAAAAGAGCCAGGCTAAACCCCCTTATTTATGATGCATGGCACTTTCAGCACAGGATGCTGATTGAAGAGGATTTCGGGTACAGCAATTATTCAACCACAAACACACCAGTGTTTAACTAATAACCTGTTTTACCATAAAGTCCTCTAAGCTCTAAGCGCTGGGACACGCGATATATCATCTCCTAGCCCTGTGCCTTATTGGCCTCATTACTATATAACAGAAAGAAGTCAAAGATGAGCTGGTGGGGGAAACGCGGCCGCTGGAGCCTTGTGTCCCAGGCAGCCCCTCTGTGGGACGAGGGGACAGGGGGGAGGTCAGGGCACCCTGTGAGGAGGATAGATGGGCGCCCTGCCCAGACCCTGGCCCTGCTCCATGGACCTGCTAGAATCAGAGATCTGCTAGATAGGCGGAGAAATAAGAAGGCTGGGGAGAAATAGATGACTAAACAAAATTAAACTATTTTGAGTTTTGGCAGAGATTCCTTTGGGAAGAACGTCCTTGATCAACATCTGTCGTCGAGAGTGACTGCACTCACGGGTGAAACGTCCCGAGAGGTCTCGCTCCACGAGGACAGTGAGAAGCCAAATCAAGACCATCTTCAGAGATGACACTGGAAGAGCCAGCGCAAGAAATACCATTACATATGCACGTGCAAGCTGTTAAGCACCTTTTAGTATTTTAATGAGCACTTGGATTTTGCAATGGATGTTTTGCTATTGTGCCACAAGGTCTTTTAACGGCTGTACTGATGGTGAGACACATTTTTGCAGAGGAAGCCACCTCCTAGAGAAATAGGGCCCCATATGAGCAACTTCTACTGGTAACGAATGAATCTGATTAGAGAACTTTTCCTTCCCTTTCATTCTGCAAGGAGAAGGATGAGAAAGGGCTACAGTGGAAAGGAGCCTGGTGCTAGGGGGGTGCAGCTTAGCACACGGGCTCCGGCCAGGGATCCGAATGTTCATTCCTCACAGCCAGCACACTGTGGAAGAGCAGAGAGGAAGGTTTGATTGTGCAGATTTTAATCCCATTTCCATTTAAAGAGAAGTGTATTTTTCAGGATTCTTGCAATCACTGTACTGATCTTCCTCATCTTTTATGTCATTTTCCATTTGCCTCTTTTTCCTCCAGTTTTCTGCAAAGAGACAGAACCTTACATTTACACACATTTGTTTGCAGAAATAAGTACCAGGATAGGTGTTATTCTCTAAAATATGACCAGGGAACACACTGCAGTCTCCATTAATGATGGTGAATCGCGGGTTTTATAGATTGAGGCAATGTGACTGCTTTATAATTGCCTTTTTCATACAAGGATGAACACAAAGCTGTAGCCTCCCCGCACTGTATTTCTTTATCCTGGCTTAGGTTTGACTTGGAAATGCTGCTCTGTTCATTAAATGATTAACAGCTAGTGAAATCTTGCAGCTACCTTCTCTGAAAACACCACTTAAAGAAACAAACCCATCTCTTTTGCACTACTCCTTTCACCACGTGCTTCTGCCTTGCTCACTACAGGCAAGAGTTGCAATTGCTGGCTGCATTGCTGCCCTGAGGACACGACATGGTCCCTGAAGGTGGACCTGGACTTCATGTAAGCCCCAGTCTCCAGGGAGCTTTTAACAGAGAAATCTCTTCCAGCTGGCGCAGACCACCTTCATTACAGATGAATGTCACGGCTTCAGTTGGAGGTTGTATTTGTTTGTCTTCTCTACAAGTCAGCTCATCACCTGGATGTGATCAGTTGTGAAGCCACTGTGCTGGCAGCTTATATCTATCAGTTTTCCTCATCAAGCAAAAAACAGGGTAAAGAATGGCGAATGAGAGCATCATCAGTCATCTTCAGCCTCCCACAAACTGGAGGCGCGTGCGACCGTTCATTGCGCACCCGTGTCCACCGATTGCCCACATGCCGTGGGGAGCAGCTTGGCATTTTGGCCACTGTGAAACCACAGAGCCAGACAGAATCACCCCGTACAGCTCAGCCCTTCTCAACACAGCAGCGATGCCAAAACTCCTCTGTTTCACCCGAGAATTCACCGATGGCAGTGCGCGGTGGTTTGGGGCTTCTTTTGTCCTTCTCCATCTCTGGGTGAGCACTCTCCACCGGCGAGAGTTTCAGTGCCAGAACATGCTGTGAGGAATCTACGCATCACTCTCTTTTTTTCTTTTTATCCCCTGCCCAGAATTGTCATTCTTCATCCCAATATGGAAACATGGAGTTTGAAAGATAGTAACCTTTTTTTTCTTTATATACCTGGAGTATGCTTGAAGTCAAAAGGAGATACAAAATTTACTTGCTGCTGCCACCAAAGATTTTTTCTGGCAAATTATTCAGTTTTATTAAGCACATAAAGACCTACAAAGTTGGTCTTTTAATGTACTTATATAGCCATAAACTTATATCGCTGAAATAATTGCATTTTAATGATTTTTTTATCTTCGCATAATTTGTATATTTAACAATCACACCAACAGAAAGAGAAATGCTCACTGTAGAAGCTTTCTGCTTAGAGATTAGGTGCACACTTATTCCTCATCCCCACGCTGCTGATGAAAGCTTCCAAATTCCCTATTATGTGCTCTTAATGGCTTCTGTGAAGATAATCTAGCCGTTACGACGTCCTGCCTGCTCTGCTTCAGCGCCTGGGCGCCTCGTGCACCAGGTCTGACCGCCCGCTGCTCTAGAAAGGCAGGCTCAATCCCATCTGGGCAGACTGGCTCTTCTGAAGACCATCCCCAAGGGCAGCTCGTCTCTGCTGGGAGAAGCAGCCAAGGAGCTGGGCTGAGGAATCCCATGGGATGCACGAAGACCACATGCCTGGGCTGCAGTCAGCCAGACCTCCTTTTTGCGGAGCAAAAAAAGAGAAGGATGATGTCTCGACTTCTTTGCACAGCATACAGAGATCCTGATCTGGTTGGGCTGGTAGCACCTTTCACCTGGTGCTGTCTCTGGCACACTTTCTGGGTGACTGCTGGGAGCACCCCAGCACCACGGCCTCGTGCCCAAGGTTTGCCGTGTCCCGTGGGCATCGCAGCCCCGCGGGGCTGGTGCTGCTCCAGGCAAAGCTCTGACAGACTGTCCTCATTACGTTTGGCTCTTGGGTTGCGATAAATACACAGGGCTGCTTTAAAGTGCCTAATTAAACCTTTAATTTAGATTTAGTAACAGTTTAATAACATTTATATCTATAGATAGACACAAATTAGCAACGAAGTGCTGTTTACTAACAGCATAGAGGATACTGACAACCGCCACGCAATTCACAACAAAGACCTATGCAACAAATGGTTAATTAAGTTCTCGGCTGAGCATTCCCTGTAATAATTTCTGGTTATTTAGTGAGATCAGAATTACAAATTATTAAACCCAGTTAATAATTAGTTTAAGTGGACATTAATTAGCATTGACTAATAATGAGATTCTTACTACACCCACTTGCTTATCCGGAGACCTTCCCCTGTTTAATGATACAGAAATGAAAGCCAGATGAATCAGTAATATTTACAGCTTATTGAAAAGAATTGCCCAAGTCAGAAGGAATAAATTAGCTGGTAATTCCAGAAAAGTCAAATGTATAATTATCGTGCCATAGGGTGTCTTGTCCTGCATCAAGCTCCTGGCTGCTCCCGCTGCTGTCGGGCAGCCCACGAGCCCTTCCCCGCTAACGCCGCTGCCGCTGATGAGCTGCAATCAGCACTGGGCGAGGGAACCCCCCTTTGGGGGGGCTGTGAGGGGTCTGAGCAGCACTTGGCACCGCTGAGCTCCCCTCTTCAGGGCTGCAGGATGAGTTCAGAAAAAACACTCAAGCACCTTTAAGGGCAAAGGAGCTGGGAGCGCATTCTCAAGTCCACTGATATATTTTTTTATAGTAATTGAGGTCGAGAGGACTCAAATCTCCCGCTGAGCATGTGCTTAAGTGGAGATAAGAATCAGGCCTCCATCTCCCACTGGCTGTTGGGAGGAGTTTTGCTTTTCCAGAAGCAAAGCTTTATGCTTTTGGAAGGCTCTCTGTTGCATGCTGCTGTCACGGGAATGGTTGGACCCTGCTCACCCAAGAAGTAATAAATAATCCCCCTGTAACTGCAAATAAAACAGTTAAACCCCTTAGACAATGAACTGCAAAAACTGAATTCCAAATACATCCTTTCTGTCCTATTCATAATCTCAAAGTCTTCACGTGTTGGGTTTTGGGGGGGGCGGGTTGTTGGTTGTGGGTTTTTTTCTCTCTTTAGCAATCTGCAAAATGTTTCAGCACTGTTTCGGCATATCCTCTGTTAACTTGTTATGCAGACGTTTAATTTTTCTGGGTTTTTTAATTTAATCAGAGTGATGCACAGGTCTCTGCAATCCTTTTAATCTTGGCTTATTGCACATGTGGAAATGGGGCTGCAACACAACATGTTATGGTGAAGTTTCTCCTTTCTGCTTTAGGAATGAATTACATTGCGGCAAGCTATATTTGGAGCTCTCAGGCACTGCTCTCCATCCTGTGGCTTTTGATGTTTTATACATTTGTTTGAGCTGCCTGTCTGCCATTTGAGCTGGCTTGAAGTTATCAAAATTTCATCATTTTTCAAGAACAAAACCACTTTCTCCAGCCCCTCCCCTTCCACCCGTTTTCCTCCAAAGGCAGCCAGCCCGCGCAGAACCCCAGCCGCCGCTCCTGTTCCAGCCGCTGCCTGCCGCGTGTTGTCTAATCGGGTACCAGCTCTTGCCTGTGTCACGACTCGGGCAGGGCAGGTGAAAGCAGCGGCTGGGATGGATTTAGGTGCAGGAGGGTTAGCGATGACGATGATCTGGGCTTCTAAGGCACCCTTCATCCAGGGAGCAACACGTGTCTTGGTGTCGCCTGCTCAGCCTTGCAGCCCCGCGGGAGCCGAGGTCGTGCTGGGTGGACGGGGATGCTGGTGGCAGCGTGTAGCAGGGATGAGTTTCTCTGCTCCGAGTTGCTTAATTCCTTGTATTCCTCCTCACTTGTATGTCTACTAGTTGCCTGTTTGTTAGTTGCCTGATCCAAGTAAGTAAAAGCTGGTTAAAGCCACAACTTAGCCACTGGGGACTGAAGAGTCGGCACCCCCCCGGGCAGGCACGGAACAGATCCCTCGGGATAACTGCTGCCGTTTTGATTCCGTACCTACGCTTTGTGAGCCACTGAATTTGGGTACAACAGCTAATCTTGAACATCTCTCTCTCTATGGTAAGTGTGGGACGTAATTTCAGACTCTGCTAGTGTCCTGAGAGGTAGCCCACAGGACGTGCTTTTCTTGGTCTTCACCTTTGGACTTGGCCGGGGGG
>JAVJGJ010000035.1:6513159-6535842 GCA_035590215.1 Microhierax caerulescens | reverse complement strand
CGAGCAGGGCAGTGCCCCGGGGCTGGCCAGGACCCGGCTCCGGCCCCGTGCCAGCCCCTGGCCCCCCGGGGACCTGGCTGTGCCCCCGGCAGCGCCGCGGTGCAGGGGGGGGGGGCAGAGCAGCTGCCAGGGCTGCTGATGGAGACACCAATACACGCGGCTGGTGCTCAGTAAAAGGGGAGCCCAGCACCTTGCACCACCGCTGTGGTGCTCACCAGTGCAAAGCGTGGTAACTGCTGTGAGCTTTCTGCTCACCACCAGCGCACGAGGAAGCTGCTGCACGCTCCCGTGCACGCTCCCGTTCTCTCGCTGGAGAGCACGAGGGGGCTGATGCACGATGACAGCAATCTCAAGGCTCCCTGCCTGTCGGAGCAGCACTGGGCGAGCTTTAAAGTAGCTCGGAGCCTGGAGCCACGTTTGTCCAAGCCCTGAGCTGGGCACAGAGAAGCGTCTTGTTCCTTTAATTGCTCAGAGAGGGAAAAGCAACTCTAAAAAATCCCGGGAGCTTCCCACGTCCCACAGCACACGGCGTGCCGGCCGCGGTGCCCGCTGTGCCAGGAGCAGGGCCCGCCTGCGGCCGGGACAGCGGGAAGGATGCTCCCTGCGGGGTGGTACCCTGCCCCCCCTGCCCCCTGCCGCCCACACATCCGCCTTTAGGCTGGGAACAGCGCGTTCCGAGAAGCTGAAGAAAGGATATTACACAAGTCAGGGAGAACAGGGATATTTTTCCCCTTTTAATTGCTTGCTGCTTGGCTAGCTATTGATTACCTTTTTTGCAGAGTTGCTATTTGTTTTTCTTCGCAATATATTGGATTCTCGAGGTTTTTAATCAACTGTAATTGATTGTGATTACCTCTAGCTGCTCTTGAGCCTTGCCTGGCTTATTCCATGTGCTCAAAGCAGGGGTTGTCTCATTCCACATGTGTGCGGAGACACCTGCGTCCCCTGCCTGCATCCCCTGCCTGCGTCCCCTGCCTGCATCCCCTGCCTGCCTCCTTCCCCCCTCAGCCAACCACCCAGCCAAACCGGAGTTTTGGGACGAGCTCCATCAGCCAAACACATCAACAGAAATAAAGGCATTTTCCCTAAAAATTCCCAGTTGCCCTCCACTCCTTGCAGAGCTCACATCGTGCTCCCAGCTTCCCTCTTCGCTTTTCAGGGGAACCCTGGAACTTCTGATTAAACTTTAGGACTGAACCTTTAAAAACTTTCTGCTTGCTGAACTTGGAAATGTCAGCAGGTGTTCTGGTTGCAGCTGGAGCAATGCTGGGCTATGGCTTCTATTGGCTTAATGATTAATTGTATCCAGTGGAAAATTATTCCACAGGCACAACAAGCAGCACTCAGTGTTTCCAAATGTTAGTTTCTTCTATAAATGGGTGTTAGCAAAAAGCAGATGGCAAAGATAATTCACTGTCTTCTGCGCTATCCTCACCCATTGTCTTTGCCTGTTGCCGCAAACTTCACTTAGGCTCTATTTACAGTTATCTCTTCAGCTGCTGGGTATCGCGCTGTGACAGGCTGTGATTTATGGTTATTTTGTCCGCTGTTTTAATTATAAATGTGTTGTTCTGTGATTTGTTTAGAGATCGGAAAGGTCCCTGTGAGGCTGTGAGAAAGGGGTTAATTTTGATGTTCTCCTCAGAGCAGCAGTTTGCAGGTTCAACCTCTAACCCCGGCAGATGCTGGAAAGGAGCAAAGACTGGAGGAGCACACTGACTTCCCCTGGGACCACCAACATTTGGGCTTTCTGGCTTCTTAATCACCTGCTTTGGCCACCTGAGCAAAGGTTCGACCACCCACTAACAGAGAGCGCCTGAGGCACGTAAACCCCTGCGGTTCACCGAGACCTTCTCCCTTCTGTGCCGGCAAGCACCTTGCAATTCCTGGGGTCACGCCTGGACTGATAAATGGTCCTTTCACAGCATCCCAAGGCTCCTGTCTCGACTGCTCTGAGTGAAGACGCTTCCCCTTCGGTGTGTGGCTGTCCGGATCACCCGAGTCACCTTCACCCTCCCACACCCATCAGCCAGGACCTGGCAGTCAGGGTCTCAGCATCTGGTCAGCATCCCACCCCTGACTGCAGCACGCTGCCATTCCCCCACAGCATCCCCTGAGTCAGGTATTCTCATGTTTATGGTCCTGTTAAAGATTTCCTGATTAAATTACTAATTGGTCGCTTTTTCTGTTTGCTTTCCCCTGCAGGCTTTTCTCAACCAGACCATCCACTGCACAAATGTTTCTGTAATCTGAAGGCCAAGTTGTCCCTGCAAGTCGCTCCTTAGCCCCTCTGAGACACTGTTCATTGAAAAAGCCCAAGCAACCTTAACACTCTCAGCTGTCAAGATGTCACGGAAATTTTGAAACATGTCAATTCCTTTTTAGCTTGTGAGACAAGAAATCAGCTAGATGGAGGCTTAAAGGAAAGAAGAAGAAATCATTCCCCAAACTAAACAATGCCAATTTTCTTCCCTGCTATGCACAGAGCATCAGCACCGATAGAAGGTTCTGCTTTCAACTGCTCCAGTGCGAAAGCGTGCAGCTGCTTCATTACTTTGATTTCTATGACAGCCTATTAAGGATTATCACTGCCATCTGTTCCCTCTGCTAGGTGAAGGGCTCGCTGGCTGATTGCACTGTAGCAAAAACCCAGCTGAATGTGGACTCTGTCCGTGGAAGCTAAAACCGACCTTGGCCTCAGCGGCTTTAGCCTGTGGTGGGAGCTGATGCTCCCAGTGGGACAATGTCCCACAGGGACCCCGGCTGGGGTCTGTGCAGAGCAATAACCTCCCTCCAGGTCTGCAGAGCCACCCCACAAAACTCTCTAATGGGGATAGAGTTTCCTAGTAAATTTCCCAGGATGGTTATCATTCTCTACTTAATACTGTACACCTGTAGAATAATTTCTTCTGAACACCACTGCATCCCACAGAAGCCTGCTAGTTCAACCTGTATTAGCGGAAAATCCTCCGGGATGCCTCGTGCATACCAGCTGCGACTGGGTTTTAACTGGGTTTTTATGTGGCTTGAGACTGGTGCTGCGGCCTTTCCAGGCTAATATTCACGGGGCAAGGCTCGACCTATGCGTTCTGAACACTGCTGAGTGCTCCTGGATCCTGTTATTCCTTGAGAATCGAGTGTTTGTGTCCCTTCTGCCTGCAATAGCAGATCTACCTGCTTTTTCCTAAAGGCATCAGGTTCTTGAAAGGAAACACAAGATGTCATAGTGGGTCAAATCAGCAATACTGAGAAATAAATTTTCTTCAAGAAAAATAATGTTGCCATTGAAAAGAAAAGCAGAGCACATCAGGGATGTGTAGAATGGACATGATGAAAGACATATGGTCGCTTCATTCCAAACCCCAAACTCCAGGAAAGACAAGCACTGAGTGCTGTTCTCTCGTGGACTTGAAAACATTAAAAAAATAAACCAAAACAAAGCATCAAAGTTTCTGATCAAACCTGTTCCTTTTGGTACTCCAACTTTTTATGGTGCAAAAGCCTATCCTGCATGAAATTCAGATCTGAGTGCCCCTGAACACTGAACTCAAAGGCAGAATACAAAGTCTTGAAGTACATGTGTATCACAAAGAGAAGAAATTTCTCTCATCCTCAGAGCCGGTGCACGACTCTCTCTAAGGCCAAACAGCCTGTGTAGGACGCCCCTCACTAGTGCAATACAAATAGAAGCCTATTTCTGTATAGCGTTAGGTCTTGGAGACAATCCAGAGGCAGCTATTACAATCCACGCTGACTTCAGGCTGACTCACATCCTTAACTCATACGTGCCATTGTCTTTATTCAGATTTCCCATTTACACTGCAGGCATCTGACATTGGTTAATTACAGCTTATTTTCAGTGGATATTTCTTTTGTTTCTCCCCTTTATAATTAGTGCATTTATAAAGGGGTAAAGCAGGCGATAATGAAGATGTTCTAATTGCAAAAGTCTGCAGCAGCACTGGAGAGGAATGGAAAAATTCTGTGTATACAGTGAGCAGAGGCTGGAAGGCAGAACCATCCCCTGCCGAGCTCCTGCCATGTCAACCAGCCGCGAGTGGCCGGCACAGCCCCAGCCAGGGCGCGAGCCAGCGCAGGCTGAACACACACGTCAACAACCAGCATGGAAAAGCCCTTATTGTTCCTTACGGAAGAAATGGCATAAAATTATTTTTTGCATCAGAATTTGCCTCCAGCTAGGATCTCCTGAACCGGTTTGCCAAGGCTCATGCGGTCCAGCTCCCCATGACCTCGGGGACGGGTGCCACGGCAGCCTGGGTGTCAGAGCCCAGCCTAGTGCCAGGGTGTCACGCACCCTGCATGCATGTACGTATGTACGTATGTACGTATGTAAGGTAACAGCACGGGGCCAGCAGTGTAGGACCTATGGATGGAGGAGACGGAGGGGGGGGGGCGCGGGGGATGGCTTTAACACCTTAACAGAGCTCAGCAGAAAATAACAGCTTTCCTCTAGGCTCTTAAAGATATAACCTAGAGAACTGTAGACAGAAATGTATTTTCTATTACGTTCTCGAAAATGGCTTTTTCTCGCCAAAAATTGTATGGACTAACACAATTTTCTGTTGACAAACACGGTGCATCCTGGTGCAGAGGACATCTCCCATAGAGGCGACTCTCAGCCCTCCAGGACAGTGTGTTTGTGAGGGGGGATGCACTGAATAACAGATGTCCTGAGGGGAAGGGAGCATCAGTTCTTCCAAATGTTGCACAGGTGCTATTTACAAGCAATAGCTTGGACATTTCCAGGCAAGGGATGTATCAGCTGCACAGCGTGGCTGCCCACGGAGCAGGACACCTAACAGCCACCAGCCACAGCAGAAAGAGAAGATGATTAAAGGAGCAACTGCTACATGCAAAGCACATAATTGCGGAAAGGGTAATTTACAGACAAGCAAAATAACTCATTCCTCTGAACTCAGGTATACAAACCGATGGCATAACCCAGAAGCAAGGGAGAGAAGTCAATCACTCTCCATCACTTGCCAATTATACCGGGTTTGAAGCACCAACCCGTACCACCCCTGCCTTGCCACGCAGCACCAGGAGCGAGCCGGGGAGCTCTGTCCTCTGTGAGGCAGATGCAGATGGAAACCCTCAGCCCGCCAGATTTTATGCAAGACGTTTTATTTATACACTCTTCTTCCCTGATTATACCCTGCTTGAAATAGAGCAACACTTTTTTCTTTCCACCAGTGTTCACAAGTCCTGTCTACTAGTAAATCTGCCCATAGATGGTGAAAAAATTAAAGGGATAAAGGTCACCCTGGCTAAGCTGAGCAGCTGGGTTGTAGCGGGTGCTGAGCCTGTCTCTCCACCCAGGTAAGGTGTCATCTGGCAGCTCCCGATGATCTGACCTTTCAGGTTTCCCTAGGGCAAGAACAGGGTGAACAATCCCTGCTGCAAAATGGACGAGGGATCAGACCGGCGCAGAAAACACCTCCACGACAGCCCAGCTGAGCTGCAAGCCCCCAGGCTGACCGTGAGCATGTCCCTCAGTATTCCCCACCTTCAGAGCCAAAAAAAAAAAAAAAAAAAAGAAAAAAAGAAAAGTTAGTGCTAACTGTCCATCTCATCCTGTGCCTTAACATCGGCCCAGATGCTCAGTCGCCTCCGTGAATGCGGTGAGCATTGCTCTCAGTTCGGTCCCAGCAGCGGGGGGCCGGGAGAGGCAGGGTGGTCCCGCGAGGCTGTGCTGTAAGCGCGCTTGCTGCGCTACTCGACCTTCCAAGGGACGTGGGGACAGCACGGCCGCGCTTCAGGGGACAGGGGGGCAGCACGGAGGAGCCACGTTTCACACTTGTGGCTGCTTTCACCCCCACCTGCGGACAGCAGGCTGCGACAGCCCGGCGCTGCTGGGGGGGCACAAGGAACAAAGGAGCAAACCGAACAGTGCCGTGGGTCAAAAAACTGGCCAGCAAGTCTGGGTCCCATTAGTGTTTATTTCTACCGGGCAAGAGGCAGCTCTGCCGAGGGCGTTCCGGACCCCGATGGCACAGGTCCGCACTTCGAAGGGACAGGCTGAACAACATTATCCCACCTGCTTCAGATTATGTTACCAAAACCAATTCCCATTTTATTCTGCCTCTTTTTCTGGAGCCACATTGCAAAAGTGGAGAAAATGAGAGCGCTTAAAGTAGAGGCAAAAAAGCAGAAAGTGCTAAATAAAGGCGGCGGCATAAATCCGAGGGGAAATGGATTTAATGGTCCGATCTGCTACACCATGCCCAAAGCACAGGGCAGGGATGAGGATGCGTTAGATCATAACTTCAGTGGAGAACTGGACAAAACTCACTAGATTTAACAGATTACAGCAGATTATACCAAATAATGATTTATTTCTTTGGAGCTGGATTTCACACATCAGGTTTATGACCCAAACACAGAAACTGGCAAAGCACAACCGTGGCCTGCATGAGCAAGTTTAAGGGAATGCAGAACGCTGTTGTCGTGTTGTCATTCACAGACATTAATGCATACAAAAGTGCAAACTTAAAGTGTTTTCCTAACCTCAGATGCAGTTGTTTTCATACCAGCCTTCCTTTTAAATCAAAATGGCTGAGAACCGGAGAACAGAGCAGAGGTGCAGTTGTCAGAGCTGTCTGCAAGCTGTGGGAATGAACAGAAAGTTTCAAAGAACAAGGTTTTGATGGAAAACAGAAATGAAAGTGTATGAAGCTTTTCTTTCCCTCTGTTCCAAAGAAACAGCATGTTTTCAAGGACGTCACTGCTCTTGTGAACCCAAGTATTAACAGATAAGAAGAAAAGCATTGAAAAGTCTCCAGAAACACAAGCAGACAATAGAGCCCCAGTCCCTGGCAGCCCCTACCCCTCCTTCCCTTGGCCAGTAAGTTTTATTCCAAAAGGAGGGAGGAAAACCGTATGGAAGGCAAGACAAGTCAACAAAGGTTCAGCAAAGAATTCAAATGGTGTGACCAGTGGGGCATTCAGAATAATAAATGGCTCATTCCACTTATCAACTGCACTTTTTATTATTATTATTTTTTAAGACTGGCTTCAGACTTTATTCAGTTACTTGGACCTATTGATGTCTCTTGTGCCAAATCAATACACTTTCCTAGAGAACACGGAGTAAAAATCCATACTCCTCCTGCTCAGCAGTAAAATCATGCAGGCTTGGTGTTCGGGCGCCTGAGTGATTGCTCTGTGGGTAGGGTATTAAACCTGTCAAGTGTAGATGCTTGGGTAATAAAATAACCCATTTCCTGCGTCGATCTGCACTTACCCCCTCTTGGCCAGTGACCTGGAACATCATTTTCAGAACACTTGTGCAAAGCAAATTCCCAGGTGAGCTCCCAAAGGCTCTGGGTCCTACTCGGAGGTGGGGTTTGCTAGCAAAGTCATACTGGCCCAGAAGATGCAACCTCAGGAGAGATCAGGGCTCACGTTAAGAACTGCTGAAATGTAAACACTGAGCACGGGCACTGAGGAACGACTTGCACCAGTGGGAGCTGAATTCCCGCTGTACACCTGGGCACAGGTGGGTGCCGAGGGGGTGCCACCTCCTCACTGCCACCGGGCAGCCGCGGGGAGCAGGAGGCAAAGAGCAGCTCAGGAAGCACGCAGGGAGAGGCGGCCACCGAGGACGTACGCCAAGGGAAAAAGCGTTTCTGCAGCGGCGGGACCGGGTGAGGGAGAGCACGGACCATCACGCAGAGCACGCTGCCCAGGGGACCCGCTAACCCATCAGCAGCGTCAGCTGCAGCGCCGCACCGGGCAATCCCCAACACGCTCCTTATTCCAGTGGCCGCTGGCAGTACCCAGGGCACGAGTGGAAATAATGTAAACATCGCAGTACATCACTGAATAACCTAGTCATGAAGGCAGCCTCGTTTATCAAGGCAGAGTGTTTTCAGCAGGGCCTTTGCCACCGGAGAGGGCATTAGCATCGCTAATGCCGGCCTGGCTAAGATGTGAGAAGTGATTTGTTCTCTCTTAGCCCTGGCAGGTGACGATGGCGTTTGTCACGCTCCTTACCCTTGAACTGTGCCTAGCCACAGGGTACGGGGCTCATCTAAATCAACCACCAAAAACTAGATGGAGAAAAAGTTATTTTCTCCATCAGTGTTTATTGACAATGGGCTTCAGCGCTGGACCTGCTGGCGACTGCGGCAGAAGCCAGACAAAGGAGCGTCCCTTCGCATCAGCTGCTGCACCACAGGGCTGGCGGGGACGTAACTGCCACCGCTGTGCCACCGCCGTTCCCGTGCAGGAACTCCTTCGGGCAGGGAGCGGGGAAATGCTTTTTGCTGTGACTCCTTTCCCCACCCCGAGTTTAGCAGATTATAGAAGAGATACAACTGGCTTCCTTTGAAACCCGCTGGGAAAAACTGCCCTGCAGTCACGGCATTTGCCAGCGCCAGTACGCAGCCACGGCGTTGCTGCGCTGGTGGACGATGTTATCTCTGTATTGTTCCTTACAGACGGCTGCGGGCCGAGCGCTGCTCACAGGCTGCTTCTCACCTGCTCCACTGGCTTCCTCAAAGTACCAAAGCTACAACTGATGGAAGAATTCTGAGCCACTGCTAGAAGTGACAGCTCCATCCTTACGAGCCTTTTCAAAATCCTTTGTACTTACCTCAGCAACAGCAATAATGACCAGCCGTCTGAATTTTAGTTCTAAAAACCAGAAGACCCAGTACATAACAATGTGCTATAATGAATGCTCTGCAAGTTACACTCCCTCTAGTGAATGAGGATGCAGATCTAGAGTGATGCTCACTTCAATGTGCCTCTGCTTTTCCATTCAGGCCTAAAGTTCGGGCTTGTTGTTGGTTTTAATGGTATTTTTTTGTGGGTTTTTTTTTTTGTTGTTTTGGTTTTTAGGGGAAGGGAAAAAAAGATAATCTGAAGAGTTATAGAATGTAGAGTACACAGAAACTCCTCTGAGACAGCTAGTCTCAGACATGAAACAGGAATGGAATCAAGTTTTAGCCTATCCTTATTTTTTCTACTTTATAACAGAATTATAGATGGACCTTTTTTTCCATTTGAGCTTTTTCCTTGAATCAAACTCTCTTTTCTCTGTATTCCCTCAAGGCTGGCCTCTGTTTCAATGTCTGCTTATTCAAAAACTGGCCAGGCATTCTGCCTTGAAACTGCTTTGCTCCGGGGAAAACAGCCGAGAGCGTTTGATATCGGTCTCGTTTGGATGCTCCGGCTCACCTGGTGAACTGACCCTGACTACTCTTTGAAGAGGCAGATACCAGGCTGGCATGCCGGGAAGCTCCGCTCCACTGCACAGTTTTGTCACTCAAAGGGAGTTTATTAACCTGTGAATACGAAATAGGTTGATTAGAAACTTACTGGACCTGCCCCAGTGAAAGAACTGCCCCGGTTCCAGCAGCAGGACGAGCAGGAGCCTCCACACACCCACTCTCCCTGTTTTATCCAGAAGGATGAAGAAACCAAAGTGCTCATTGCAGACAAATCATTTACAAGGTTGTTTTCCTTGCATTTGGAAACTACTTTTTAATTGCTTTGAGTTGATACAAGAAATGTTTAAATGATTTTTTATATAGCCAAAGAGTTAGGAAAAAAATATTTTGCTTGGCACAAAACATTCCCTCCGGTGCAAAGGTTTTTCTTTCCCAACTGCTTGGTTTTCAAACACACACAGAGATTAGAGTTATTTGTTTTATATTGCCAGACATACAGTTTCAAGTGTAGATATTTATGACTGATTTTTGAGATCAGATTTATTATAGAGTTAAAAACAATTTACATTAAAATGAAAACTGAGCTCATTCACCCCATTTTATGATCACTGTAATAACAGTCTATTCTGGATCATTTCTTGGTTTATATTCAGTACAAGCACATTTTAACGAGTCTGTTGCTGTGGATCTGAGTGACTACATGGAAAGATGCTACTAAACTGCACCTTCCTTTCTCTGCCTTTACTATGTCAGGGCTTTCCTTTGTGTTGCTTTTCCTTAGTGCTCCTCTTGCATTTAGCCGTATGAGCGTTAAACCCGCCCTGCGGTGCCTGTGGAACCCTCCAGCCGTGTCTGGTGGGAGGTTGGTGCGTCGTTAGCAAACCCCAGCGTTATTCTTCCCTCCCTGGCCCAGTGAACTCAGCGAGGTGGTTTTCTGAGGAGCGTGTCAATAATTGATCTTAAAAGGATTTGTGCCTATCTCAGTCATGCTTTCCCTGCCACATTTACTCCAACATATGTCTGCAGTCTACTGGGGGAACACAAACAGATCAGCCATCCACATGACTGCACTTGGGAGCTAAAAATAACCTGCTGAAGTGAATACATTAAGTTCTGTATGCAAAACGCCTTGTGGTAAGTGTCTGTTTGCACTGCTGATAAAATGTGTGTTGAAATATCCGTGGCCTTGATGTCTCGTATTCACAGAATAGGGCTTTGGCAGCCAAAAAAACCACCCACCACACACACTTAAATAGCAGCCGTATTAATCTGCTTAATTTTTCCATCCCCTGCTGTTTTGAAGGTCAGGTATTTGCCTACCATACCTAAACAGCTTCCAAACGATAAAACAAAGAATAGTTAAAAGTAGACAATTAGGGCTTAGAGAGAAGTGTCTCCGAGTAGTCATTCAAATCCAAGAGGAAATTTCAATTAGATCATGCTTATTGCTCCTTCATGTTTGCTTTCTGCTAATCTTTGAGCACTTAAGCACCGAGAACGTAAAATAGTCTTTCTGCCCCTGCAAGCACGAGCTAATGGATGAGCTGGCGAGGAGGAGCCGAACCTCCGCGCGCACCTGGAACTGTGTATTTGCAGGAGCTGGAGAAAGTACAGTTAACTTTCTTCCCTCGCGGTTAGTAATTAATTATCAGCTACTGAATTTGCTTACAGAGGAGAAGAAACACTGAACTAGCAGCTGCCTTCGTGGCTGCTGCCAGAAACCGGGGAGCACTTGGAAACAGAAGGGGTTTGCCAGCAAGATACGCGGGAGATTCTCCCAGCCGTGACTGGGAGCACACTATGGCACCGGCCACCGGCAGGCTCCGGGCCAGCCTGGGTGCTGGGCACCCACCTCCTCCCTCCCGTCAGCGCCGCCAGCCCCACCGCCCCCCCGGGCACAGGAACCACAGCCCGGCCCTTCTGCTTCAGTGCAAAAGTCAGCCGTAAACTACCGTAACCACGAAGTAATTCTTTCACTTCAGGAGCTTTGGACAATCCATACTGTCAATATTTGCCACTTTATCTAGTTTGATTACATCCTTTAATATTTTTCCAAAAGATCCACCGGTTTAAACAAAGTTCACTACAACTGAATGCTTTACAAGGTTCAGATTTTTTTTCCCAATTTTTTTCAGTATTTGGTTTCTTCTACAATTATTGACTTAGTCCAAAAATGGATGAGCATCCCATGCACGTTTATGAACATACACATCTGCTCAAATATAAATACCTTTAGTTATTCACATGCAATGAAAGTGCCCACGTGTTCTCCAAGCACCTTTATTAATACCTAAGGTACTTGCAAGAGAACAAGCGCTGGCTGTGGGTCTTCTGTCTCCAGCAACTGTAGTTCCTGAATTCGGAATCTTTCACATTACTACCCTCAAAACATTTCTGTAAAGCCACGTAAAACAGCCTTACTTTATGGGAGGGAAGAGAGACAGGAGAGCTGGTATGGGGGCAGACAGACAGATGCTCCTCTTCCTCTGCTCTGAGCTACCTTTATCTGGAAGCCGTGCATCTGCATAACACAGCTCCGTGCCACGAAAGCCAACAAGCCTGAGTCCTCTGAGTAACAAACATGAGTAAAACGGCATTAAAAAACAAACCAGAAAAAACCTCAACAACCAGGGTAATATTTGCTGCAAAACCAGATACAACGGCGGGGGGGTTGTGAGTTTTTCCTTAAAGATGCAAATGACTGCCTGTACAGTCAAGAGAAACAGAACTGGGTGCTTTCCTGTTGGCACGAATTTGTTCCTGACTGGCCCTTTGTGCCATTCATCCACCCCAGGGCGAGCAGGGAGCCAAGGCACAGCCCGTGCAGAATAACCCTCCGAACACACGAGCTCTGTTGTCAGAACATTAGTATGAGCCCAGGCGCTCCGTGGTAGCCAGGGCTCCGAGCAGAGCGGGCTGCAGGTACGCGCAGGAGCCCGGTGGCACAGAGCGGCCGGGCGCTGCGGAGGGGGGCTGGGCTGGGCTGACCACCTTCTGCTCTGGAGAAGAACTCATGTTCTGAAAATAATCCTTACTTTGTAAACACTTGTATAAGGAGCAAGCTTGCTGCTGTCATGATGGTAACTGATGGAACTGCTTGGTGGGAGGGAGGAGACGAGCATCGTTACCTTCTCTGCTAAGACAGCCCTGGTACGGGAACGCCTTCCCATCGGGAACACTGTGCTGCTCTGGAACACCCAACCCTCGCGTGACAGCAGCCAGACACCCAGGCGGAGCAGGGGTGGGGGGAGCAGGGGACGGCTGTCGGGACCTTCGCCACAGCAACGTCGGCCACTGCTCCAAACCGACCACAGCCCCATCGACATCCGGGGCGCCCGGGCGCCCGCGCCAACACGCTCCCTGCTCCACAGGTTTTCGTCCCAAAGCCTTCTCTTTTGGGCTGTCAGCAAATATGACACACAGATACAAACCACCAAGGACTGCTTTTGGCAGCCTACATTAAAAGAAAGATGAGGTAAAATGGATTGAAATAAAAGAAGGAATGAGGTGACAAAAGGGGCTTTGTCTGATGAAAGGATTTCAAAGCGGGATGTCTGACAGCCTTCGTTAATCATCATCTACAAACAGGAAAAAGTTTTCGTTTGGTTCACACCACTATTTTGTTCCTACTTTTGCCTGAAAATTCACCTGAAGATTGCTGTGAACGGGGCTATGAGCTCGTACAGACGGAAAGGGAACACGCTTCACCCCAAAGTCCAGCTCCCCTCCTTGCGGCTGTGCTGCACGGCCACGTCCAAACGGGTCTGGGGACACACTCCCGCCGTGGGGTCCTCACCTCTGTTTGCATCCTTAGGAGAACCAGGGTATCGCTGGACATCTCTGTATCAGAAACCAGATCGCAGAAATTAACTCTGCTGAAAACCTTTGTTCTCCAGAAGAGGACTGCTGCGTAACAGAAAGCTTACGGCGCAACCCAGAAGTATTTTTGGAGCAATAATAATATCTGCTATCAGAGTTAATTCCGTCTGTCTTCGGCTAACTTACTTAGCCCGAAGGAAACCAGATAAGAGGAGTTTTGTTTTGGAAGTGTCTCCACCCAGAGCTAAGGGAAACCTTCCTGCTGACGGACGGCTCCTGCCCACGGACCGACTGGCACCCAGCGCTCCCCGAGGCTGCACGTGAGGGACGTGGCACGCAGGGTCCAGCTCTGCCGTGTGTTTTCATACGGTTCAAGGCACCCGTCTCTTCTGGCCTGTTGCTGAGCTTCAGCCCTAGCCCTCGGGGTCACGTCCAGGTGTAACCTGGAAAAGGCTGGATTCATCCTCCAGGAAAAGGGAGTGAGCCTCGCTCTTCTTGCTTATCCTAAAGGGATGGTCTTTGAGTTAAACTTTACGATATAAAAACTTACAATGTGCATTTCTAAAACTCACACATTCAATAAAACCCCCTTATACAAATTAGCCCAAACCTTACAGTATGCTCATACTGCAAAAAAGATCTTTTTCCACTTGTTTTGAAGTGGGCAAAGCCTGGTAAATGCTCCTAATTGCTTGTTGTGGTCCTTATACTTTGTGGTATATATACTTTATACCACATTTTAGTTATATTTTCATGTGAGCACTTTTATATTACGATGACGGTAATTATGACTTATGGAAAGGTGCCTTTTTAGTGGCTTTGGGAGTGCACATCATCACACACATGTATTTCCAAACAAATGATGCCGGCTGTTACTCCCAGCATTTCTATGCAGACCTGATGCCTCTCTCCATCCCCACGCACCATCCGCACAAGGAGCGGCGAGCACAGGAGATGGTGACGCCAGATGACACAAATGGAGGATTTCAAGGATTTTCCAGGCCCGGTTCTGGTGCTGATCTGCCCCGGTAGCCGTCCTGGTCCCATCACTAACTCTCAAAACAGCAATGTCATTTTTCATCCCCGACCTATTCAAGAGGATCGCCGTCTCCCCTGCCACCCCCCGAAGGAGGGATAGCTGCCTCCGCCGTGGCACTGGCAGAAGTGCTCTGAGGTAGTTCTCTGATTCTTCTAATTGATATTTCCATAATAAGATTTTCACTAGTGAGAGAACTCACATTAAGAGGCTTTTCTTGTCCAATGCTCCTTCTCATTTTTCTTCCTTGTCTGTTATTAACATCTGTTGAACAAAACTGACAACAACAGGGGATCCATTACTGTCGTTCCAGGGGTGCACCATCGGTCCAGATGCTTCACAGGGTAAAACCAAAAATATTCCTCTCGTGTTCGAAAGGGAGGGAGTCAAACACTAAGTAGATACCCTTTACCACTAAACCCATTAATTTTTAATGGAAACTATATGATATCTGGTTATTCAACTTATTAGTATGTTTTGTACTTTCCCCCTTCGGGCGTCGCTTTTTATTTGTTTTTCTGTTGTTTATAGTCAAACCATATTATCTCATTGCATCACTCAGTCATCGCGTTAGCTGGCACCAGTCCAGCTTTATCCAGCAAGCATATTAATCTTGACAATGCACCTGGGGTTTCACTCATTCTTCCTTTGGCTTTTAATAGACATGTCCCCATGCACTCAATTTATTACCTTGTTTATATCAAAGAGCGAACTGAAGAGCTGTGCACCCGAGTAAATCACCTTAATTATCAAACTCAGCTACTTGACCAAAGGTTTTTAAACACTGTAAAGTTATACTTAAAACTCCGCACTCAACTACACGAGGAGATCTTAGTTAGCATCCCATAACACATACCTACCCCAGAGAGGCAATGGGCTTGTATCAGTTTATGTGCTTTTTTGGTTAGCAATCCTTTAGAAGTTCTTTGAGTAAGCAGATGTTCCAGGTAAGGGAGGGTAAAGCAGTGTGAGTAACGTAACAGAGGAAAGATGTGCTCAAGCTAAGAACCCCCCATCCATGGTTGACTCTTCAAATATTGGCACCCCAGGAACTGTAGCTCCTGGCTTTCAGTGTCCCGAGTTAAGGAGGATTTGACTAGAACATACAAGTACTTCAGACATCTGAAAAATAAATAACAAGGCAAGTAGCTTATCACAGATGTGTTAGGAAGAATGAACAAAACAAGGTTTGTAATGACTGAGAGAAAGATAAGCAATCCTGACAAGCCCCTGATACTTTCTGTACTTCTCCAATGCCTTATAAGTCTCTTGGTTCTGCAGAATTCAACAGAAATCTAAAAATCGTTAGCTTTATTCTAAGTTTTTTCCCTGGTATTTCCATTTCTGGCCCAATTAGCAACACCTCAACAACAATTTCTCCCTCCTGGCATTTCAAATCCATACAGGAAGGCTGTCTGCTTTTCAGCAGGAGACGTAGCTCTGATGTGAGCAGAAGCCTGAACACCCAGGGATGCTGCAGAGTGAGGTCTGGCTGGAGTCAGGCATCGCTGACACCAGAGAGCATCCATGTTCATCGAAATCACGAGGGAGACGCCAAACTTGATTCATATAGAGCCAGGTGCCCCTGGAAACAGAAGACCAAACCAGCGGGCAAGCTCAGAATCAATGTGGTTATTAATGACTATTGGAGCAAGAAGCTGCCCGAACAGAGGGACACGCCGAGAAAATCCGAACTATTCCAATGACAGACAGCAGCAGAGACTGCAGGTGTCAGCAACCAACAGAACCGGCCATTTGCTGCTGGACTTGGGACACTCCAGAAACACCCTCTTTGCTTCCCGTCGACGTTCAGACTCGCTGGGCATCACCTCCTCCTCCTGTTAACACCGAGCCCAGCTGTGGGACTGAAAGAGCCGTGTTTGCCGGCACCTTCTCTGAATAAGCAGCAAGCTTTTGTTCCCATACATATTTGCATTTCTACAAAGTTTTCTGCTTGGGTGGGCACAAGTTGATTTTCCTCACGCCTTGCAGGGTAACGTACTTCCCAAAGTTTCCCTGTGTCGAGACGGCGAAGCCGATCAAGACGCCGTTATCTGATCAGACACAACAGTTGCACCAAGAGAGATGCTAACTGTCTTAACGTCATCCCCTGATCTGCTTTTCATACCGTAATTCGGACAGGGGGCAGGGGGAGGGTTGCAGAGTTACGACTACTTTCATTTAAGACCACAATTACCTTAACGGATCGCTTTCAAAAGGCTCTTTCTCAGTCCTGGCTGTTTGTTAATGATCTCTTCACCATCCTCATCTCAGGCAACCTATCCAGGCTGGCAAATATTTGGGTTGATAACTACGTTAGTAAATTCAGATTTCGCATCTCCTGCTCCGGTGAGGGTGCCGAGACTGACACCAGTGCAAGCTGATCTTCTCATTTTGCATTTGCAGACGAGCTGTTGTCTTTATCCCAACGGAAAGGCGCCTCTGCCGGGGCCCTGCACTCGGAGAGCACCCACCGCCCCAGCGCACGCCCAACCCCACCGCAGCCCGGTTAGAGGCTCTCCTGAATTGTAGACCAGGCTCTGATCCAGAGCAGTCTGAGGAGGGAGAAAGAGTCTTTCTGACAGGTTGTGAGCAATTTTACTGTCTCTTTTTTCCTCTCCCATTCTGCGGAGGGATTGTTCCGCTTCACTCCAAAGGGATGTCATTAATTCAGGTGTCTGTGCTATAAATGTGTATTTTGCTGATATGTTCTGTGTGTCATTCACAGCAAAGTCTCTCCCATCTCACAGTTCTGCCGCACAACGACTATCACAGTTTGGAGCCAATGCACCATTGAGGAAAATAATTATCCAAAAAGTAATTAAATTAATTGACCAGGGAAGTGATTCTGTGAGTCTGTGGGGATAATTAAAACTAACACATGTTTTGATGCATTTATAGCATAAATGCTCAGGGCCACAATGTTAACTGGCCTTTTCAGCTCCATCCTTCACCCAGTGCAGCCATCCTGGCAGCTTCCTCCCTCCCCACCGGTGCAAACTGGAGTAATAAATATGTATAATGCACTTTGTTCTTAATGATATTCATGTGAATGGGACTCACATTCTTGAGGCTCAAGAGGAACATGACTGAGATTTGTAATATCATGAAGGCAAAAGAGAAGGTCGATGCAGAACCGTTACCCACCAAATCCCTTAAAAATAGAACTCATTGAAGCTAGCAGGGAGGATGTCTGAAAGGGATAAAAGGAAAGGTTCTTGAATTGTCTGGTTTTAGTTCAGTTTTCAGAGCAGGTAGTGAACTGGAAACTGCTGCCAGGGGAGGCTGTGAAGCTAGAGCACAAAAAACGGAATTAGGTGGATTCATGGACAACTGGTCTGTAAACAGATACTAAAAGCAGCAGGCAGGGGGGTGCCCCTGACACCTGGGGGTCACGGGAAAGAAAGAGATTTTCTACCTCATGTAATTCTGGCCCTTGGTCCGCGGTGTCCCCTTGCTCTGCTCTGCACGGGGAGAGCTGGAGCAGCCTTGGTGGCCCTGGGCCACCGGCTGCCTCGCGCCGGAGATGCCCCACAACTCCTGGGTGCACCCCGGCGAGGTGGCCCTGGGGGGACAGCTGTGTCCCCCGGCTCCGGGGAGGGCCAAAAGCCGCATGCTCAGATGGCTGCAGAGATGTCACAACCTGCTGAAAGCCAGTTTGCTTGAATGTATTTGAAAAATACCTTGAAAGAACAAACATCATCTGAGCAGGGGACAGATGGGCGGACAGTCTTAATTAACTGTTTCTTCTGGCATATTTTTAATTATTTGGTTGATATTTCTGCAGTCCATTACAAACTTCATTAAATTTACTTGCCTCACAGGCATTCCTACCTCTTATAATCGGCCTCGTTCCTGTCAAAGATAAATTGCTTAATGGGATAAGTTGATCCTATACAAATGGAGCTTGCTTTGAACTTGCGTTGCGAAGCAGCACAACGCTGCGCACCACGCAGAAGGTTTCTCTGTTGTTTATCTTTGTAGTGATGTGGCATGAAATAAAAACAGGTGCCACTTTGCTACCCGAGCTGCATTCATCAGACTGTACAGAGATTAAAAAATACTAGTCAAGTCAAACAAACAAAACAAACTAAACTAGAACGCTTAATAAAAGACTTTTAGTTCTTTGATGTCTGTATTTAATATTGATGTGTTGCAGCTACACAGACATGGTTTTCCAAACTTAGTACTTTCCGCTAGAACAAAGCAAGCTCCACTGTTTAATTGTTTTAAACTATCTCTTGATGGTTTACCAGATCCTTTAATTCATATTTTTGAGAAACAGCTGATAATAGTTTGCACGTTCTATACCTGTCGCAACGTTACAGCCGCCTAACATCTCTCTGCTTCCATCGCCCCTTCTCCAAACGACGAAGATGCCCCCGTACAGGGCAACACCTCATCACCCTCCCGGAGCCAGAAGGTGCCTCAGGGCAGCTCCCAGTCCCACTGGTTTATGATGCTGCCCCGTGTCTTGGTAAGTTGCTTCTCATTATGTGAATCATGCCACCGAAATCAGACCGATGGGACTCTTTAGTATTATGTCATGGTTGGAGAAACCAGAATCTATTCTATAATTGCAGTAACTATAATGCTTTAATGTTGATGTGGGTGTAATCTCTTAATTAACACATATTTTAAAAAGCGCTTAATGCTTATGACAAAAAGCATTGAAACTTAATGCACTAACTCAATAACAGCATAACCTACTTTCTTCCAAATAAGAAAGCAGGGAATTATTAGACATCAATGCATCATTTGCTAATGAGTTGTAATTCCGTAGTAATTTACCTACTGGTTGATGAGATATGAGAGATTTCCAAAATATGTTAGAGCGTGGTTCCAGAAAACTAGTTCAACATCAGGAAAAAAGAAGTTATTAAATTTTTCTCCGTAGTGCACCTGGAATAATTAATTAGTTGGCAGCCCGCAAAGCGTCCAGCTGCAGGGCTCAGGCAAACCGGGGTTGCAGGCGGAGCAGGGGGAGGCGAGGGGCAGAGCCGGCCGCGTGCGTGTGCCCCCCCTTGGGTCTCAAAACTGTGACCCTAGAAATCTGTTCCCTCGAACTTCCAGTTATTAACAGAATTGTTGCTGCTACTCTGGCCTTCTTAAAAATAAACACTATGAATCTCCTGTAACATCAGAAGGGCTTAGGGAATGTTCCCTGGGAAATCCATGATGGAAAGGCATTACTTTTTAATGAGGAGACATGGTTCAGAGCCACGCTCGGGCACTGCCTCCCTCTTACTGCCCTAACAGCTGCAATCACGTATTTCACGTTCTCCAAACGCATACTCACGAGTTATTTCTGGAAAGACATAGTAAGTAAATAACAGAGAGAAAAAAAAAAAATATTCACAAAAATCTGACCTCCTCAAGAGATAAGCCCCTGGGCTCAGGGCCAGTCGCTGCAGACGGAGCGGTGCAGCAGCCCTGCAGCGAGGACCCCTCCTCCCGGACTGAGGCTGCAGCGCCCGCGCGGGGGCACGCGCCCGGCTGCTCCGACAGTTAACACCTCCGAGGGATGGAAGTGCCAACGGGCACTCAGGGAAGCAGCGTGATGTGTTCAAAGACCCTGAAATGACTTTGAAACCTGAAGGTCCATTTTCAGAAGTGACATTGTAAAGCACCAGCGGAGCCGCTCCTGCTCCAGGGGAGAGCCCTGGCTACTTCTTCTGGTTTAGCCGGCGGAAAAACCCACTGGATCAGCCCTATGAACAGGCGATGTGCATATACAGCATGATTTCGAAAATACGTACTTAAATTCTCAAGGTTCATAGCTTTCAGAAGAAAGCTCTGACTTCTTTACCGCCTACTACAGATGTTTCAACAGCAGCAACACAGTGCTGGTGCTGCTCAGACTCCTAAAGTATTTCCAGGTTTAGATAGGAGAATTTATGCAAATTCTATCTACTAGTCTCATATGTGTCTGAGTACGGGCTATGACTCAAAAGCCCTATCAACACCACACTCATTTAATAAAAAAACCCACCCAACTTATTTTCCAATAAGGTGTGAAACATCTGCTTGAGATATCTGAGGGACTGTAGAACCACAGATACAGGATGTCAAAGGATCTACGCAGTACCTGGAACGCCTACTTCAAAATACACGTCTCAAGCAGGCCAGACTATATGCATGTTTTCCTGCGTGTTATTTGCTACCTTTGACACACTTCCTTGTCGTCCCAGCTCGCGCTGAAGCACAGATCGCTATTTCCAGGGGGTCTGAAGCACCGGTGGTGCACTGGGAGAGAACTCCCTGGTGCTGCCAGGGTTTCAGGTGCTCCTCTGGTACGTCACACAATGGTTTGAACGTTCACTGCTTTATGTTTCAGCTTCTAATTTTAGATCCCTTGAACCACACTGGGTTTCTGTCTTTGGGAAAGGACTGTGATCACATTAAAATACTGCACATTATATTGAGTCTGTCATAACTCAGAAACATATATCAAGGAGAAGTGTCAAAATGTTAATTTCAGGAATAAGATTAGTAATTTGTCTATTATATGTCCCCTTTTTGTTTTGCCAATTGCTATAGACTCAGCTTCATCTCTCACTTTTGAAGGGAACATGATGTTTGACTTTTTTCAAGATCTGCCTTATTATATTCTCTGCAAAGCAAATTTGAGTTTTGCGATTGCATATTTTCTGTCAAATATTTCTCCTTTAACATGGCAAATTAATTCCACATCTTCCCTGCTTTTGAAACGGCCTTGAAAATTGTGTGTTTTCTATGAGCTCAGTTGTGACAAAATGTTAAATGAAAGTAACAGAAAATATCTTCAACACAAATGAATTAAACTAAATCTTAAAGCAGCTTGCTTGAGCGAGAAGGCACAGACGTTCTCCCCACCGCCTTCTTTCAAACAGTCACTTCAGAAAACAGTTATGGGGACACGCTGGAGGACACAGTTTTCTTAAAAGAAAAAGGGGTGTGGGGGGGGAAGCCAAAGCAAGCCAGGATGGAGCTCTGTGTACATCAAGCTACAAACTGCCCTGAGAGCGGTGAAGAAGCCTGCGCTGCTGCAGCTCTTCTTACTGATGCCATAAACGCAGACGCTGCTGCCGGCAGCGCAGAGGTGTGGGTGCAGCGAGAGCCCTGTCCAGGACATCCCACCCAGACCCCGGCTGAGCCCCTCGCCTGGCTGCTTCCAGCCCGACAGGGCTCATCGGCATTTGTCCACCTCTTACACTCCCAAACGTCTTTGGAGGTGGAAATGCAAGCAGCATTAAGACTGTCAGCTTGAAAGAAATGGCAAAAAGCAATTAAAGATTAGAATAAACAAACAGGAGCAACTGAAAGAGCTGAATATGAAAAACAACTTACTGCTTTAACTGCAGCAAATTTAAGCACCTGCCCTATTCTTGATGGTTTGCTTTTTTCCCTAGAGCATTTTCCCATGAAACACGGTAATCCCAACAGCCCACGACACAGAAGAGCCAGGGCTACCAAGAGGAGGAATCAGGCAAATCAGCGCCTCGTGACTAGGGAAGCGGGGTGCTGAGAGGTCTCGGGGTAGAAAAAGCAGCAGAAAAGCAAAGATGACATTCCTCACAGTTAGCGGAAGTGTTTTACTCTGCCGAAACTTGAAATAACCAAGAAGAATGAGCTTACATGAAAGGATTCAGAATAGCTGCAACATCAGGAGAAAAAGTAGCGCAAGAGACGTGTGTTATTGTTGCCCAGGACTGTGAAGTATTTTTGTCCGCGCACCCAGAGCTAAGCACCTACTTCCATACATTAAAACCTAAATGAGATGTACCCGCATGAAGGAGCTAATGATCTTTCCACACCACTTGCTTCATTTGTCACCACAGCAGGGGGGGAAAAGTCCCACAAAACCCCCAAAACGCACAAGACCCTTTCTTCCTCTAAATCTCAGCTTCCCTACTGGCTTGGCGTGCTCCTGCCTGGTGTAAGCCGAAGTGATAACTGGGCTTTGTCTCAGCTCAGACTCCGGTTCTGTATCCCATACATCAATTTCTTGCAAGGGACATTTATGCAAAAGAACAAACACTGACAACGGCAAGCATCAGCGCTGGGAACAGTGCCGTGCTGCTCACAGTGAGCTCCCGACAGCCCCCAAGCCACCAGCGCAAACCCCTCCAGGTGCCAGCCCCGTTCTGCCCTGCCAGGGGCCGTGCCCCCCCGTGAGCCCCCGGGCCGCCAGCACCGCAGCAGCAGGAGGGGAAGATGGCACAGGCATTTTAAGCAGGCTGCAAAATCATCCACAGCCCATCTAGCTAAGGCTCTCCCTATCCCCTTCCCTCTCTCCCTGCTCCATTTTTCGCCGCAGAGCCCAGCTTTGTTCCAGGAAAGGCAACACGAAGCTCGCTGCTCAGCAGCAGAAGCACCAGGTTAGATCAGGAAGATTTCATTATTTTTTAACACTACTGCACCTTTGCAAATGGGCACCCAGGGTCGTGCATGCCAAGGACGTGCCCAGGGATGGGAAAGGATGGGAAGATGGTCCTTCAGCCCCTCCTGGCAGCAGGGACACGTGGCTCATCACCAGGATGGTGAGAAGGACCACACTGCCTTTCCCAGGGACGCTTTCCCCGGGGGAAGGGGGGGGGGGGGGTTTGGGAGCTCACTCTGAGTCCCTTGTCCTTTTCCCGGCGGAATGAA
>JAVJGJ010000035.1:6499838-6513059 GCA_035590215.1 Microhierax caerulescens | reverse complement strand
GGGAGCTCACTCTGAGTCCCTTCTCCTTTTCCAGGAGGAATGAACTGCGGAGGGGAAAGCTGAACCCTGCAGGGCTCCCAGCTGCCGACCGAGGCTCACCGTTCTACGCATCACCAGCAGTAATAAAGTGAGCGTGCAGGCCAAATTATTTCCTCACTTACATCTGTGCAACCCCATTACCCTTTAGTGCAGTCACACAGGCATAACCAAGGGCACAATGTGAAGACGGCGCACGCGAACAGAGTTGCTGCTGCTGCCTCGTCCTTAGCTGTGCCGCTCCGTCGAGTGCATCTTTAATGCAAAGCTCTGGCAAACTGATAGCCAACAGAGGAGAGAAATACGCAAGCTGCTGAGACAATAAAATTCAGTGCTGAATTAAAAAAAACCCACACCATTGTTTCAGCTCAGGATTTGAAGTGGAAACAATCACGCTAATTGAGAAAACGTGTCCCAGGAAGGAGGCAGCTCTTCCGCCCGCTCCCCAGGCAAAGCCTTCTGGAGGCACCGCAGTTGCCACAAAACAGCTGGACTCCCTCACAAGAAATTTCATAGAAAAGTACATAATCTTATAATCACTGCCTCTGTAAACAAGTCATAACATCTCGATTACAGTGAGGGTCCCCTGTGCTCTGGTTGTCTGTATATAATATTGCTAATTGAGAAAACAGAAGAGATTCTCAGAAGTTCAGAGACTTGCCCACCTCCCTCCAAGCAGAACCTAAATGGAGTTTTCTGCACTACCCATCTGTTCATTTTAGACAATATGTATACTTTTTTCAAGATTAGACTGTTTTCCTCATCTTGATACAGATCTGCAGAGCTTCTGTAAAAACGATCCGGGCCATGGACTCAACTGTAGTGAAAGATCCCCTGCACTGACAGAGCAGCCCTGGTTATTACACAAGTATTTAAATAAGAAAGAAAAAAAAGCAGATAAAAAATACCCATATTCCTTTTCCCAACTACAAGAATTATGGGCAACTCGTATGAGATCATCAAGGATGCCAAGAAACCCCATTTGCCTTTAGGTACAGAAGGGGGTAAGCCTTAACGCTGCCGCTCATTTGTTGGGGTAGCGGCTGCTGGGTCATCCCCACGTGCAGGGAGTCGGGAAATCGGGGAGTGCTACATCCCGGGGGGCAGCACCCCCCGCCTGGGAAGGGCCCGTGTGCCAGGAGGGGAGATCAGGTCAGCTCCTGTTAGCAGGAACAGATGCTAGTGGCAGATTTCATGTGGCCCCTTTTGGTTTAGGAAAACGATTCGTAATCTCTTCAATAAATGAATAACGGCATCCTGGAGTAATTGCCTTTGTAAAGTGATGGATAGAAAAGGAAAAAAGAGCAAGCTTGTTTCCCAAGTCTTGCAGGCGTAAGTGTTGGGAGCAGATTTCAAGGAGAGATCAGAAATAACCCATTTGGGTGCTTTCAGCTTACTGCCATAAAGCAATCAGTGATCATTTTTTCATTCATTCACCTTCCAATGAAACAGGTCTGGGAACTTTTCTGCGACGTTCGTAACAAATGGAAAAGAAAGCGGCTGCAGGGCAGGGCAGCAAACGGCACCAGCCCTCGCTCTGCCCGGGCGCTGCGGAGCCCCACGCTGCAAGCTGCTCGCTGGGACCGTGCAGCGCGTTGCAGCCGCAGCACAAAGCTGCTCCGCGGCTGCCTGTGCCTGCCTTCAGCGAGGGAAAGACGCACACCTGAAACACCAGGCAAAAACCTGCATCCTCGTAACCATCACCGAGGTGGTCCCAGAAACAAGGAAATACAAATTGGGAGGCTTATTTCATCCCGTTGGGTGGGATACGAAGACTTGCACATGTATAGCAACCGTAAAGCTCCCGGCAGCACCAGACACGCTGAAAAAGAGCTGCTGCAGCCACGTCAGGGACCCCACTTCTCCCTTTCCACCCCGTTTTCAGAGATCCGAGTATAAGCAGCAGGTGACAACTCCAACCACAGCAAAAACTTCCATCTGAAAGATGGCAGGATTTGCTTTTGAAAACTTCCCCGTCTCCTCCTGTCCTTTTTTCCCCAGAACAAGCATTTGAAAGCTGTGAAGCCCAAATTCAAAAGGAAGAGTCACCAAAGAGACTTTAAACAGGAATAATGAATAAACAACTTCTTAACCTCAAGCTCATCCAGCACCTAGACACAACATGTCATTTTGCAAGCCAAAAATTTCAGACTCTGGGTACTGTACTTTCATCTTCCACCATGACAACTTGAGCTTCTTAGAGCTTCTGCGTCCACGCTTTCTCCGCAAGTGCGTAGGAGAGCGCTTTGATTACCGTGCGGCAGGTGAGGGAGGACACGTTTCTTCCCAGGAAAGGAGGCAGGAGCCTGGTTTGTGCACACTTAGGCGAGTACAAAGCCCAGGGAAGTGCCACACTCACAAACCCACGCCTGGGAAGCCTCAGCAGATGCACCGGCCATGGGGCAGCCACGCAGCTCGCTGACACACGCTGCTGCGCTGCATCTCGCGGGGAGCCCAGCTCGGTGGCCGCCGCTGGGTGCCACGGGCAAGGAGCATTAGGAGATGTGGTGGAGGACTCTGCCAGGGGCACAGGAACAGCGCTGGAGAGGTTCTGCAGCAAGGAAGCAAATGTACTTTCAGTGGAGAGATGCCTTTTTGTGCGCATTAAGGTGGTGCATGAATGCCAACGCTTTCCCTGTGCCGCCTCCTGTTTCTTCACCTCCAAATCCAAGAGCAGATGGGGTAGCTGCTCATTCCCTCTGTCACTCCCTACCCTTCTCCATGGCAGGAAGGAGAAGATAGGAGTTGACAGTACCTAGATTATTTATAAGGATTAACTCCCACAGGGCTCCTCCTGATGTGCAGCAAACACTTGTTATTATGCTACCCCATCCTAGGGAGAACCACTCGATGCTGATGCAGTAATCAGTCGTCCGCAGAACAAAGTCCTTTAAAAAAAAAGACAGGAGGAGACCGGCTCGAAGCCCTAGCAGGCTCGAGCATATGAACAGCAAGGTAGCTCGTGGTTCGGTTTCACTCCCCTGTGGCTCTCATTTCCTTTCCAGGTCTCGTTCTAATAGACTAACAAGAGCAGAAGTAGGTGCTTCCCAATAACGTTAGACCACAGCACGAAGTCCGAGCGCTTCTTTCGGGAACAGGCTGTCCCTCTGCACGGAGAATGCACCCAGAGCGTGAGCGCGTTCAAACAGGGATTTTTGTATTGACCCTTCTTACAGGTTTTATCAGGATAATACCTCCAGAGCCAGAGTAGACGTTTTAGTGTAACCACTGTAACCTTTCCAGAGGCTGAGTTAAGGTAAAATCTCGCAGCTGCAGGAAACACGGGGCACCTTATGTGAGTCATCCCACCAGCAGGCAGCCCCAGGTCACCAACCCAAACACACTGTAGAACCTAATCAGGGCCAAATGAGGTGGATAATTTGGTGGAAATTCCCTGGACACTTCCTAACTCCTTGCTGCTTTTCTCAAGGAATCGGGGTGCAAAGGGCAACGCGTTGGCTCAGCTGGTGTCTCAGGCACTGGGGTCCTCGCCACGGCCACGTCAGGGGTACGGACACACTGAGATCTCTGGAAATAAGGTATTGCGCCTTGCTAGTGAGCGAAAAAGCAGCTTTTCTTTCCAGAAATCAGCTCAACTTCCCTACCAGGGAGAGAAAAGGACTGTGCAGCTGTGCTCTCCCAGCTTGGGGACGAACACTTCCACCAGGCCTGGCCTCGCAGCACAGCATAAGCAAAGGGTTAGGATCATCTGCAAAGATCACAGCAGGGAGAGAACTTCACAGCACCCCGCAATTTGCAAGAAACACCATTAACGCTAAAACAATAACCCTCTGCACATACACACCCACACAACCCTGCCCAGCACCGTGCCGCCGGGGGCTCAGCAGCTTCTGCATTCAGCCAGTGTAGGTGGGTTGAAGAAAGGGAAACATGTTCTTTCCCGATGAAGAGGAAAACTCCAGCAGCCAAAGGAAAGGCGTGAGCCCAGGCTGGTGAGCCCTGCAGAGCACGGAGCAAGGGGCGTTACGAAGGCAATGGATCAGGCACCATTTCAAGCTACTGATCTGTTCCACGCTCTGGCTAATTACCACTATTTCACCTCAAATTTTAAGTTCCGTTTAATTCAGTTTAAATTCCAGTGCAGATCTTTGAAAAGAAAGCAAGCAGGAGGTTGGGGACCCAGGGGAAGCGGGGCTAGGCACCGCGCAGGAGCAAACCCTCGCTCCCGGCTGCCTCGGCAGAGACGGGGCTCCCGGAGCAAAACGCACCCTCCCAAAACGCCTCTGCCTTGGTACCCACAGCCCTTGTTCCCATAAGGTCCATCTCAACTGCAACGAAGAAACTGAGCTAGTAGGTGCTGGAGCAAGATACCGACAGACAGCGCTCACGCCGGGTGCGCCGGCTCAGCGCAAGGACCAGCACATCAGCACAGCCCGGCTCCCGCTCCGCTCACCGTTGCAGCAGGAGATTGTCTGCCAAAAGCTCATTTAGCACCGTGACTAATCTCTTCCCATGATGGCTCTCAGCCCCACAAGGGAGTATCTCCAGGGGAGCGTTTCATCTTGTTACAGGCTTTTCTATGGAATAGGTATGTGTGAAACCCAAGTAAAAATCTGAGTCATGGGTGCCACACGAGCCAGGCAGCCTCGCCGGCTGCTAGGTGCTTGCGTGGTTTGCTCTTGACTTGCAATTTCTTCTGCATTAGGAAGCCCAGTCCTGAGAAACACTACTTAGCTAAATTATATTTTGGGCTTTATTTTCCCTGCTGTAGAAGGGTATAAACCCAAAAGCATGTACAATGCTTAGTATTTTCCCAAAGTTTTATGTAAGAGCATCCCAGCAGACAATAAATGCCACAAATAATTCTTGTGCTTCCAGAGAAAATCAATGTCCTTATCAACAGCAAATGGTAGCTGCAGTTATGAATATTTAACATACAATGTTTCTGTGAGGTTAGAAATGCCTTGCATACCCCCAGCCCGGCCCTGTAATAAACCCTATGGTCTTGGGGGATTTTTTTTTAATAAAAAGAAATAAAAAACATTAAAGCTAAGTCATTAAGTGCTGGAAGTAGGTCATGAATGCCAATTACAATCTGTGCAACCCATCAGTATAACCTAGCCATAAGTTAGGGCCACTTCCTAATGTATTTCAAATTTATTTCTTTTTGTATGATAAAACCATAAAATGTTCTTTGCATTGCTAAATAAACAGCAAAGCCGTTCACTTTAGGATGATACCAGTACTCAAAAACTGAACCGAAGAATAAGTCAAAACCAAGGGCAGACCCATCTGTGCACGTTACGTGCCGTTGTTATTGCCGTAGCGCATCCAGGAGAGCGAGGCACCGTGATTTTCCCAGATTTGGCATTACTGGATGCCGGAGGTGATGTAGGTATTGCTCCAGGAGCACCACACCCAAGGCATCTGGCCAAAAGCCTTTGCTTTCTCTCTTTTGCCTTCTGGCCTTCAGTCTACATGGTTTAAGTTCTCTGAATCTTTTTTTCTTTTTTTTTTTTTTCTTTTTTTTTTTTTAAGCACAGAAAAGACTAAATATGTTATTAGAAGAGCCAAGCCAAGCCAGCCCAAGCCCTACATGGCCACGTGGCTCCTGGAGCGAAGGCACAAACCCCCCCAGTGCCCGAACCCCTGCACATTAAGGCACTTGGGAGCCTTCACTCTGTTCTTTTCTACTGGGAAGCCTGCTGGAAGTTTTCATTAGCTTTTTTTTCCAATTAGATATTCTAGAACTGCCTGGCTGCTGGTATTCCTCTCTTCTCTCTAGCTTGCCAGCTAAACCCTACAAGTTTACAGACAAACACTGAAAATAAACCAATATCAGTAACGACGCATCCGATCATGCCTCCCCCAGGCTCAGAAAACTGTTTACAGCTCATTCTAATGCAGTTCCAGAAATGAAGATTTCTGGCTTTATTTCCCAAAAATCTTTTAGAATCCTCTCAAATTTATAAAGTTATTAAAAATATTAATATTTGTCCTCTAGGAAATTATAGTAATTTGTAACTATCCAAATTTAAAAAACCAAGCTGAAGTGAATTTTTTCTTAGAAGATTACATCCTGAAAAATCTTCCCGAGAAGCTCCAGCAACCAAGTGTTGGTACGTGGGGATGAAGCCCGGGAGCCGGGGTGCGTTCTGCCGCCAGGTTCGCGGTGATGCACCCCGTGGTCCAGCAGCGCTGCGGGAGGGGCAGAGCTCGGCGATGCACGCCGGCAACACATACGTGTGTTGATAAACCTCTGTGCAGCTAAGCCCAAGGGCTGCGGGACACAGCCCTGCAAACTTGTTGAGGTCCTGGGGTGAAAAATGTTTGATTGAGCTATTTTTGATGTTCTTCAGATGAGATCCTGGACTTTTGAAATAGGTGATACGATTTCTGGACGGATACTGAAATTTTCAGTGGAGATCTCCCAAAGCCCTGCCCTTTGCTGGGTCGGAAGGGATGTGAATTATGGAAGTTGAATAAATACTCAGTGTTAAAGCTTCCCTTAACTAAATGACTTGTATGCATAAATAACATGGGGAGCTGTCAATAAAATCATCCACAAATTCTGTCAAATAGAAGAGTAATTATGGCTTCTGCTTGTTAGTAATAAAATGATACATTAGCTGAGCTTACACAAAACACAAACACCTTCTGATTTCATTGAAGATTAATGCTCATGTGCCAAATTACCAGACTCAACTTAATTGCTCTTTTTTATCTTCGTTAAATGATAAGCAGCAGTGGTTCTGGTGACCTTGGATTTACATAGACCTTCAGTCACAGGAAAATCATCTGCTTTTATTTCCCACTCGGTGGCTTCTCTGGGGGCTGCGGCATCCCATGTCCCCTTCTGAGCTGGAGCTGCCCTGCAGAGCCCAGCTCTGGGGTTCATGCCCAACAGCATAAACCCGAACCCACGGTCCCATGGAACTGTTTTTGCCTCTGTGTGACAACCTAAACCTGCCGGGTTTATTTCTGTGAAGACGACATGGCTCCTTTTCTTTCCCCGTTTGTGTTTTGCCACAATACATTTGCAGAAGAAAAAATATCACCCAGCTACTTCCCATCTCCATGGCAACATCGTGCTCTGGCTCCAATTGATAAATACTTCACAAAACCCTGTTACCGCAGGTTAGTTGTTGCAAAAATTATACACTATCACTCACAAATAATTCCATAATATTTAACATGTTCTCTGGGTGAAGAGTAATGGCCTGATTTTAGCCCTCATACACGTGAACTCCCTTCATTTTGCCCATGGTTTCCCAGACAGCAGCTAAGCGCAGACACAGCTTAATCCATTCCTGCGTCCAAGCAGTGCATTTGCAGGTTTCTGCTCGGTATCTCAGTAACTAAATGGCTTCACACGAGAACGCAGGATGGGGAGAGCACAAGGTCCCACCTACAGCCATTTGCTGACGGCCACTTAGAGAAAGCTGCTGTTGCACATCTGCCCGTCACCTGCTCCTCCCACCCCAGCCCTTGCTCCATAAACCCAGCTCTGCCAGAAAAGAGAAAAGAAAGTACAGGAACGTCCTCACTCGTCTCCCCAGGGTAAGACCTGGGTAGGACTGAGCAGAGAAACCAGGGGACAAGGGAGGGTTTCCACACTTGTGTTCCCCTGCACAAGCAAGGAAAGGGGCAGAACTGCCTTGCCCAGATGCCCGGGAGGCCCATGGCCAAAGCCGCTGGCCTTCCTCCTCCTCCTGGTTGGCGCCTCTTCAGTGGAATCTGTCTTCTTTTAACTTCAGGCACACCGAGTCAGCAGGAGCTGCTGTCCCTGCTGGAAGGGCCCTCCAGGCAAAGTTCAAATGACCAATTAGTGTCCCTATGTACTTTCAAGCTGCTCTCCCAGCTTGCTAAGGCTGAGTCAGTAACCTTTAAAAATGCAGAGCTTATGGTGGGATGCTCACAACCGCATCCTCAACACCACTGCCTGGTGGTGGGAAGGTGTTGCTGGGGTTCGCTGTCTCATTCTCTCTTATGCCACTGGTATTTCAGGACCTCCCCAGCACAGCAACCAGGTCCTGACCTGGGCTGACCCGGCCAGGTCCAGGCACAGGGAGCACCCCAGCATGTAACACCCCTTCGAACCAAGACTCCTGCTTCTGGCTGGTCCCTACGAGCCTGCGTGGCCTGGGTGCTTCAGCCCCTGCCTGTCACAGCCCTGGCAAAGCATCTCAGGAAGAACGTGGGATATTTGTGGATGCTGAGCTTGGGATGCCCAGGAGGTAACAGGCAACAAGCACTTGCCCCTGCATCGACGAGTGCCACCAGACCAGCGCTCAGCACAGTGTTAGTGGATCTGAAGGCGCCCAGAGAAGGGAGTAGCTGGCCAAATTTTCCCAGTAGCTAATGAACCTCAAAGTTCAAAATTTCTACCTTGTTAATTGGATTTTTCTGGCTTCAGCTTAAAGCTACTGGGCCTTTTTGTACCCTTCTCTGAAGAAAGAGCCTTTCAGTACCTGGAGCTTCCTCCCCGTGAAGGTACTTATCCCACTGAAATTAAGTTACAAGCTTCTTTTTGATAAGATAAACAGACTGAGCTCCTTAAGTCTATCACTGTAAAATATTCTCTCCAGTGCTTAATCATTCTTTATTAATCTTTTCAGCTCAGTGACATGGCAGCAGAAAGGTAAAAAAAAAAACAAAAAAAAAAAAAAGAAAAAACCCCTCAGGAAATAAGCAGAGAAAAAGAAAAAGCCCCACTACAGGAGATAAAGGGATATGCTTTCCGAGGGAGAGAATAGCCCAGGATTTCACAAAAGACACTGAAGTTGTTATACAACTATAGTACAAAATTACTCCAAAGACCTCACCGAGGTGCAGCACTGCTACCCCGCTCGGGGAAGGGCGAAGCGAGCCGAGGGAAGCTGCCTAACGCCAGTCTGTGATAAAGGTACATCTTCTGTATTTCTTAAAGCGCCCGAGACGGGGAGTTGGAGTCAGGCTGATAAGGTGGGTTGTCCTTTCAGTCAAGGATGTCAACACGGATTTCAACACATTCTTACAAAAGCCCTTACAGATGCACATCAGACGCCGAAGGAAAAGGCAGATCTCTATCACAGCGCTTGCGGAACTGCATCAGGGACCACTTCAAAGATGAGTTTACAATAAACATACACTAGCCTTCGGTCAGGTGCCGCGAACCCAGTAGCCGCGGCTTCTATACATGATATTTACTGGTTTACAGATTTAATTCCAGTATGCAAGTCACCGAGCGCTCCCAGGATAAACTACCCCCCTGAGATCACATCGAGATTTCCAGCGCTCACACGCAGCTCATCCCCCTCCTCGGAACTGCCATGCCCGGCAGAGGGGCACCGTGCCCCCCCCGAGATGGGTGCCGCCAAGCCAGAGCACCCCGGCGGCACAGAGAGCAGCTCAGCACCCAGCCCGGGGCACAGAGAGCAGCCTCGGCGTGCCTTAGGGGTGCCCCACCAGCGGAAACGCGACAGATTCATTTTGGTCCATAAAGGTCACTGGTTTGGAACTTCTCACCACAAACTGGCACCTGATAGTTTCTCTGAGAGTGAAAACTGGGGCTGGTTCCACGGACAGACGCCTGTGGGACTGTGCAGATGCTGGATTACACCACGGGGCGCATTGCGAACTGAAGACGCTCCTTCACGTTCCCCTTGTTACTGGAGCCCTGGCCCACACCCAGAACAGCAAAACGCCCCGTCACCCCACACTCCCCCCATTTACACCTTCATTCCTGCTCGTTACCACACAGCAATCACTGCTCTGCTATGACAGTGAGAATTAATGCTCTTTTTTTTTGCATATTTTCAGGTGCAGTATAGAAATGATACTGGTCATCTTTTGTTATCTTCTAAAACTCCTTGCTCCTGACTTTAACAGCTGGCTATAGTTAACACTTGCAAATCTCATCTCGTTTTTAAAAAATGGTTCAGTTAAAGATGAGACTGACAGTGTCATTTGTTATATTACTGACCCTTTCACTTTATTCACTTATAATTTAATTGTCAGTTAAATTTGATCAAATATGTCTGAAGTGAAGCCATTTGCACTAAAAATAATACATCTTCCCCCTTTTATTCCCTGTATCGTGGCAGGTGTTGCTTGGTAATTCAATCAGTGCCTGCCGAAAGCTGCTGTTTAATTAATAAGAAAATGGCTAACCATATAAGTGAAAAAAACCAGGCATGGATGAAAATCCCTGATGAGAAACAATGGATTGTTGTTAAAATTCGGACATTCTCGTTTACGCCGTGGTGGGGATGACAGCCACCGCCCTGGCACAGCGGCTGCGGGGACTCGCGCTCCCGACACCTGCGGTCCCGCAGTGGCCACCGGCACAGGCTGCCCAGGGTGCCCTTACTCCCGCTCCTCCCCACAGAACGCTTGTGGCTGCAAAATGGTGATTAACGTCGCATTCATTTGGAAATGCAGCATTTATAAAACAAAGAGAAATTCACTTGTAAACTGTCCAGCCTCGGCAGCCCACGTTGTCACGGGCTCGGGAAAATCCCGCGCTGCCGAGGGGGTGTTCTGAGAATGGCTGATGCTTCACAGCCTGTGAATTGAAGAAATATATCTGAGTGATGAACTGGATATTTTTCCTGATTAGTATATTGTAATTAATTCTCTAAAGAATCCTTGCTTAGGAACTTTATTAAATCCCATTAAGACTAATGAATTGTTGTTGTCTCCTAATTATATAGTTGTTTCTAGTCTAATGAACTGTATATTAATAGACTTATAGAACAGACATTTTACTTTTAGGATGGAAATACTTTAAATAAGAGATATATATTCTTGTTAATAGCATCAGCTGTCAGCTACAGTCTCTTTTAATGAATCTGTTGGAAAACACTGTCCTTTTGGATACAGATTTTCCTTATTTTGTTAGCTAAGGCAAACAACAAGCCAAAAATGAAACACGCTCTGATGTTTTATGTAAAGCAGATTTTTGCTCCCGTTAATGCAATTTCTCATTATAAAACAAGATCACCAGGCCTCTACAGCCGGCTGAATACTTCTGACTCAAGCCATACCACAGAGGAAAAGCAGTGCAGTGCAGGATGGCTGCCCCACTGGCTTTTTCCTTCACAAAATAAATCAACAACACGGCTGGTTTTCCAGCTGAAAAACCCATTTCAAAGGAGACGCACGTGGTGACAACATCCACTTGCCCACCCCAAGACTCGGAGCCCACCAGCAACAGACAGGCTGGAGGCAAACCCTGGTCGAGACACACGGCACCAGCAGCGAGATAACTGTGATGAGCATCACTGAAAAACGAGGCCGTGCAGAGCTCCCAGTGCCACGCCGAGGGACTAAAAAGCCCCAGGCGTTCTTTAGGTCGGTTTTGGTCACTAGCCTACAGCAGGCGAGAGGCGCACACCACTCAGTACACATTTATTTTATTGTCCTCACTAAAAACACATTTCCAAGATACTTTGCAACCACTCAGTAGTTCTGCTGAATTTTCTCCTGCAAAGCCAACTTGCTTTAAGGCTGGCATCTAATGCAAATAGTCCCGGGGCACTTCTGTGCCAGTTTGCCCCCAGAGCTGCTCAGCCCACGCAGATGACAGCATTACACGGGGTTGGGGGTGGGGTGCTTCATTAATTCCCTTTCAGCCTCCCACGCACACACGTCCTCCCCCGAGTGACCCCCGGAGCCGCCTCCGTTACCTGAAGCAGCCGAGGCCGTCTCGGAGCAGAGCTGCTGCTGCACCTTGCGGAGGAGCTGGGAGCTTTGAAGTCCTCCTGCAGGGTCAGCCGGTTCCAGGGCTGGAAGAAAGGACACAACGGTCAGAAATCCTGCCCCTGGCCTGGCCTTCTGCGTCTGTTCCCTGACGAGCTGCCCTAGCGCAGAGCCCCGGGAACGCTCGGAGCTGGCAGCTGGCAGCAGCTGGCAGGGTCAGCCCTACAGCTGGTTTATCCAAAGAAGTAAACACAGTTTCTCTGCAAGTATCTCCTGAACTTTTCCTGAGGATATTTTGTAGGGCAAAATAGACATACTCTTAAAATAGGAGCTACTTAAAAAGTAAGAATTGCTACTGCTTAAAAAAAAAAAAAAAAAAGTCATCATCTTGAATGCTAATAACATATAATCTTCAACACAGTGCAGCCACACCACAGATTAATTTCAGTACAGAGATTATGTTAATATGCAAAAAAGAAAAGTTGTGATATTGAGTTAGATCAAAGATTTTTCATTTTAGTCACTGTCTTTGGCACCAGTCAGTAATGCCTGTTTCAAAGTAGAGTCAAAGGCCCCTATAATGCACTGAGTTAACAGCAATTATTACAGAGAAAGGCACGAAGTTTAGACCAGTGTCACTTGATCTTGATCTGACATCAGCTGCTTAAAGTAACGAGTATTTGATGAGGAATGACAAACTCCTCGTAAGGCCAGCACTGCTTCTTGCAAAGACTTGGGGCTTTTTTCCTTCCTAACCCGGGGACATAACTAGGCAGCAGGTCCTCATTTCACTGACGCGACACGAGCCACTGCAGTCGAGTCTAGAGTCAAGCTAATGCTTTTTATTTTTTATTTACACTACAGCAAAATTTAACCCCACTGAGATAACAGTTCAGGAGGAGGCGCAGGGCACGTTCCCGTGCTGTTGGAGGAAGCTGAAGCTTGCAGCATCCTTCTGCCTTACTCAGAAAGCCGCGAACTGTTCAAGCCTTCTGTACTCTGACTAGGAGATGCAATCAAGTGGGAAGGAAATCGCTTCCAGAAGCGAGCCATTACGGCTGCGAGACATAAAACTAGCAAAGGCTTTTAGGAGTGCTGCTCCAGCTGCCCCGGGATCCCCAGCCACTCGGGGACACCTAGCTGGGGACACGCTGGTGGGCTGCGACCTGGCCAGCCTGCAGCAGGGTCCTCACCACAGCGAACACCGCGCTGCTGCAGCCCAGCCGAGCCCGCAGCTCATCAGCCACCGAACACAACACCTCCCAGCTTCACCGCGGCCCCAGGCTGCTCCCCCCGGCAGGCTGGCAGCCCCCCCCGCCGCCGCCTTCTCTTACTGGGCCTTCCCCCACAGCCCTGGCACGCTCTCCAGAAAAGCAACAGCTCTGGCCGTTACGGTACCTCCCTGGGGAGGGCACGACAGAACTGCGCTGCCGGGCACCGTTTGTGACCACCTGTTCCTGCAGCAGAGCTGGGCACCCGGGGGGACGGGGAGAGGCTCTGGAAAGGGAGGGTGAACAGCAGCCCCTTCCCCACCGCCTGGCA
>JAVJGJ010000035.1:6469294-6491141 GCA_035590215.1 Microhierax caerulescens | reverse complement strand
TGTGTGGTGTCAAAGCAACGTAAATTCAGCCTGTGCCTATAACCTCACATTGATTTTTACTGTAAATCTAGTACTTGAAGCCTGCCATCAAATGAATTGTAGCACATAAAACCCAACCATACACATGATACGAGTAAAATTAGATAGCAGGTCTATTCCAGGACTGTTGCAATTTCCTCCATAATGTCAAACTATCGTAACACATACATATTTCAAAAAAATTAAATTGCTATTAAACTTTCTGACCATCTTTGTAAATTAACCTCTCTTTCATCTCGGCAAGAGCTAGCTTTTGATTTAGCAGGAAATAATTTTTTTGAGCAGTTTCCAGGCTTCTTCCATTAGGCATTTGGGCTGTGGTCAATAAGCCTGAGTTAATTACCTGCTTAAAACAGGTCATGCTTCTGTGCAAACCAGCGGCTCATCTGTACTGCAAATACTGGGTTTCTCCCCTTCTACTTAAAGGTGATGCTCCCGCCCCGGGCAGCCCCTGGGGAGCTCTAGCTGCAATTCCCCCTTCATTTTCCCAGTGCAGAACTCGGGACTGGGAGCGCTTGGCCACCAGGTCCCTGGAGAGCAGCTGGGCACATCCCAGCAGCCGGATCTGCCGTAACCTGGAGCCCCTGCCCGTCCCACAGGCTGGGAGGGCGAGCACAGTCATGCTGCAGCACCGCAACCAACCGTGCAGCTTCAGCAAGAGGCTCTTCCCCAGAGAAACAGCGTGGGTCAGCGACAGCTAAGGCACGGGTGCTGCTCCTGCCCCTCTCGGCGTGCTCCGCGTCACCCTCCGAACTGATGTCAAACAGGTCCCTGTCACACGTGGCTTTGGCGGGGTGTCCCTCTGGCCATCAACAGGTACAAGGTCTCCAAGCCACCCCTTGGACAATCAGTGCTGCCTTCTGCCTTTCCCCAGAGGATGCTCCTTCCTCAGAACACGCTCCGTAACCAAAACCAAAACGCAAACATTAGGACCCAAGCCACGGCAATCTGCTGTGGCCAGGTCAGCTAAGCCTGGCCTAATAAAAAAGATCTACTGAGCGGGGAGCAGCCAGCGAGGGACTGGGCTGTTCACAAGCACCCGAGCACAGGGACACGCCGCTCCCCACGATGCTCTGGCACTTCGCAACAAACTGCTGCCACACAGGGGAAACTGCGACCTAAGGCAAAAGATCCACCAACTGCAACGCCTGAAGTCAGCAACTGATGACGTTTTATGGCATCGCTACTGCAACAGGTGAAATAAAGGTACGTCCAGGGGAAGACACACGGCTCCCATAGCGAACATCAGGAATCCAGCAGCGTTCAATGAGCTGATGCGCTTATTTTGGAACCCTTGATCTGCATCCTGAAAGCTCACCTCTCTGATCAGCTGCAGGAAAAGATCTGATTACTGGTGTGCCAGCTTCGTGACATAATCTGCTCTAGATTTACGCCTGAATCTTTGCTTTTATTTTCATGCACTCACAGCTTCAGCCACAGACTGGCAGCCCACGTGCTCAGCCTGTGCAATCAAGGGGGAAAAAGCGACACCAAAGAGATGGACTTTTTTCTTTTTGATGTGTGGCCTTTCACTTGAACGCTTTGGCCCACAACCAGACAAGGCTGCGTCCAAACAGGTGAACCCTCATTTATCCAATATCAACAAAGCCCTAATTGAGAGATCAGTTGGGAACCTGCCTCTTCACGTGCAATTTGAAGCACTGACAAAGCCACCTGTAGGGGCTGGAAAAATAAGTTCTGCCTCATTACAAAAGAAATTGCATCTAAATGAAAACCAACATATAATAAGAGCTCTAAAATGCCTGCAAAATGCTGCCAACCAGACAGGTAATCCAATGATATATAGCACACACCACGTCTTTGACAAGGGTCACCCTTAATTATTCAGCAATTGAAGGAGCTAAACTCATTTCCCCAAAGGCTTAAATGTTTTTCATTATGATGTGTAAATTCCAGGGCAGAGAATTAGCTGGTCAGAACCTAAGAAACTGCATCTCTTAGACAGATTAAACCTTAAATAATCATACGTATAGCAAAGCAGAGGCACATTAACCAGGCTTTTTGCTAATATTTTGAAAAGATTTCTAAGTCAGGATATCCTTCAAGCATTCCCCTCCCCTTCTGTTTGGCTGTAGCTGTTTTTAAAATTTTAATGTCCTAAACTGCACAAGATTTATTAAATCTGCGGAAGGCTGGGTTAGCACATCTGCCAGGCTCTGCAGAGGTTGCTCACGGCAGCAGCCCTCGCTGCAGCAGGCGCCAGCTGGACGCGCAGAGCCCTCGTGTTCCGCTGCAACAAAAGCTACAGGCTCCTCACCAAGAGGGACGAGAAATAGACGGTTTGGTGCAGGGAAAGACACATCTTGAAGCTGTACAGTGCACTTCACCCAGACACTCTGTCTTCTTTTGCTGAAAAATACGCACTTTGTAACTACTTCCACTTAGCCTCATCATACCTTCTTTGTGAGTGACTTTTTTTTATTATTGTTTTTCTAAAGCATCCGCCACAGTTGTGTGCACCTGGGAATGAGTCCAGCTGCCGAGGACATCAGGCCAACGTGGATTTATCCAGCCTGCGTGGATGGAGGGTCTCGGTTCGCACGAGTGGGACCAGCTGAGCAGGACAGGAAAGGCTGTCCCCTCTTGCTGCATCTCCCATGGCGCAGAGGGAACACAGCCAGCCGCGTGCCAGCTTCTGGGCTGCAAAATGAGATCAGGATAACGAAAGACATCCTGGAAAGAGACAATAGTGGCAAAACGATGTTTTGACACGGAGGCCATATATGGTTGCTGGGGGGAAAAAAAAAAAAGAACAAAGTAGATGATAGAGGAGGAGCTGGAAAAATAGTTTCTAACAGCTGATTAGACTGCTGTTCAGCAGATCCCAGACAAATGTGATAAATTTCAAAGAATAAATCCCTGTCTTTGTTTATCTCCACACTTCTGTGCTTTCTTTCCTTTAGGATCACATAATCTCTTGGGTTGTTGGTTTTTTTTTTTTTTTTTGCTTTTTCGAGGGTTGTGTTTCCATTGTGTCCTGCCAGCGCAAATCCCTTGTTCTGCGGCATGCCAAAGCCGGCAGATGAAGTCACGAAGTTTTGAGGTTCTCCGGACACGGAGCTGCTGCAGGCGCAGGGGTTGGCAGCTCGGACCAGACCACCGCTGCTGGCCATCCCGCAGGGACGCTCGTGGGAGATGTCGCTGGCGCTCTCAGGGGACGGTGGCAAAAGCAGAAGCCCCCGCTGCTGCGAGCACGGTGTCAGCCCACGGGGCCCTTAAAGCGACAAAGCACTGTGTGCCCGTGGCAGGGGGTGCCCAGCCGTCCTGCTCCCCTCTCCTCAGCCCCTCTGCTCCGCGTGGGTCTCGCAGTTGCCCTCCCCACAGCGCCTGCGCCTTCACCCCCCCAGCAGGACCCCAGCGCAGGGTACTGCTGCGGTCCCACCGACTCCTCCGCTCCCCCCGCACCCCAGCCCGGGGCGCTCCTGGGGAGCCAGCGCCAGGACCGGTGCCTGAAGAGGTTTTCGCTCCCCTTGGCCCTGCGGTGGTCCGCTGGCGCCCGAGCCTGCCCACCGCAGAGCGACGCCTCAACGCGAGACCAGCGGCCAGAGGGGAACACTGTCACCTACTACGCGCACAGGGCCCACGGCGGTGCCGTCGCGGGCGGGAGTACCACCAGCTGCACCGAGATCTGTATTATTTAATAACATACATTAGACTATTACAGACTTTTTTTGAACCTGACTCCGCCCTCGCGAACACCGATGTAACGCTATTGCCAACTCACGGTAATGCTCCAACCCGCCCCTTTTATCCTGCTCTTGCATTCCGCATAGTCTCAGCGCACTTGGCAAACTACCAGCTCGTGCAGCAGCACCCCAACACCCCGAGAGTCACTTCTTGTTTCGCAACACCTAAGAAAAGCTTAGAAAACCAAGTGAAAACCAAGCCCAGAGACAGAAAGATTACACCGAGGTCAACACTTACTGAAACGGGGTGCTGGAGCATCAGCCAGGCTTGCGCCTGAACGGCGGCGGTACAAACGCTTCCAGCTCAGCAGACCTGGGGTAATTGATTTTTCATGGGCTGAACCAAGAGCACAGGGAAAAAATATTTTGAATCAAGCTGAAAAATGGGATGTTTTCTTTCAAAACTGAACCTACCCCAAAACTTGTTTCTGAATTTTGTAGTTTGTTGATTTTCCATCCAAGCAAAATATTGGTTCATTTTTCAGGGGTTAGTATTGTTTTTAAAATAAATCTTACTAATATTCTTTAAAAAGTGTTACTTTAGACCTTCAAAACATAGATGTTGCATTTAATAAACATCAATAGCAAACGTTTTGACTTTCTGAAAAATGTTTTGGGGATTTTTACATGCTGGAACACTTTGACAAATGCACCATGAATTCACAAGTACTTTTCAGCTGATTCAAACCTGCATTTTTTTCAACAAATAAAACATTCAGCTGAAATGTTTTTCCCAACTCTAATGTTTGTCCTGTGCCTAAGGGTGAATTTCACTCTGTGTGAATAACAGTGCAGTGCAGACAAGATCAATAAAACTCATATTTCATTTTATTCACTGTCATGCTCCAAGCGAACCTGGCACACAGCTGTGGCATTACCGCACAACACTCACAATGTATCTTTAATTCCATTGGAATGAGGAGCAAATTGCCTTTTAAATCCTGGTTATACCCCAGATTTGATGGTGAGCCCAGAGAATGAGCAGAGTGTATAGAGGCGAGCGTGAATGCAGGCTCAGTCCCGGTGGGAGCCGCGGTTTGAACACTGGGAGCTGTGTCACCCCTTGGCTCGGGTGCAGCTCCTGCTCGCAGGGCGCCGACTCCAGCAGCTCCCCTTCCCCTCCTGACGGAGCCAAGTCTGGAATAACGGAGCTGTGTTCTGGCCGTTATTTATCTGCAGAGAGAGCCCAGGCAGCTCCCCCGGGACACGACACCTGCCCACACAGCCCGGCAGGGACAGCCCCCTCCATCGTCCTTCGACACGCGCTGGGGCTGGCAGAGAGACCAGGGCACTACAGCCCCCCCCCCACCTCAGCACCTGAAACCTGCCCCAGCATCACAATGGACACCTGAAACCTTCTCAGAAATGGTTTAATCCCACATCGCACTCAAGACAGATCACTGCACATCTCACAGCCGCAGCGTGCTGGGAACAGGTACCGACACCAAACACTGAAAAATGCAGGTTTTCACGTTCCTTGCCAATGCCCTAATCCCATCACTGCTCCCTGCTGTATTCCTGCTCCTCACCCAAGGCCCCAGCAAGTCCCAGCCCTCCCCTTCAGCAATCCCACTTCCATGTGCAGAGCCAGTGGAGATCATGGCCCTTGAATGGGAACTTTTGGCGAAGTTTCCCAAAGGCTCACCATTACAGAGGAGCAAGTTAAATACTCACTGCTTTTGGATTACCAGCGAAAATGTTACAAAATGCTTCCAGTTTAGGAGAGACCTGCGCAGGCACGGCTCCCCAGGGCTCCCCACAAGCAGGAGCTCACAGCAAGAGGTGACATTCATGGCTTTGGCTTTCTCCTTAATACAGAATCATCATTTAAACAAATAAACCACCCACTGCGTTTAGACACAGGACCCCTCCAAGCACAAGCTGCAGCAGGAAAGGCTCCCGGGAGCATCCCATAACTCTGCACCTCCATGCAGCACCTGCTGCGCTGGCTCCGAAGCCCAAGGCACCGAGTGCTCCGAGCTGCCACGGGTACCGCCACCCAGATCGCTCAGGCCTAACGAAGGATGCTTGCAACATGCTGTGATTTATTGGGGGTTTTTAGAGCTGCAAAGCCACAGGCCAAGTAAGCACCTTCATCCTCCCAAACCACACTCCACCATTTCTTTTTACCTTCTTCTAAATCCAGACCAACAAGACTGGTGAATGGATAGGACCAGTTTCTGCGGTTACTCGACGGCAGAAACATTTCTGATCACTCTAGTGACGCGCTCTGCATCACCTGGCAACACCACTTTGGGGAAAGTAGGGGAGAGACCAGAGGAGTCCAGGCTGGGATGCAGGAGCATGCAGTGGTGCATGCACCAGGCTGGGCAGCTGGCACAGGAGGGCTTCCAGCAGCTGCTTCATCCTTTCCCATGTCTGTGACCACCTGCCTGCAGCAAAGCCAAGCTGTGAGCTCCAGTACTACAGTTTGTTTCTCCTGCATGACAACCTGAGAGCTCTGTTACTTATGCTTATCAGAAGTTCGGTACTTGCAGCCCCTCTCATCTCTACATGCTGTGGGAGACAGGGCAACAAGAGGACGGTCAGGGAGAATTACCTAAAGAGACACCCACCCCCCCAGCAGCAAGTCCTGGCTGCTAGCTCCTGGGACTCTCCCTCCTCCACGGGAGTATTTTGTTAAATTGGTTTTGCTGTAAAAAAGGCCAGTTCCAGGAATGCACTTCTGTTCAGCATCAGAGGCTGCACGGATCAATACGGCGCAGCTCAGCTGCTGCAGCGCGCCATTATTATTACATTATTACATGTTGTGAGCTGATCTGTCAGACTTTCCCCTTTTTCAGGACATTGTGAAGACCAGTGTTGAACTGAATTCAAGTCAGACTACAACAGCTAGTAACGGAGAAGGAACGCCGAGATGTCAGTGTGCACATGCCTGTGTGGTGACGGAATTTTCCTGTGCCATGTTTTTGCAGCAGCCATCCTGCTCCAGCGCCCAGGGCTGCAGCCACCAGGACACGAGCCTGGGCCGTTGCAGCCGATGCCGGTGGCAGCATCAGCTAGACACGGGTTGAAAGCAGAATGTGGGAACACCAGCCTGTGCTGAGCTCTGTGCCACTGGCTAGCAAGGGGAGAGCAATATGTCTCTTTCCAGCCTTTCCCTCTGCAGCCTTCGCTGCTCCCTGGCACCTTACCCAAAACTATTACAAGGATTTTTTTTTTTTTTTTTTTTTAACATGAACTACATACAAAGGGATTTCACAAATCAATGGGTTTTCCATTTCTTACTCTGAAAACACTTCAAATAGAATAGGTGCGAAGGGGGGAGATGCCCAGAGGTTACAATAACAACAATAATAAAATAATAAGACCAGGAAGTAATTTATCACCCTACTTCACAGTGCTTAAGCCCAGCAGGGAGATGCCAGTTGCTCAGTGACTTGTGCACTTGCTGCTGGAAGCAGCCCATCAAGGAACATGCTCCGGGCCACTCTGTGCCTTGTGCAATGGAAACGGGCCACCAGAGGCCAAAGGGTTTATCTGCCTGTAACTACCTCAGACGGACAAGAAGGGTACGGCTGTCACCAGCACTCAGCCCGACACCTTGCTCTGGTGATCAAAAACCAAACCAGCCAACAGGAAACCTGCAGAAGAGTTCTTGCATTTTCCTCTGCTCTTTCCACAGTGGAAAGTCCCACTAACCGGCACCTGCCGAGTGCTACAGCGGTACCAGCATCTCCCCGTTTCATTTACTATCTCCAAACCGCACCCCTTCCATCACAGAGCCAATATTTACATTGCAAACGAAGACTGACATCTGGGATGAGTTTATCCCACTTTGCTCTCTCCTCAATTATTTTTCCATTTATAACCTGTGATGGCAGCAGAGGTGTCGGGGTTCAGAGGCAGAAGCTGGGCACAGTGTCCAGCAGAGGAATCAGGAGATGCAAAACACCGATTTTTTGCTTTAATACAGAAAGGTTTTTACAATGATGTAATGCTGCTAGAGAATGCTGAGGAACTGTTGATATGTTGGCCACGTTACAAAAATGTTTGTGTGATTAGCTCGTGAAAGGAGAGATCAATCCACTGGAGTGAAATAATTGTGGGTTCATTTTGCTACATGCTCTGTTCTGCATTTGATGACTAATTACCAGCATCTAATAAGAGAACGTTATCTTTAAATCATGTAAAGGTTAAATGCATTGCTTTTATGCAATGCTGAAGACTGCCCACATGATAAGGCTAAATATTTCTTTTATTGCTATGTTTATCTGTTTTTATCTGTGTTGAGTAGAAAATACTCTACTTTAAAAATACATTGTGGCTTCTTTGATCTCCTAAATAGATTTATAATTATCTCAAAATTGAACACACTCAGCTTCTGTACAAGTAACAGCCACGTGCTGCCCTTTGGTGTGTTTTCACTGTTCTCTTTGGATGCAGGATGGGAGGGGAAGGGGCTGGACTGGCACAGGTCCCTGCAGCCGCAGGGGCGAGGGCACACGCTGGCCAGGCACTGCCCCTCCACCAGGCTGGGTATTCTTTCCTCAGACCTAACTCTTTCTTGAAGAAAAAAAAATAATAATGGAACTGCACTGGCCAGGGCTGGAGCAAAGACTCTGGTGAGAGACAACCTGCAAATCTTTGGGGTGTATTTTTTTCCCCCAGCATAATCTGAAAGCATTACAGGGTCCTGATCACACTGCATTTATTTCCCTAAGGGGTTGCTATGCCAAGAACCATTAACCAAACCACTTGCCCTCTGTGACATGCATCTGCTGCTGAATACCTTTTTTATACTTATAATAATGTCCTCACATAGGCATAAGTGACCTCCTAAAAAACCTTTTCCATGAAGACATTTATTATTGATACACATGAAGAATGGAAGAGAGGTAGAGGAAGAAAGAACAGAAGCTTATTGGACCTCATCTTAAAATTCTGAGCATTTAAGACTTTAAAATTTCAGAGCAGCACAGCCTGGTTTAGGCTGGGGCAGCCTCCCCCCGCCCAAGGCAGCGAGCGCTCGTGCCCCCCGCCGCAGCGGCCGCAGCCAGGGCTGGGCCAGCCGCACACCCCGCTGCGCCAACGAGAAACTTCACCCTCTATTAAAAATGAACAAATTAACGAAAAGCGAGAACAGTTCTCCCCCCATCCTTCCCTCGGGCCTGGCTGCTGGCTGGGGTGGCTCATTTAAAGCCACGGCTGGACCTCACAGTGGGCATCCCTACGTTTCCAAAAATTCATCCTTATTACAGCCATAATTTATGTAAGGCCCCTCTGCAGCCCGTGGGGACAGACAGGCACCTCCAGAGCATAATTCAAAGAAAAAACTGAAGACTCAGGCTCCTGCTGTGAGTCACCGTCACTAAGAGCCTCTCACCACCGGCTGGACTGAGAGCCAAGAGCAAATGGGATCTGACAGATACCAGAGTCAGATGCTAAAGCTGGCAAGATAAATCTGAGCCAATATCTACAGCGTAAGCGCATCCTAAACCTCTTTCAGGATCCAGACCTTGAACCATCACGCAAGCCCAGCAGTCAGTCAGGATATCGGACGTCTCAGTTCACCCCAGCAAAGGGGCAGAAAAAGTGAAGAGCTGGGAGAAGAAAAGCAAAAACTGTTCCCAGGTGACTCTGGCCCTGATCGGGAAGTGAAGAGATGAGCTTCCTGGAGGACATCCTGCCATCCTGCTCTCACACAAGCCTTTTTTTTTTCCCCCTAAGGTTTAATCCTCCAGTGCAAATGGCACCCAGCCAACTGCTTACATTTCAGGTTCGGGAAAAATTTGTGCAGCTTTTGTAACCCAGAAGAGCAACTGTTTTCAGCCTGTCATTAAAAGAAATTGAGAAAAATAATTGCAAGGTAGAGCAAAGTATCATCAGCATGCTTTAATTCTGCAAAATCCAGGGAATTAAAGCTCCTCTTTCCAAATGGCACTTGTGCCATTAAATCAAGCGTGCAGGCTGAAAGCGTGTCTGTCCAGCACACCATTAAATAAAAGGTTTTCTGAAAGTGAAGGAGTAAGTAAAGTGTCATGTCTGCAAGAAATGACTTCAGATACAGGTCTGCTGCCGAGCCGCAGTGTTTCATTGACACCCTTCAGCAAACGACATTTCTAGAACGAGCCGTCAGCCGGCAGAGATGTCAATAGCTAATCTGGGGCTTGTTACAGTTTACACTTGTTTACTGCCGTTTAAGTAGACCAGACATTGATGCTAAGGAAGTGGGAGGGAAATGGTTTCAGTCAATAGTGTGTCTTGTCAGGAAATTAATTTGACTCTGGTCTTTGTGCCCCAAACTGCAGAAAGAATCCGTCAGGGGAGGACTGGCACCGCTGACAGTGAAATCAGTAACATGGAGGAGTCAGCAGCTCCTCCAGCACCCACCCAGCCTCGCGTTAATTTAAAGCTCACACTGGACATCTAACAAGTGCCTTTTATCACAGGAAATTTTAAAAGGAACAATATTTTCTGACATAAATGTCTCTGCTAACAACAAAGACCAGAAGTAGCTTGTGGCCACAGAATAAATGTTTTTTGAAAGCTTAGCAACAGCTCATGTGCTGAATGTCATCATCTGCCTCAGAAGGCCAGGGCTGTATTGTCAGGATCACGTGAAATTATCCTGAGTCCTGTTTGCAATGTTGTTTTAGCTATGCATCTTACCTTCCTGCCTGACGGTCAGCTGAGAACTACCCATCCCTACTTTTTTATGAATTTAAGTCAATTTTTATGAATTTAAGTCAATTTATGAATAGAGGCTATGATTAAAAGCCAGGAAGTTCTAACTATTTATTATTAATAATACTTGTTATTATTATATTAGCACTTTTGAAAACTCCTTGAATTCAGCTCAGTGCAGAGAAAACCACGTATTTCGCAGCACTGAGCAGTGCTCGCCGTTAGCAGTATTGGCTGGTCCACGGGCCAAATTCTCTTCTCATCTACTTTGATATTCCTCGGCAACAGCTGCTAATGCCATTATCTGGATTTCCACGGGAGTGAGCTAGAGCAGAAGGTGCTCCAACACAGAGAGTTGATCCTGTCACATGAGTCATCCCTGTAAAATGCTATTTTTACAAAACGATTTTATGTGCCTCAGCCACCCTGCTAGCACAGAGCACCACAAACCAGTCCTGGCCCCAGCACCACCAGTGCAGGCTCCCACCGCAGCCCTTCGCAGAGGCAGGACGGGCAGGGCAGGACCCAGCTCTGCTTTCGCGCCACGCAAGCCTCACGCTCAGATAATGCCCTTCACATTTTCAAGCTTTTTCTTACATTTATGAGGGCAAGAAACAAAATTTAAATGAAAGCTGAGAACCTAACCTCACTCTGTGCTCTCAGTTTCTGGTTTTTCAAAATCTCGGGGTACGTGTGTAGCACTGTGGCTGGCGACTCCGCACACCTCTACCGCAGGTACCCTAACGGGAGGCACCGATCACCCCTGCACCATGCCAAGCCACTGGCAGGTGAAAAGCACTTTATCTCCGATTATCAGCTGCACCGTTCTGTCCTGCTTTGCGTCATTCACCTGCTCCCCAAGTTGCATGCAAGTGGCTTTCCAGACTTTCTGTGACACTGCACGTGTGTATATTTGCACGGAGACACGTTACAAGAGCACGAGCCCAGACCTGGCCCGGTCCCTCCAGCAGCCCTTATTGCTGACTCAGATAAACGATATATGCAATGGGTTTCATTGTTTTGACATCTTTCCGGTGCTAATTAAAACCTGAAGCACTATTTTCTTTCATTATTTCTTTTTCTTGTTTCAAATTGTAAATGTTTGTTTTCCCTAACAGCAGAGTTTGGTTTTTCAGACCCGTTTCTCCCTCAGGCTGGAGCCATGAAAAGCACCTCGATGGTGTGCAAGGAGATAGTCTCGTTTGCTCTTTGAACCAGCAGGAATTTTAAGTGAACATCTATTCATACATCTACTTGTACTGCACTGCTTTGTAAATAATCGTAACCATTCCCTTCTCCTCACTGCTGTCCTCAGGTGAAGGAAGGGTTGTGGCCGTTCCCAAAGCGTTGCCTGAAGAGCCCTACAGCTCAAAGCCCCACATCCAGCAGCAGGTCTGAGTGCCATGTGACAACTTGTGCTACTAGCTGGGTCTAAAATTCACATTTTAGTAGGGGTTGGGATGCTACAGAGCCAGCCCCCCTGGCTACAGACCAGCCAAGCACTTAGTGTGCGTTCACCTTGACGCACATTAGCAGCCCCTTGACTTGCTGGGCCTTTAGGATCTCCATTTAAAACATACACTTAAATATTGCCGAGCGGCTGCCAGAACGCTCCAAAGAGCCGGCACGGAGCAGGGCTGAGCACCCAGGGCGAGCGGCGGGTTTACGTGTCAGCCGGCCCCAGCTCTGCCCCAGGCTCGCTGCGGCGCATCTGCACAGCCGGGATTAACCCGCACCCCACAGCCACGGACCGAGGCACCCCCGGCCGCTCCCGAGAGATCTGCTTCCCAGCAGGGGCTCCTGAAAACAAGCGCCCACGGGAGTTCAGCTAGCAGATTTACCAGTTCCTTTGCCTGCATGTTTGAGTGCTTTAGATGATTTATCTACTCAGAAAAGGATTATTTTTGAGCCTCCCTTTGCCAAAAATGTAAGCCTTATCAGATGGAAGTCAGAATCTATTCTTCGGATCAGCAGCCTGGATCAAAGCTGAGGTGGAAAGGAGGTCACATAAAACGCAGACGCTTTCATGAATATTTGCCTTGCTTTTCCTTAAGCGTCACATCTGAGGGTCTGATCTTGAGCACGCTGAGTGCCTCCACACAGTGCTGCATGCTCCCAACTCCCAGCACCATCAGTAACACAGCCGGGGGAATAAGGTACCATTTGATTTGACTTCTATAACTTATTAGATTGCAGAACGCTGAGAAGTTCCTTTTCTTTCTGCTGGTGTTTATAATAGCAATAAAGGAATCGTCAGATCCAAATTCCTAGTTCTGTGTGTCACTTCTAGCCCAGAATAGTTCACCCTTGTTCCTCAGCTAACTTCTTCCTGCAGATGAAGGTACTATCTCAGGAAGCAGATCTTTGCAACAAATAAACAAGATGTGGAAAAGGTTCTTCAACATTTTGAATCCCGAGAAAGAATGTTATATGCCTGCATTTCTTCCATCAGCAGAAGTAAAGAGCTGCTTCTCTCTCAACTAACTGCTCTGAAACTGGGCAACAGCTGCAATCTCAGAGTTATCCAAATAAGAAGTGGCATAAAATTGTGAGGTTTCATCAACACCAAAGCCATCATTTGGATTGAACTCTATTTGAATGCTTTTACACGGCTATATTGCTTGCCCTTTTAAATACTTCCTATCTTCCCGTTTAAGCTGGATTGTATTATGCCCTGCTACACCACTCCAGATTGTGCTACCTTTTGCATGTTATTCCTCATAAATATAGTGTTAGAAAGCGCATTATCTAAGTGCACAGCTGCAATGATTAATGTTATCTTACCTAATTTAAAAAAGGAGTTACTGTAACTCAGTCCTGGGTGAACAATATGAATTTTCATTCTATAAGGTTTCCTGGTCAGAAACGAGCGCACGATTTTGAAAAAAATCAAACACTTATTTTTTGCCAGCTTGTCACCTAATACAAAATCAGAATTACTAACCAGTTTGACCTTGAATTTTGCTATGAGCAAAACCAGCCATATTTAAAAAGATGCGCCGTCTGTCTTGATTAGCCCCACCCCTACCTGTAATTTGTGTTCAACACTGATAAAGTTTGCACCTTTAGCAATATTACATGTTCTCCTAGAAGACATAAGAAGCCCACCAGGTCACAGCATGGTTTGGGTTGGAAGGGACCTTAGAGACCATCTGGTTCCCACTCCCTGCCACGGGCAGGGACACCCCCCACCAGCCCAGTTGCTCCCAGCCCCGTCCAGCCTGGCCATGAACCCCTCCAGGGATGGGGCACCCACAGCTGCTCGGGGCACCCTGTGCCAGCGCCTCGCTGCCCTCACAGTGAAGAATTTCCTCCTGATAGCTCATCTAAATCTCCCCTTTCAGTTTAAAGCCCATTCCCCCTTGCCCCGTCACTACATGCTCTTGTACAAAGCCCCTCCCCAGCTTTCTTGTCGGCCCCTTCAGGCACTGGAAGCTGCTCCAGGGTCTCCCCGGAGCCTTCCCTGCCCCAGGCTGAACAGCCCCAACTCTCAGCCCGTCCCCACAGGAGATGTGCTCCAGCCCCCTGAGCATCTTCATGGCCTCTGGGTTCACTCCAGCAGGTCCCTGTCCTTATGCTGGGAGACGCAGAGCTGAGCGCGGCACTGCAGGTGGGGGCTCACCAGAGCAGAGTTGCTATCTTTTTTACACCACTAAACAAGTGTAACGTTTCCAACATCTGCACAACCTTCAGATAACTGTCACTTTGACAAGCCAAGTGAGCAAAACCTGCTCTGCAGCGAGTGCTGGGGAAGCACCGCGCTGCTCGGGCTTGGTTTTCCAGCTGGAGACAACCCCCAGCCCCCAGCCCGGGGCCGCTCCTGTGGGCTGCAGAGTATTTTATATTGCCAGGTGGGACGTTGGTAACAAACCAGAAAACCAAAATAAACACAAGTTCTGCTTTCCTTCATAATCTGAGGGTCTTTCAAACAAGCATTAGCAGTATCCTGGAAAAATGCCCGAATATTCGAAAAACCTTTTAATGAGCTGATCTTCCAGCCTGTAAGAAGGTCTCCCTCGTGTGCACATGGCCTAAGGGCAGGAGAACCCCTGCCCAGAGAGGTGCTTGATAAAGAGCCCTTTTGAGCTTCCCGAGAAGCTTAGATGAGAGATTTTCCATTTGTTAAAACTTCATTTAACACTGGACTACCCCAAAAATACTAATTCAATTTACTTTCAAGCTATCAGCTCCTGCGTCTGCGGTGAGCAAGTTTAAGTTGATGTTCTTTCTATATCAAAGGTCTGTACTAAGGATTAAAATCTGAATTCCAGGTTAGCCCTTAATGACACACACGCTCACAGAAAACCTTCCCTTTAGCTAGAAGACGACATCCTGCTACAGCAAGACAAAAATAATGATCTTACTGGATTCAATAATTAAAAAAAATATCAGATTAAGCTTGAATTCTAGTTATAGAATTTGTCTGCAGGTAAAGTTATTTTTAATCTGTTCCAAGATAAAAGAGTAAGTCTATTTCTGCCTATTAGCATTCTCCTATATGTTGAGGGGGTTAGTGAGACAAGTTTGGTCTAGAACCTCTCTGCTTTCCACCCCCTCCCCCCTCAGCAATGAGTTGGGAACCGTCCCCGCCTGACCCCCAGGAAGCAAGCCCCCCCCAGCTGCCCGAGCTCTCCACGTCACGGCTGAGCCAGCCCTCGCCACAGCACATCTGCCCGCACGAGCCAGCCCAGCTGTGGAGGGGCTCCTGCTCCAGACCCGCATCATTCCAGCACAGACCAGAGCCACAACCCAACAACCCCCCCTTGGTTACACTCATTAAACCTTCAGCACTTCCCCGCCAGCCTCAGCCCGTCCCGCTCGGGCTCAGACCCCACAGCGGCAGGTAAGGACCAGCAGCTCCGGTGCATCGCACCGCTCCCAGCACGACAGCCCGTACTGGAGGTCAGACACCACCACCAGTAAGAGCCTCTGAGCGCGTGTTTCTCCACAGGCAGCCCAGTACCACAGCCCCGGGCTGCCCTGATCTCTGCCCTGGCTTCAGAGGGGAGCGGGAGCATCCAGAGGCACAGTGGGTCCAGATCCGAAGGGGACAAGGCTTGCTGCAAAAAGCCTTCATCTCCTCTTCAGTGATTTTTTTTCAGCTATTTTTACCTTCAATGTGATAATTAAACAGCAGGGGGAAAAAAGCTGATAAGAAGTAGGGCCTTTCATTTTTATTTTCAACATTTTGCCTGTCTCGTTAAAGGTTCTATCAGCGGGGAGAGAGTCACCCCTCCAGCGATGCCATCATAGAAACAGGAATCCACCCCTGTGCAAATCACAGCCAGAAGTGCTGCATGAAGCCCTCAGGCTTTGGAAGGAAAGGCAACCCCCCCAAAAAAAAAAAAATTAAAACCAACTCTTATCACAGGGTTAGAGATCTTGAGCCATGTTTAGGACGAGAGGAGGATAGGGAATGGCAGCCTCAGCTCTGCTCTCCAGGACACTCCAGGATCCCTTCTCCAAAGGGCTGCACATGTGAGGAGGGTCCATCTGCCCCTGCCCACACCCACACACCTCGGAGCCCCTGAGCAAGGTGTGTGAGGAGAAGCTGTGAGCAGACAGGACCCCCCGGTGCTCCAGGAGCGGACAGGACCCCCCAGCGCTCCAGGAGCGAGGCAGCCCCGCAGCAGGAGCCCAGCAGGGGGGCAGCTTTCACCCACCCCTCCGGGCCTGAGGGCTGTGAGGCTGGGCAAGCATCTCAGGGGGAAGCCCCCCGCCCCCAGGCAAGAGGTTAGCTGTGGCTGCCATCCTGGCTTGCTCGACACAAGTGTGCTTCATCAAACTCCACATGGAAAACAAACATGGGCTTCCTTCCAGAAAGGGGAATTCACTGAGGAGACAGGGTTTGCATCTAGAAGAACAGCAAATGCCTCTCAAAGCAAGAAAATACAAAAAGTGGATCCAAGAAAAAGCAGCAGCAAAGCCTTTTGCAGGATCTTTCTGGGAGCCCCTGGTTCGCTCTCCTGTGTCCTTGTGCAGCCACTCCATCAGCGATGGGCATCCCACCACAGCCCAGGCTGCTCCCCCTGCTTTGCGGGGGACAAAAGCCACCCGGGAGGACACAGCAGCCACAGGGCGTCTGGGTCGCTTCTACCTGGCGGCTTCTGTATTTTCTTTCACCCACACATTTTTTAACATTTACTGTCTCTAACTCAAAAGACACCCAAAGCTCTCCAAGCACTGCAGCAGAAGCATGCACATTTCCTTATAGATGGGAAATCCGGGACTAACCTGGCAGACACGGGTCCACGGCCACTGCTGTGACGGGCGAGCGCAGCACCACGCACAGGGCAGTGACAGGCATCAGGTCCTTAGGGCACGAGCCAGAAGCGAGTCACGACTCTGAAAATGCCACACAGGCACCACGATCCAATTAACTCTTTGTCCCATCTGTCTGGGCTGTGGCTGCCCAGCACACGCTGCGGGGGTCCCGAGGGACCGCTCCACGAGGGTGGGAAAGCGCCTTCCCTGGCCACAGGGATGCCTGAGAAGCAGCCTCAGCGCTTGCAGGGAGAAGCTGGCAGCCTTGGCCTTTTATCATCTCCCTTCCCAGCCCAGGCCACACTGATTGATGCTTTAACGATCTCACATGGTGAATAGCTTATTGCACACAGGTGAGCTTAAAAAAAAAAAAAAAGAAGGAAGGAAGGAAAAAGAAAAAAGCAAAGATCCTGGCTCCTACTGGCCACCCCTGGCACACTCTGAGTACACCTGTGCAAAGCACCAGTGCATGGGAGCAGCTGCTTCCCACTCCGGTTTGCCCAAAAGCAAAGAAATCAAAGTGCAGGCTTTGGGCGGAGGAGACTCCGTCACCTTTGATGTAACTATAGACTATACACCGGTTAGATGAGCAAGGACAATCTTGCTCCCAGATTTCTCCTCCCTGCCCCCATAACTAATAATAATAAAAAGGAATCATGACAGTACAGGATTAATTCCCCAGACAATAGCGAGGCAAGCTGTATATTGCTTTATGGTTGCTGACTTGATTTAAAATGCACTCTTAAAAATGAAAGAACAACTCCTTAAATTCACAGTAAACGTATAGTTCCACAGATCTGATTTACTGGTTGTGAGCCACCGAAAAACTGCAATTGCAATTTATTGTATTGTTGATTCCAGCAGCAAAACCTTCAGCATTGCTCCAGCTCTGGTAACTACTTCAAACCTGATCATGTAACATTAATCATTTATTTTGGGTTGTTTTTTGTTTTGTGTTGTTGTTTTTCTTTTTGTTGGGGTTATTTTTCCTCCCCCTGCTTTTCTTTAATTGGTCTCTCGACTTCCAGGAGATAATGATGATTGCTTTGATGGTGACTGGTTAACCCAACGTGTGTGAGATCAAAGGAGTGCCGTTGGTTTGTGCTTTGCTCAGTTCAGAGCTTTTTAGCCTTGTTTGACTCATAATTGCAAGATTTCCCAACTGGCTGGAGGCAGATCATTGCAAAAGAAACTTGCTGCAGATCAGCTGGGTAAAGAGCCATGTGAAAAGTCCTGCCTGGGCTGTAAGACACTGAAGCACCGGCAGGTCAGAGCACAGCAAAGCAGCGCAGAACCCCGGCGCTCTTACAGAGCCTCTAGCTTTAAGCCAATTGTCCCGATTTCCCTCTCGCAGGCACTGCTCCAGCTCCCTCGCCCTCAGTGCATCTACCACCCACTTAGGCAGCACGGGCAGGAGGCGCATCAGGCCTGTCCTACCGATGGTACGGCACGACTGGCAAAAAAAACGCTTCAAATTCAGGATGGCGAAACCAGCACTGGTCTCCTCAAGGCATAAAGGCAAATCACAGGCAGTATTGTCTCACGAGCAAACACAGGATACCCAGGCACACTAATTCGCTTCTCTGCTAATTGATCTAGCAGCATTGCCTTCCTGCAGCTAACGCATCTCTCCGCTCGCTCTCGAAGAGCCCTGCGTCCGCTGCTCACTCCAGCTTCGCTTTCCACTCTGCCCTTCCCTACTCGCCTCGTGCAACACGCCCACTCTCATCTGTAATCAGGAATGTTAACACAAGACTCTCATTACTTAAATGTTTGGATGTTGATAACGTGGAACATAGCCAATTAAGCGCAATCCCTGATGAGCTGTTGCAGTGAGCAGCGTTGCAAACCAGCGTTGTTATTTTACTCACCGTGTGAAATGAGACTGGAAGAGTGAGACACGGTATGCACCGGGGAGGGACAGAGGTCAGTGGACAATAAATCAAAGCCCTGATTCAGTATCGCTACTCTCCTTCAAGGGTCTTCTCCCTCTGCTATCATGTGTGATCTTTTCTTGATTCATTAAGGTCAGCTGAGCACAAAATTTCGCAGCTGCTGGCTAGCTAGCAGAGCTGCTGGCCACCATCCATGGCTCTTTCCTCTTCCCTTTTGGGAAGAAGTGGCAGAATGCAGCTGCCTGTGAGGCTTTATTTCAGGTTGGAAAATCTCCAGGGGGGGAGGGGAGGAACTGAACACGCTGTAAATCAGAGATGGCCTTGAACCAACCCCCCCTGGTTTCCAAGTGCCAACAGGCACCGAGAGATGGCAGACAGTGCGATACGGACTGTATCTCTGACGGACAGATGGGTCTGACAACCACACAAGGATGCAAACAGTACCCCTGTAAATTCTGCAGTGCGCCCCAAAGTGGAGCTAATACAATCTCCAGTCACCCTAAATAAATCCCCCAACCCTTAACACCTCCCTGTACGGAACCTTCATCCAAAGATGCTTGAAAATGAGTCATTTTTTCTTTCGGCATTTCTGTAAGTCAGTAATAAGATCCCCTTAAAAACTCCTGAGAGGTGCGGAGAGAATTCGAGGTTTCACTTTTTAGAAATCTCTACAAAATGTTTCAGATACGGGTTTTGCAAAAAAAACTAAAGCAGAACCGTGTTATGATAAATCATTTATTATGGACACCCAATTCAATAGTCTCGTTTTCCTTATAAGAAAGCCTGAAAAATTTTGATCCAAATCCAATTGTTGGCAGTTTTTCTGAGTCAAAATAAACTTTTCAGCATAAGTGTGTTGATAAAAGACACTTAGGATTAGCCCTAGCAAAGGCCATTTCTGCCCCTAAAGTAGACACCGCGGTTTCCAATGATAAAACACATACATGACAGACACATATGAGCAAGCAAGATACTTGAACTCCTTATTTTGCCATGTCTGTGGCATGAAGGCATCTTACTTCAAGGCACTGGTAGATATTTTGTACTGGATTTACACGACGGGATAGAAAGGGCCTTGTGCCTTCCTTCATTTATGCATTTTTAGGACTACCTGTCTGTGCATTTGTGCACTGTGCAAAGGAGCCCAAAAGCAGTCTTGGAGGATGGATACCTGGAGAGATGGATGGATGGATGGATGGATGGATGGATGGATGGATGGATGGATGGATGGATGGATGGATGAAGTTTGGGAGAAACGCCCTATCAGTTTGCTTTACTATCCCAGAGTGATGGGTAGACAGACTGACAAACATAACTAGATCTCTCGTTATACTTCTGTACAACTTAGGTCCTTCAGGAATCATAGAGCCATTTATAAACATTTATACATTCTGATAATATACTTTTTGTCAGTAAAAAATACCCTATTTTTTCTTTAGATGGAAACTGGGAACACAGAGCTTAAGAGACTTAACCAAGGTCTGAGCGAGTTTTCGCAAGGAGCAGAGATATATTCAAGCAGCTGTGTCAATCATTAGACCACATATATAATTTTAAGGTTACAAAGACTGACTCTTTCGCGTAATCATATTAATGATCTTTCTTTACGCAGGCATTTTCACCAGCTTGGATCCAAAGCAAGGAAACTGTTGGCACAGTGTATAGGATATAATCAGGCTACAAAGCTACAATGTTATGGCAAGCTGTAATTTCAAGCAACCAAGCTAGCTTTATTACTGCAACTGTCATTACAGAATGCTTATGCAGCACGGCCATGAAGTCAATGGGATATTTAGATGCAGAATTAATGCAGGAGAGAGCCCAGTGTAAAGAACAAACACAATAAATAACATACACTGTAGAGGCACAGGGTATAAATATGGAAGAAAACGGCAGAGCAAAAAAATCAAGTGAACTATATTTAATATTGACATTTAACCACGCAGAGATTATTCCAATTGTTTCTCTGCATGTGTGGCTTGTTTCAATGCTGGCAGGTTCAGTAATAGAACGAGAAAAAGTTGTTCAAAAAGTTTTAATGAAACCTATAATTGCTGCAGTAAAACCTAAGGCAATATTCCTAGAAAGAGAGAGAAAGGGAAAGGCAGAAAGAAAGAGCAAAAGAAAAAGAGGGAGAGACAGAGAGCGTTAAAGAGAGAAAGAAACAAAGAAAGAGAAAGATAAAGTTAAAAAGAGAAGAAGGAACATTTCCACATCAGCCTAGCTGCAGCTAGCTTGCTTTTGACTTTCATACTCTATTTAAAAACACAAAATTGGGAGCATTGAAAAAGAGTTCCCAAATTAGCTTTTTAATAGAGATCGAAAGTTAAAAGGGGGCCGAGTCATGGGGGAAAAGCTATTCAGGATCACAGCCGGGCCAGAGCCAGCAGAGCGAGGGCAGAGCACGCCGGAGCGAGAGGAGAGGCGGCAAGTTTTGTGAAGTGATGACATTGTAAATCACAGAAAAAGCTCTTCTACCAGTAAAAGCCAAATGACATTTCTGGGTTTGCTTTCTTCTGAGCATCTGCAAGAGGAAAAGAGCAAGTGGAGATTCAGGAAGTGTTTTAAAGAGGAAAGCAGTTCTGAAGACAGCTAATAACGATGGATTCTGGATGCTTTCATTTGCTCAAACTCAGACGGGCACGGAAAGTTTCTCACAGAAGTTTTAGGATTCGCTGTGCACACAGCTGTTACCACCCGCACCCTAAGGGTGGTGATACGGGCGCCTGGACCTGCCTGCAGCCCCCACAGCAGCGCACAGCCCTTACGTTACGGGGGAAAGGTTGGGGGCAGGATCACCCAGGGCCGGACATCCCGAGAGTAGTGCTATTTCTTAATTACACTGAATTATCAGGGATCGGACAATGTTGAGATACTGAATTGGATCCACCAGGGTTCAGTTTCCAGGATATATTTTCCAAACCAGACAATCTGGTGTGGAAGTGTTTGAAGATTTGGAGGGTTTTTCCTATTACTACTTTTTCCCAGACAGGCCTTGGTTTAAGAGCTCTCAGAATGCGGCTTACGAATATTACTGGGGGAAATTGTTTTGGGGGAGGATTATCCAAGACCTAACGTTCAGAAATCAGTATTATTTCCTAATAATTACACTGAATTATCAGGGACTGGGCAAGTTGAGATGCTGATGTCCCGCAGCGCCAGCACACAGACTGCCCAGGCCCCGGCTCCACTTGCCCCAGTGGCCCCGCAGAGCCCCCCGCCCCCGGCTGGAAGCGGCACGGTGGGGGGCCCCGCAGAGCCCCGCAGCCGGCCCGGGGGGGCCCCACCGCCCCC
>JAVJGJ010000035.1:6445431-6468597 GCA_035590215.1 Microhierax caerulescens | reverse complement strand
CCCCGCGCCCTGCTCCTCCTCCTCCTCCTCCTCGCCCCCGCTCCAGCCTCCCGCTCCAGCCTCCCGCTCCACGCTTCTCCAGCTCCGCGCTTCCCCCGCTCCGCACTCTCCGGCTCCGCTCCCTCCCGCTCCGCACTTCTCCCTCCCGGCGCTCTCCGGCTCCGCGCCCTCCGCCCGCCTTCCCTCCCGCGTCCGCAGCCGCCGGCCGCGCAGCCCGCTCCAGCCCCGGGCTCCCGCGACAGATCAGTACGGTACCGCGCTGCGGGGGACGCGAGGCAATGGCGAGGCAGCCGAGCTCCTCCGTGTCATGTACGTATCGGTCTGACTTCATGGAAGTCACCAACTGTCGCTGCGGCACGTCGGGCATCGCCGGGAGCTGCCCGGCAGAGCAGGGCACGGGCTGCTTCGCCCTGGTCTGGGCTTAGAGTTGGTCACTTGGCGAGGATTCTCCGGCAAAGAGCTCAGGCGGGAGGGCTGCCGGGGCTCTGGGCGTGCGGAGCCCCAACTTCTGCCCGCGGATGGAAGGGGGATGCTGAGGCGGTGGGGAGACAGGACTGGTAAGAGCTGCCACGGAGCAGGGCAAGCCAGAGCAGCAGGACGAGGGGGAAAGGGGACAGGTGGTGGGAAGGAAAAAGGGGAGAAGGAGAGAGGGGAAGATTGGCTTACGTCTGAATTATTTATTTTTAGTCTGGAACGTAGCCTCCTGCCCTAGCTAAGGTGTCGGCTGTAGGTTTGTGGTGCTGGAGGAAGAGCTCGTTTACTTGCCCAAAGGGGACTTCTCCTGCGTGGTCCCTGTCTGCCCAAGAGCCAGGGACGCAGAGGATGCTCCAGGAGGGACCAGTGGAGTTCATCCCACACTTTTTCCCCCCCTTCTTCCCCCCACCCCCCTTGCCACTGCCGGCACATTAGCATGCAGGGTAGGCTCTGGTCTGTATTTAATGACTCCATTTGCCGGTGTCTCCGGTAGCTCACGCCGCCTTCCCTCAGCCTCACTTCGCAGCCTGCCTCCCCGGACCGCTGGTCCAGCTCCCTGCTGCATCCCCGCCAGCCAGCTCTCCGGGACCGGGGGGCCGCTGCCAGCTGCCTTGGGTGGCCAGAGCTGAGCTCGGAGCGGCACTGGAAGGGGAGGGAGCAAAAGGAAGCAAGCTCAGGCGAGAGAGGCAGGGAGACTCCGTCTCGGCAGTAATGAGGGAGAAGCTGTTTAGTCATCTCTCTATATATACTTTCACAACGATGATCACATTTACTGATTGCCTCTGACTGCATTCAGAGAAGGAGTCAAGAGGCAGGCAGCACAGTTCACCTTTTATCCTGAGGAGTGACTGCTCCCCCTTCCTTCCAGTTCCCCAGCTCCAGCCCTACTTTTGGGCACTGAGAGCATCTTTCCTTGCCAGGTAAGGCATCGCTGCGAGCCGGCAAGATGGGGCTCTCTGGGCTGACTGGGAGGGAGGGGAGAAGTTTGCACGCGTTTATCCTAAGCCTGTTGCTTTTACTCCTAAATCTCTCCAACGGACTAAGGGAGTGAACGTTTTGCAGAAAGTTTTATTTTCTCTTGTGATTGTGAAGGGAAAGGAGTATGTGACTGATGGAGGATATCAAAGCTTTGGCTGACATATTTTGCTTTAAAGCAAATATATCTTTGCTGTCTGAGCCTGATCCAACAAGGGCAGGGAAGGAGAGAATGGATGATCTCAAGGCTCTTCACTCCCATTAGCAGTGTCTCCTCAAGAAAGTCACAATATGTTTATCAGTTTATTTTAAATCATACCTGCCTGCTTCTGGAAAGGGAAACACTATAAGATTTTGGGTTTGTTTCTGCTTTTGTGAGACTACAAAGAGATATTTACTAAGTATGGCAATGCCAGTGGGAGCTAATGTGGTAAGAATCCATACTTCATTCCTTGACCCTTTAGTAACTGTTCTCTAAAGTTTTCCTCCAGAGCTTTACTGCCCTAGCTGTGCCTGTCAGGGTGTTTTTTGAAACCGGGACGAAGCCCCGGTGCCCAGGAAGCGGTCGCGGTGCAGACGACCCACGGAACCAGTGGTGGTCAGGGGGGTCTGGGCTCCTGGAAGGGGGCTAAGGGCACACGCCACGGGCTTTTCTATCAAATCTGCTCACACCATTTCACTGGCCTCATAACCACCTAAGGAAAACAAAATTCTTTTCTCTATAGATGCTGACTTTTCTGAGGGTCAAATTATTTTATTTTGTGTACCAGGTCTTCTAAATGTCAACAGCAGTGTACCGATCTGTTTTTAGCTAGTTCCTTTCAAATTACAGGCAGAAATTAGGGTAATTGAAATTAGAAATGTGTGTATGGCTAAATATTATGCTTGTTAGTATTAAAGCGTGTCTGTTTGCTATGTGAGCTGAAGAGACTCTGTTGACTGTACAGTATATTTTGAGCCTGGCCAATTGCTTTCCAGCCTAAAAAGACCGGTTATCAGTTACCAAAAGCCAGGCATGCAGAAAAGGAGGATTCTTTCCACATTCTGTAGATAAAATAGTTAGTTACTTCATAATATTTTTTTACGCAGCTTAGTTTGTGCAGCTCTGAACTACAAATCCAGTCCTCTCTCTCTTTTAATTTTCTGTCTCTTACTTTGGGGAGGGGTGGAGTTCCAAGGACTCAAGGACAAGAAAAAGCAGTACCTCTGTGAAAGGGGTGGTCATCACTTTTCTCCCTCTCAGTCCTTCAGATAATTTATAGCTAGAAAAGACTCTCTTTTTTGTGTATTTTGAGGATCAAATGGGATGGATTTAATGCGAGTTCGAAAATTAAGCTGAGTGCACTACATTTTCTTACCCACCCACATCTCTTGGTCACAGAGAAATGGGAACTAAACTTCCACAGAAGAATACCCCTCTCCCTCTTTTCTGTTTTAACCTCCTGTCCATTTCACAGCTGAGATATTTATAGCTTCTCCACATATACTGCCAGCATGGAAGGACCCATTTTATCTTCAAAAATCGATTTAAAAATGTGTAAGTCACTTACGAGTTACCAGTGCTTTAATAGAACAATTATATGTGAAGTATTTATAGTGCCTCAGCAGCTAATGTAGGTAACCTGGAATTTACAACCAAAGTTATAAAAGTACAGAAGAGATTTCTAACAAGATTCCCCTGAGAAATCAGGGGAGATGAGGATCCAGTGTGCTGTAACTGGTCAGGTCACTGTACGTCGCCAATCAGTCCTGGTAGAATGACTGTGGTGGTGTCGCTAATTGAAATTAAAAAGCAGACAGTTTACCAGCAGGGAAAACAGGAACAGGATGCATTATCTTGGTCTCTTGGTTATTTGCCTGTATAGATTTGGTGATTAATGAATGAAATGGTTCTCGTTTCGCTGCCTCCTGTTTCGTGGTCCTGTTCTTAACGCAGTGCTTCATAGAAGCTGCAAGATCCACCACTGCTGGTGTAAGAAATGGGCAGCTCTGCTGCCTGAGCCCACCAAGCCCCTGAGGCGGCCCTCCAGCTGGACCAGGGCATATTCTCAAAGTCGTGCAGAGAAAGTTTGCAGTGCTGCGCTCTGCCGCTTCCCCGCACAGACGAAAGAGCCTGGTCTCCAGGGCTGTCAGTCTGGCACAATTAACGCAATAAATTCCCTCTTTAGGGGGAGAGAACAAAATAGTGCATAGTAATATTGAACAATTCTTTATAGGAAAATATCATGGGATGTTTGCTCCAGTGCCATGTATATAAGCAAAGTGTCTCCTTGGGATAAGCTTCACTATGGATTATTACATGTTTCGTAATTACAAAACCTCTTCCAGCAGCAGTAAGATGCTTGCACGAGGGACTTCAATTGTCCTTTAGATAGTAAAATTGCACAGAAAGATACTCCACATCAAGGTGATGAATGTTAATGTGCCCTGAAGAGGAAGAGCATTTGTGAGCAGTTTAGTCATTTTCACCACAGATTGATTCCATCATTTTTTATTCAGTATTTTGATGGCCTGTTGAAATCAATAATGCTGCAGCCTTACTGGCTGGAATGGCAGCTTTCATATAATTAAAAAACTTCAGAGTAAAACTACGTGGAAGGATACCGTGTAGAGGATATAATGAAGCTTTGAGGGCCTGAGTCAGTGGAATCAATGGAATTTCCATTGATAAATCGACTATTTGATAGGGCCCCTAAGGGATCTTCTATGATAATGGCACCCTTCTCCGGATAATTTTATGGTAGAGTTAGAAAAGCATTAGGGAAGTGAAAGTAAATCCAAGTTAAAACAAAAGTTAAGTATTGTAAGAACTTAGAGCAAAGATCAAAAAAAGAAAAAGAAAATTGATGGCTAGATCAGAACTGCAATAACTAACTTCAAGAGAATGTTGGCTTCCAGCAGCTGAGAAGCTGGACGGCTTGGGATATTTCTCATCTAAAAATCCAGAGTGCAGTGAACATATTTCATTTCAGCCTAGCAGCCCTTCAGTTCTTCAGCTGAAGGACTTCTGCCTCTGTTAGCCAGGAAATAAGCAAGGTACCTTCCCGCTGGAAGAAAGTTGTCCGACTTCGGAGGCTTCCCTCATTCTGATGCTCCTGGTACTCAGTTGGAAGCTTAATCCACCAGCTTTCACACCTGGGACCCAAGCTTACTGTGGCTCAGGTATTCTCAGCAATGTTTCCCTGAAAGTCAGAATTTTCCTCTGGTCCAGTGGAGGGATGCAATACTTCACAAGAGTCAAACCCATCTCTAAATGAAGCTGCTGCTGAGGCCAGGTCTTTAATTAAAGATGGAAGAAAACTAGTGAAAACCAGAGATTTTCTGTTTCTTTCAGCTGAAAATGTTCTTTGTGCAAGATTCGTTACATATTGAACTTTCTTAAGACTGGAAAGGCAGCTCAGTCCAGCCTTTCTGAGGGCTTCTCACAGCAGTTTCACCGGGTGAACTGCAGGCTCATTTCACTGGAGTTCCCAGCTCCCTCTTGACAGCTGTAGTTAAACTGATGAGCACGAGGCTTACACCTGCGGAATTATGGATTAGTCTTGTTTGTAAGGAAGCAAATATAAATTAGTGTGTTTATGCTACTTTTAAAATGCTTTTAATGAGGAATCATTTGCTATTCAAAATTTCAATCTATAATAATGCCATAACCCTGCTGAGCTGATTATCACGTGCCTTGTTTAATATCATTCTTCAAGCGGGAGATGAGGGCAAGCCACTTGTTTCAAATCCCTGTGTACGTACTGGTATCTGACTCTTTACGCAATGGGGCAAGACACCCCGCTTGACTGTGTGTTGTGTTTTTATTTTGTTCTGCATTTTAGATGGAACTGATCTGACTTCCAACAGGTCTCAGGAGCAGCCTAACCATCTTCTCCAGTAACAAGGCCTGGGGTCATCATGGCAGCAGGAGTAGCAGCATGGTTGCCCTTTGCCAGGGCAGCCGCCATAGGATGGATGCCAGTGGCCAACTGTCCCATGCCACTGGCTCCAACGGAGAAAAACAAGAGACAGGATGAGCTGATCATCCTCAATGTGAGTGGCAGGCGCTTCCAGACCTGGAGGACTACACTGGAGAGATACCCGGACACTCTCCTGGGGAGCACCGAGAAGGAGTTCTTCTTCAACGAAGACACTAAGGAGTACTTCTTTGACCGGGACCCTGAGGTCTTTAGGTGCATCTTAAATTTTTATAGAACTGGCAAGCTGCACTATCCCAGGTATGAGTGCATCTCTGCTTATGATGAAGAGCTTGCCTTCTATGGGATCCTCCCTGAAATCATTGGGGACTGCTGCTATGAAGAGTACAAAGACAGAAAACGGGAAAACGCAGAGCGGCTGATGGATGACAACGACTCAGAAAACAACCAAGAAGGGTCCATGCCATCCCTGAGCTTCCGGCAGACCATGTGGCGAGCCTTCGAGAACCCCCACACCAGCACCTTAGCCTTAGTCTTTACTATGTCACTGGTTTCTTTATTGCTGTCTCTGTGATCACTAACGTTGTGGAAACTGTCCCTTGTGGCACGGTGCCAGGAAACAAAGAGCTTCCATGTGGGGAAAGATACGCTGTGGCTTTCTTTTGCTTGGACACAGCTTGTGTGATGATTTTCACAGTTGAGTATCTGTTGAGACTCTTTGCGGCCCCAAGTCGCTACAGATTCATTAGAAGTGTGATGAGCATCATTGACGTGGTGGCCATCATGCCGTACTACATTGGCTTGGTGATGACCAACAATGAGGATGTCAGCGGAGCCTTTGTGACACTAAGGGTTTTTAGGGTTTTCAGGATTTTCAAGTTCTCTCGCCATTCCCAAGGCTTAAGAATCTTGGGTTACACTTTGAAGAGCTGTGCCTCCGAGCTTGGCTTTCTCCTCTTTTCCCTCACTATGGCAATCATCATCTTTGCAACTGTGATGTTTTATGCAGAGAAAGGGTCCTCGGCAAGCAAATTCACCAGTATTCCTGCTTCCTTTTGGTACACTATTGTAACCATGACAACACTGGGGTGAGTATTACTTTTTCTTTTACTGAGCAGCAGGCAAGCATGTACTAGGAGCTTGACTTCAGTTACTCCTAAGCATTTTCCTGGGTGCATGTTTGGAAAGGGGCTGGAATTGTTAAGGGCTTGCTTGTTCTTTGCCTTACAACGTCTGCAATTTATGCTTATGTGAAGTTGTATAAAACAGAAAAAGCACTTACACCCACTCGGCAAATGCTTCGCGAAATGGTAAATGAGTGCAGGAGGAGCAAGGCTGCGGAGTGGCAGGTCGTGGTTCGCACTCCTCCGGCAGGAGCGAGAACGTGAGCGCAGGGGAGCTGGCAGTTAGAGCTTACGCCTTTTTCAGACACACGTTCGAGCCACAGATTTTACACAAAGTTGCTGATGTGTATGTTGTCTCTCTTCGCGATGTCGGCCACTGTTTCTTCATTTGACATGCCGGGAACTATAGATTTGCTGAATTCAAATGGATATTGTGAAAATACTTGGTGATCTCCAGGACATGATCTGTTTTGTACTTAATTGTGCAGGATACAGGCCTCTTGTCTGTGTTTAGTTGCAAGTTTAAAAAATAATACGAGTGTGCTGTAGCAGTTGCAGCAGAATTTCAAACATTCCCATGCAGAGGTACAAAGATAATGATATCAAAGCAAGGGGAATATAGCCTGGAGGGCACTTTTTTCCCTTATATTTCATTTCTGTCTTACAGATGTTTCTACTGAGATTATAGATTTGAGCTTCTGTTGCTCTGAACTAAACCCTTTGTAAGCAGAATGACCAAGCCCTCACCCTGGCGGGGTTATGTAAAAGACAGTAGGGATTACAGGCTGCTGCTTCAGGCACTCACAGAGTTCTGACCGCATCTCTCACACATCAGAACAGCACACCAAGTTTACAGTTACTTTGCAAAGTGTTTTCCCACTGGAAAGTTCACAGAGTTTAATATTCAGATGTAGACAATTCTCAATATGGTGACCACTTTTTCTCTAAACTGCTTTTGATTTTAAACACTTCTCTGTGCCTATTATACATGAACAGGCTCACAGTAGCACTTTTAAATTATTAAAATCATAATTCAACTGTCAGAAAGGCACAGAATCTGAGCATATGACAACTGCAAGTCTGAATTTCTTCATTAAGTGAAAATGTAGAACATGCCTGTCATAGTCACCAAAAGATCTCTTTTTCCTCCTTTTTAACATCTAAGCAAAGTTTGCAAGTTCACATGGCAAAACTAAGGTCCTTACCCTGGAAAAGAAGTCCGTGCTCGCTTAGAAATCAAAGCAGGGCTTTGGATCCCACCCCCACCCTGCGGCTCAGCTTTCCATACTCTTGACTGGTCCATACTGGTCAGCTCCCACCCTTCTGTTCCCACCACTGTATGTGAGCAGCTTCAGAGGGACACCCATCCCGGGTGGCTTGTTTGTGTGTCATCCCCACAGCGGGGGAAAGCATGAAAATACAGTTTTCTGGTCTCTGTTTAATAACGCTCACACCTACCTTCCCGTCTACACCACTTGTGTGCAGGCACACGTATGTTGTTACGTGTTTGGAGAGCTGGGGTGAAGGGGCCGATCAGTGTTGGCTGGGAACAAACCCTCGTTGGGAATTACACACAGAATGGGCTCTAGTGCGGTTGAGTCCCTGTTCCCATCAGCGCAGTGACCGGGTTGTGCTCTCTTTCCCTTCCTTTCTGAACGCATGGATAGACAAACCAGAGTGTTCCTGAGGACTTTTAAGTGTTCTTAATCTGTTGTAATCAAAGAAATTATAGATGAATGAGTGCTTTAAATGAGTTGATAGGAATTTAAACACGGCTTTGTAAGAGTCCACTGGAAAGGGACCTATAAAATGCTGTCGAAGCCTTGAAGCTTAAACTTCTGGTATTACTGGCTTGGGATTTTTGTTGCAGAATTTTAATTAAAAGAGGTGTCTCTAGCAAACAGTCTATCAGGTAATTTTAGTGTAGTTATCACAGATGTACAAGAAACCCAGAAAGCTCGGTAACAGCAGACCCCGAAGAGCCCCTGTGCTCTCTGACATCACCCGTCTGCCCACGACCCCCCTCAGCAGGTCCCCAGCGCTCCCTTATCCTTATCCAAGCACCCAAAGCCAGACACTCTCCTCTGGCTTGCCCAAACACGGTGCTAGAATGAGAAGTTGCTACTACGAGCCATAAACCCCTAACTCCTGCCAGAGCAGCTCCACAGAGCCCCAGCCAGCCCCCCTCGGAGAGGCACTTTTTGGAGGTGGTGAGGATGGTGGTGGGGTCCCAGCAGAGTGGGCCGGGGCCAGCACGGGCGGAGGGAGCCAGCAGGGCCAGCACCAGCCCTGGGCTCAGGTGAACACCTCTCACCCATGGCTTGGCATCAAGGCCCCGAAATCCATAAACCCTAGAAATAAAGCTTTTAGCCTCTGGACATTCCCACCTTCCTGACTCCCACCACGTGGTGTGGGTTAACATCTCCTGCCCCCCTGCATTTCCCCCTAAATCCTTCCTGTTTTGACAGACTGGCATTTTCACGCGATATTTCATATACATCTCTTCAGAAGTCATTTCAATACATTTGGAAGGATCCTGTTACTAATGAGAGTACTAGCAATTCCTGTGGCACATGCTGCCAAAAATGCAGCCAGAGTCTCTAACGTGCTTCTTAATACATCAGACTTCGCCGGGGCAGTGGTTGCCAGTTCGCTGCTTTCAGCAATGCTCCGAGCTTTTATGAGTATCTTAGATATTCTCTGCCATTTGCCTTTAGAAGTTCAGCCAGAAATTCTAAAGCACGATGGTTTTTAACTCAGATCTATACACACACGTATGTATTTTTTGTTTTGAACACTGAAACATTTAACTCCTGGTAAGTGAACATTTCCCTGACACTGGAATTCTACCATGGCTTGTGAAGGAGCTTCCCCGTGTTATTAGGACATGAAAAAATTAGCTGCATTTATACAAAAAGGGAAAGTTGACTTGCAACAAACACGCAAGGCAAGCATTAGGAAAGCATTAACTCTCCTACTGTACCCTACATCAGCTGCTGTTATTCCAGATTCCCAAGTATCCTTAGGGTTGCAATATGAATTTCCAGATTGACCCATAAATAAAAAGCAATAAAAATGCATTTCTTCTTGAAGGTGAAGCACTGCATAAAATAGAGTAAGTGTTGCTTTTGGTGGGGCTTCTATGCAAATCAGTTTCGAGAAATCCAGGACAGCTTGCAAGCTCCTTAGGTAGTTAACAACCCAAGGAGATAGGTACAACAGTTTTTCTGGAATGGGAAACAAAGCAAAGGAATTAAATTATACTGACCCTGCATCTCTGATCCCTCTGCTGTGTTCATCAGCCCTGGTTTAGCAGAGGCTTTTTTTAATTTAACACAATTTAAATTTTGCTCAGGAGGTTTTATAATGAAAGCATTATTCTTCGGTGCATCTTAAATCAATCTGAATTACTGAAACTACTATTCAAAATTAATTCAAAATCAGCTATCCAATTCATGCAGAAACATTTTTCTCAAGAGGCCAACAGCTACCCATCCTCTCTGTTGCCCCTGTCGAACGCACCAACACCATACATCCCAGCTTTGCCAGCGCCTTTCCTTTGTTCTGCAGGAGGTTTTGGCCCCCAGGACCCTCCGTCGCAGTAACGCAAGCGCTGCTGAAAGCCGCGGAGGAGCACAGTGCTGGCTTCCATCCTCAGCATTCATGTCCCTGCCTTTGTTTTTAGCTGACTTGATACGCAACAGCCACCAGTTTTACATCTATATAGAGACAGTTTAATTACCATAAATTTTGTTACCCTGTTGCCAGCACGCTGGTTTTATTCACTCTTCAATAGCATTTGGTTGCAGATGGGGCAGCCTCACGTTTTGCTGCCCGTCAGCACGTGTCACAAACACGGCTGCGGTGTGAGACCTCGCTCGTGCTACTAAACCCAACACCACTTTTGCATATAGCACGTATTTTTTTAAGCTTTTTATAGCTGTTTTCATTTCACCCGACAACAGCAGTATGGTACAGACTCTGGGGCAGTGTGTGACCTGCAGCGTAGGCTGGAAATTGTAGTTGTGAGAAGCTAAGTGCCACATCTACCTGCACCACCCTGGGGCACGGAGGGGCTCCCGGGGGTCCTGCAGAGCATCGCGGCTGGGCTCCCCGCCATGCCCCGGGCTGGGGTGTGCCAGAGCGGAGCACCGGCACCTGCAGCTGGCGGTGCCAGCATCCCCCATCCCCATCCCAGTGGGCAGCAGACTGGAGGGTGAACAACCTGCAGTACGTCCTGGAGGGAATCGTCATGAGAGCTTTGGGTCGTGCGTGTCCAGAAACCAGCAGTGCCGCGGACCAAGGGACAGAGGTTGTTGACGGGTTTTGTTCTGGTTTGAGCTGAGGGACATGCCATGTGATTTTCTGTTGCCTAACGAAGGCTGAGCTCCACCAGCTCAGTGCCCGTGGGGTGGTCCTAGGAGCAGGATGGTCCTAGAGAATCTGTCCTCTGTCTGACTCCCTCCCTTACAATTTGCAAGAACATAATGGTCTCGGGAGCGCTATCCCTCTTTCAGACTTAGCTGCGCTGGTCAATGAGTTCGAAAGACACACATCAGTGCACTTGGACAACACAGTCCTCTCTGTACCATTCATTCACGGAACCAGGTTAACGCCAGGAAGTCAACAAAACAGATGTGCTGGCCTAGTTATGTCAACCGCCTGACCTGGAGGAAGATCTGAAATCTCCTACGGGTTTGATCAGTTGAGTGCTTAGAGGGCTGCGATTTGGGGCAGGGGTCTATTTTGGGTTGGCTCGGTTGAAGCTGGTACCCTGCGCTTCTGCAAAATGTGGGTCAGAGTGAGCACAGGAGAACTGGCACCTGAGCAACCCCTCTGAAAGAAACATCAATCTTTGTTTTGCTTATTTCTCAAGCTTTATTTGTATTAGTATTCAATCATGGGCAAGAAAGGGGGTGAAACGTAAGCAGTGAAATAGCATGTGAAAATACTTGCTGCCAAACTGCTGACAGCTGGACTAGCATGAACTTATTGAATAGTGACCACGTTTCTTGCAAACGCTGCCAGCTACCGTGCAAACAGAGATCTCTGCAGCTATTTCTCCAGCACAAAGTACTGAAACCACTCAAGCTGATAGTAACCTTCATTCACCCTCCTCCATGCAAACTAAGAGGAGTTTGCAAAGTAAGGAAAATAATAAATAATCTCTGGAGCGCTGCCATTCCCGGCTTCTCCGGAAAGATTGCTGTTTGGCCCAGCAATCATATTGTGCGTGTCAGTACTTCAGTAACTGCTGTTAAACTGAATCAGAGAAATGGCTTTAATAGAAACACTACTTTGCATATTTAACATCATCGATGGAAAGAGGGATGAGATGTGGGACATCTCCTTTGTAAAGCAAGGCGCTAAAACCTCCTCACTCTCACTGTTCCCCACACAGTCAACAACTCTTATACCCACAGGCCAAAGAACAACTTAAATTTAATATGGAGAAAGTCCAATCAAACAATGAACTGAGGGAGCCACACAAAGAAGCCATTTTCTTGAGCTTTCACCCTCTTGACTCCCGCTTCATCCGACACAAATGTGTATCAATTTTCTTCTCCTAATGGGTTTACAGATATTGTGCGCTTTGTATCAGAAACTATAGACGGAACCTCTTCTCTCCACTGTCTTGATGTAAATCTCAGGCAAGCATCTCATTTTTGAGCTATCTGTATTCAACCAGAACTCCAGAAATATTATACCTTTATTCATTTTCAGAGTAAGCAGAATTCAGTGGGTTTTTCTCTCTCTCTCTTAAAAAAAAAAAAAAAAAAAAAGATTTATCTGTCCTCATGCTTTTTTTGGCTTTAAACATTTATACCGATTGCACATATGTACAAACACACCATTTTTAACGTGCAAGACAAAAGAACTTTCCTTTCGGGTAAGCACATTGTGAGAGAAGCAAAATATTTTGAATAAGACCAAGTGATGGTACTGGCTAAAACTGTAACGTGACTGCTAAATTTACCAATGGAAGCCTTGGCAGAGGCGCATCTATAGCAACTGATTTACGATTTTTTTCTAAGCTGCTCTTCCTGGGTTTTCCCCCCTTTCTTACTAGCTTGTATGACAGTAAGTGCCCGAGAAATACAGATTAAAGATAACATTGTATTTTCATTGGAGATGAAGGGAAGTGATTGGCTTGCTGACTGGATCTCAGCTATTTTTAGCCTCATAAAATGGTAATTTCATAACAGCTCTGACCCAGTAAAAGTAATTAGTTTACAGAGATCAGCTGAAAATAAGGGACAGAGTAGCCACCATCAGTCAGAAAGCAGGGAAAGGAGAAGTGAAGTTAAAGGCCCTGCAACAAATTAGCCAAAACTAATTACGTCTGTTAGCTGATTACAGCCCATACAGTGGGAATCAGTTTGCGGTGTGAGTGGCGGAGCAGAGGCAGCACAGAGGGACCTTCTGAGCCGCCGGTGCCTCCGCCGCCTCTGCCCGGGGGTTAATCCCTGCCCAGACGGCTGCGCAGCCCCTCCGCCCCCCCAGACCCAGCTTGGCACCCCTGCCTCGGCTTCCTCACCGGCACCGATCTACACCAGGCACCAGAACACGAAGTGAAACTCCTGCCCCACTTCAATGTTAGGAAAATAATGTGAGACATTTTTATTGCCATTCCTTAAGGCATCTGTGCACTCTGGGCGGCTGAAGCCAGAACGTGGGAATACCTGTGATGAAAACCAGATTATTTCCAGGCTGTGGAAGAGTGGCCCAGGCACTGTAATGCAATCATCTCATTAAATAAAATTAAAGGAAGAAAATACAAAAAAATCTAAAATAAACAGAGAAACTTTGTCTCAACGTCAACCAAACCTCTTCCCTGCCACCCATCACACTCGCAGCTGGCTCCCGCCTCGGGTACCACGGCACCCTCAGTGCACACTAACGCCGTTACCGTGGAACTCAGCACGGTTTCATGGAGGCAGCGTGCTGTCTGCATCTAACACGGGCCACGTCTTCCTACACCATGCCAGTCCGTGCAGATGTGCAGAGGGACGGAGCTGCCAAAGCGCGTTATCAGAGGACATAGCAGGTTCATTTATTTTTAATGCAGCACAAGCCTCAGAAATGGCGATACCCAAAGTGAGCAGCTGGGCTTTGCACTGCTCGTGGAAGTGCTCTGGCAACGTGCTTACGTGCATGACGCTGGCAGCCAGCGGAGCCACGGGCCGGCCCTGGCCGCCTCTCAGGGCTCGGCGAAAGGTGCTGGCAGCCGCAGCGGTATCCCCCGGTGAGCATCTCGGCTCAGTGGAAGTTGAAGAAGAAAAGAGCAACAATTAGGTCATTTACCCATTGTCCTCTCGCTCTTGCCACTTTGACAGCCAGCACAGAGGTTTTTTCTGTCAAATTCCACCACAGCCGTTGTGAATTTATTAATATTTTCCTTCGGAGCAGGCAGTCTGCCGGATGGTTTTCCTATGGACCAGGAAGACAGGCAGGGTTCAGCCCAGCTCTGCTTCTCCTGGACAGGCAACGTCTGCAGAAACAGATTGTGCCTATTTTACTATTTACCATTGCTACATTAGAGCACATTCAAGGGCTGTAATTCACCTCTTAAAAGTTACAACTAAGTGTGGAAGAGTTATTTTAAAATCAATATCTAACAGAATGCCATTGTTCCAACATTAAAACCTGCTGGGAAATTACTAGGAGGCATGTGGCAAGTCAAATCACTGCCTGCCAGAGGAGGAAACAATTCATTACTCCTTTAAAAGGTGAAAGTCTTTACTGGCTTTTTGTTCTGGTTTGCAGCCTCAGAAATGATGCTGGAGCATCTGGCTCTTTCTTTCCCTCATTCTTTCACGATTTTGCTCCTTTGTTCTGGCTCTGCCTTGTGGACTTTTTCTCACTTTCTGCACGGGCCGTGAGGGGCTCTGGGTCTGGGGACAGGCGCTGCGATGGCATTGTCACCGGCTGGCGCTCCTCCTGATGGAGAGCGGCACTCTGCCTATGAATTATCCCTCACCTAGAAAAGCATCTGCAAGAACAACAAACCCAAAACGGGCAGCCGCTCAAAGTCATTTTCTGAGCAGGCTCTTCACCGCTCGGGTTCAGGAGAGCCGCTGAGCAGATCGCCTGGGGAAGCCTGCTGCTTTAATCTTGGCGTGCCATCTGCGGCAAAATTAAAACACAGATCAGCTTTAGCTTTTTGCCTTCAGGACTTTGAAAAATTTGGCTGATGTACACCCCCAGAAAGCCCCTGAGAAGGACTGTTTGCTTCTGAAGAGAGTAGTCCCGGGGAACCAGGCGACGGGCCCCTGAAACCCAAGCTTAAACAGAGATGCAGAGGTCCCAGTGCAACGGTGCTGTGGGCTCTCCCAGGGACAAGGTCAAATAATTCAAGTTATAAGTCTTAACGCGTACGGAGGGGCAGCAGGCGCTGTTATTGCACATGCCCCACGTACGAGGTTGCTGGATGCTCGCGTGGCAGCACGACAGAAATAACGCCCCAGCACCCACAAACCTCGCCCAACCTCCCTTGCAGCAGGCGGGAGCAGAAGCTGCCGGGTTCACTTCTAACAGCTCCTGTTAATCAAACAACACATCCTCAACACTGAAGCACCCTTAGCTTCTTATTACGGGTAATTATTTTTCACATACTTCATTCTTTCCATACGTGTGACCCCTCTGCCATCGAAAAGACACAAACTGCTGCTGTTTTTCTCATCTTGCCTGTAGATACAGGGTTTCACATCAGATGTGAAAACAGTGGATGATAAAATCTGGAGTCACTTTCAGCCTTTAATATTCAAATGCACAGCCTTGATGACAAGATTTCACCCCACAAGCAGGCAGCCTCTTTTCTTCTTCTCTGTACTAAGGAAAACATTTCTTACTATTCTTCAGTTCTGCTTGTTTTCTCAGCCAGTTGCCATAACCCTCCAGCGCATGTCTGTATCCTCTACGTGCACTTTTGGGGTGTGATTTGGAGACAACTTGTCATCAACAGTACACGCTTTTACCCTATACTTGTATGACCTGGAGCACAAGGGAACCATCCTCCTTAAATATGAATTACAGTCACTATGGTAAGAACAAAAATAGCACTTTATTTTTCAATTGAAAAGGATAATGCAAGCCAGCTATTCCTGCAACCTAATGCTTGGCAGAGGTAAGCTATCTTCAAAAGGAAAGCTAAAAGGAGAGAAAGCTGCTCTGAGCTGCCTTCTCCTAGAGTCCATCTACGGCGGCGTCTTAGCTTGGATCAGGAACGCTCTTTGGAAGCAAACTCAACCATCCTGTCCTTGTTTAGCTCACAGCACAAAGAGGTTTCAGAGCATGCAAACTGCATTCCTTCTGGATGAAATGCAATCGGAAGATGCGCTCCGGGAATGCACCTAATGTGCTCTTACTGCTAATGGGCATCCAGTCCATGGACCAGACTGGGACTAGTCTAAAATTAATCCTCCCTGAGATGTGCTCAGGAGGGATATGCTTGGTCCTCTGCACCAGCTCAGCTCCTGCTGAGCCACACGACCTGCTAGGGCACATATAAACTGATCCTTTCTCTGCAATTGATTTCTGAACTCATTCTCAATTATAATCCCATTTTAATGTCTTTTGAGGTTTACATAGTTTCTTGGCCTTTTGTCATCAATACTAAACTGAGAACAGCTCCAATTGCTTCTTCTTGCCTCTTCAGAGAGAAAACAGGAGTAGGCTGTTGTCGATTTAACAGACCCTGACACCTCCGTTACTCCACTGCGTGAGAGCCTTTTTCTAGTAACCAGTGTCTGAAATGAGTGGAAACAGGACTTAAATTTACCACTTCAAACATGAATCAATGAAGCATTATTGCCAACACATATCCTTCACTGTCACACATTTCAGTTTTACTGTTGGTTCAGGAAGATTTAGAACTTTGTCTCCCACCCAGCTTTGCACCTGTGAGATACCCTTTTTATCCAGCTCACTCTTTGATTCCTGCATAATTAACCAAAATATGAAATCCCTAGCTTCTGCCGTGCGTGTGCTTTAAAACTTCCTGCAAGACCACTAGATCATGTGCAGATGGGCGATCACGGTCAGCTCACAGGAGGCAATCACAACTTCTACTTGGTGCCTCTTTCGTTTTCCTGCCTACTTACATCTGCCTAACCGTCTGTTCATCAATCCAGGGAGCATCCATCATGTAATAGGATGAGTCCTACTGAGTCAGACACTCTGCCTCAGTTCATGAAATGAGTTGGCATCACATTCTAGCCTTGGCACACTAAATGCAAAAGACTTCAGCCCTTTTAGATATTTTTCTGCTACAGATAAATAGCAGGCCAGATTAAATAATAGAAACATCCATTCAGCAAGACAGCTGTTGAATGAAAATATGCAAACCAGATGAAATTAGGTAAAAGTCATCTCCCTTGTTAAGGGTCAAAACGAGTAGTAAGCTGGGCTGAAGGGATACAAGATTTTGGGCTGCAGAGGGCTGAGCAGGATGAATTCCACCACTAATGAGCTTAGTGAATAAGCTCATTACCTAACGAGCTCTATTGAACAAGCTTGATTTCCAGCCTAGGGAAAGCCTTCTGAACAGATAAACCATAGGTAAACAGCTCTATCAGTTTACACACAGACAGCATATCTGTAGCTCAGGAGCAGAGTCACAGTCATTGTCAGATTCTTTCCTGAAGGTGTAGATGTCAAGATGGATCAGAAAAGCAACAAACCGTAGAGGCTCTTCTCCAGTTTTGACCTTTCTTTTAAAAAAATCTGATACAAACAAGGATACACACCAACAAGACTTGTTAACACACACGCGTCCTAACAACTTCCCTCCGGCATTATTAGCATAGCTCTGTTCCACCCTCCATGGAGATGCCTCAGGACTAGGAAACCTCCGGAGCTCCTTCCCCACCAAAATCATTCCACGTTCGTATGAACAAATGCTCCTGAAATGGCGCATCTCTGTGGATCTCCATCTGAAACCCCAACCTTGCTCTTGTGGCCTGGGAAGGTATGTCACACCAGATGCAGATTTAGAGGTGGGCAAATGGCCCACGGGAATCTCACAGCCGCGCTGTCTTGTGGAACAATTTATTACCCAACAAGGCAGGAGTCTTGAAGTACCTGGTCAGTGAGGAATGGCCCATCACATATCCACATGCTGTTTAGCACAGTTTTCAGTTCTTTTGGCTTGGAAGTGAAAGGAGGAAATGACATTTCAGAGGAGATCGGATCTACAGATGTTGAAAGAAAAATCCTTAAATCTTAATTTTGCCTTCTACATAGTAACACTTGCATTTGGGGTTTTTTCTCTTTTTCCTTCAGTTTGCAGCAGATACTGAAGTATTGTTTAAACTATTCAGTTCCTCTAGTAGTGCCACTCTCAGACCCTGCCCCCTGTCCATCCTTTGTCATCGTCTGAGCAGAGCTAAAGAACATTTGGAGAGGGAAAAGGAAGGAAAATGCCTGAACTCTACCATAAAAAATATCTCCTAATTTGGCAGGAGATAAAAATTTTTAGGAGAAAACAGGTGTTGGGTCTTTAAAAATATATGTATTTAAACCCATGCATGCATGCCCTCAAGTGCACATCACCGGGTAAATAACATTTGCGCAGCTCACTTGTACATGTCAGTGTATAAATTCATGATTGCAGCATGAAAGTCTGGCACCAAATGTACTGTGAACTGCAAATGAATTGCAGCAGCTTTTATGATTCATTTTTTGTCAGAAACAAAGGAGGCGTCTGTAGCTGCCTCGTTAGCTGTGTCCAGGGGGTTCGTTTGCTGCTGCAGCTCATAAAACCTGCTACTCGGCGAGGCTGTGGCTATGTGCATCCTTCCGGGACTGCTTTATTGACAGCTTTGACAGCCCCTTGCAATTTCATCTACGTAAATAATTTTTGATGGTTCTGCCCACTCTGATCACAATGTGTATCGGGAGTAACTTCATTACAGCCAGTGAGTCACACCACTGAAAAACGAGTGTCACTGACAGCTAAACTGGGCTCAGTGGATTTGAATAGGTCGGGGCGTAATTTGGGGGATGTTATGCACTGCTTTTATGGGGAAGTCATTATGGCAAGAGATGCCTTCTGGTGTCAGGTCCTCCGCAGAGCTGTATCTCATCTTTCATGTTTACTAGTGCTTTCCTTGGGCATCCCGTGAAGAGCAGTGATTTCCAGCTCACAGTATTAGACGTACTATAGTCAAGGCACTTCAGAAAACGGTTGGACAGAATTTGTGTGCCGTTAATAACTGCTTCCCTGGCAATATCAAAACAGCAGATCAGCAGACAGCACATCCACTACCTATAGCATTTGACTATACAATAAATTAAATCCACCCATTAAATCATCACAGACAATCTAGAGAGAAAGGGCATTTGTCTGAACATCCGTGCATGTTACACGCTTTATCTGCAATGTGAAATACTTATGATGAAAACTATTGGTGACTAAAAGCAAACCAGGCAAGGATTTGTAGGAACTTTGTAGGAAATAAGCACGGCTAACGCACCTTGCACTCGGAGCAGCGATTTCAGAGGACGGGCAGGCACCCAGACAGATGAGCCTGCCAGCCCCAGTGGCACGCAGGCACACGGGACACCGCACGGCTCTGGGGTGGGAGCAGCACCTCTGCTGAACTTGCTTTACAATGTCAGAAAGCTTAACGCTAACAAATGCTGATAGCATTCGTGCAACCCAGTAAAGGAGCGAGAGTTCTCCGGCAGCACCAGTTGAGTGTCTCCAAGCAGAACTGGCAGAAGGTTCCCTTTACCCCCACGTGTCCCATTTAACTGATCACTCCGAGCTTGTTCTCAGCCTCACTGCTGGGCTGCTCAGAAAGACCCACCGCTTCCTCGGAGGGTCAGCATCACGTTTGATACAGGGTGCCACAAAGCATGTGGTAGAAGCAGGCGATCTCATGTCCTGCATTTCTGGACAGTGTTTCTCCCTCATGAGCTGTCACGGTGGCTTACGGGCTCCTGAAGGCCAGCTGTAACCGCCACGGGACGAGGTGAAGGGGTTTTTAGGCAGCCACAACCACTTCCCTCGCCCAGTCCAATCACCAGTGAAAGATATAAAAGGAAGTACAGCAGCATTTTTGCTTCTGTGCAAGCTCTCACCATGACTCAGGACAAAAATCTCCATGTGAGCGAGGCAAAATGCCGGTAACTTTGTGCTTCCCGTAGCAACCTTTGGCAGGCGTTTGGGAAGGACCCGATGAGCATCCGTCAATTGGCTCTATGAATCTGTACCACGATCCTCAAAGTCCAGGGAGACTTGGGTTCCACCTCTGGCTGTGAAATGACAGAGATCCAAAGTTTTCTTCACTGTGCTCTGTTCTTCCAGATATGCAACAGCAGCTGCCAACCACTGGGCAATGAACTTTATAGATGGAAAAACCTCTGAAACACTTAATCCCCAGCTATCTGTGATTTAATCAGGTAAACATGCAGGGTCAGATATCCCTCTCATCCCACATTTGGATCACTCCAGTTACAGCTCTGCTGCAAGACAGGCACCATCTCCACCGCACAGCTGAAGGACCAGAGGTCCAGAGGGAGGAGGTGACCTGTAAACGTATCACTAATCAGCTCAAATGTGCAATGCAATCTAAATAAAATATCGGAGAACTCAATCTCCTCTCACAGATAAAAGGACAGAACAGTGAAAAAAATCATTTTAGATGATAGAGTAAAATACGTTCTACAGGTCTGTGTTTTTCTGCTTTACAGGGAAAGATCGAAAATGATTTAGCAAAATGCAAACAGAAGTTGTTTCGTTCCCAGACACTGATGTATTATTTAATACTAAAATGCTACAAATAACAAATCTGCAGAATCATCTAGCCAAGAAACGTATCTATGCATGTAAAGCAACACATACACGTCTCACCAGACTCTGCCAAAGGGCTGTCGTCCAGCTCAGCCTGCAACGGGCTGTTGCTGCTGGTGGTGATGCCTGTTCCACACCTGCCCCACCTGTCCTGTGCTTCCTGTCCCTGTACTGCCCTTTCCTCTTCTTCGACTCTGCCTATAATTTATCAGTTTAAAGAAATTATTAGCTATATGTTTTGTTAGAAGAAAAACCACTTTGCCAGAAAAAAAACAGTTTTCCAGCGCACCACACAGTGCTTTGCATTAGAAAGTCGGCCGTCTGTGTCTCAGGCAGTTGGGTATGCCAAAGTACTTTAAAACCAGCAGCTTGCTAAAGTGGAATTTATGTGCTTTGTGACAAGTACTGGCACACGGTATGTAAAATGTTACACAGCAGCAACCTCAGTCCATTTAAGTTAAAATATAATGTAAGCTTTTGAGCTTTTAATATATAACCCATTTTAAAATACTCTTGAACACACCCTACTATGGTAAAATTCAATTTTTAGCAAAACCTGGCCTACAAAATATAGCCCAAATACTTAGCATAACAAAATGTAATCACAGAAGTGAGTTTGCCACCTAAGATGCAATGCATCCTGTAGATCATTTATTTCCACTTGTCTTTTAAATGCAATTTTCTCTCCCACTCTGTTGAAGACCAGGTTAAATCAATAAAATAAAAATAGTGTTGTAATATTATATCTTGTGGCAAAAGACTAACATTGCTTCTAGCCGGTAGCTGTAAAAGTGCTAAACCCAAACCAGACTTCACATAAACACGCAGGTCTTTGACTGTCTTTATCTATATTGCCGCGTGCGTACGGAGCAAGGCACTGGACCCCACTGACCCCAGACCCTGACTCCCAGCAGCTCCAGATTCACCGTGCTATCTTGTCCACAGAGGCAAATCACTTCATCACAAGCAACCGCATCCCTGAACGTAGAACAGTGATTTAAAGTGTTTTTAACTGCATTTTCACCCATTTCAGAAGGGTTTCTTGCTTTTCTCAAAAAATGTGATCTTTCACAAAACAGAGCATCTGTCTCCCCCTCAGCTGTAAACCAGACTGTTCTCTCACACACCACGAGGTGTTTCCAATCACAGGAGAGTAGAGAAGAGTTGTTTAAAAATAGGGATTAACAGGAACTCTGAAGAACATTTGTGCAGCTCTGCTCAAGTCACCTGTAAGTACAGGAGACAAAACCCCCAAATGTCTAATTAATTGGACAGGCTTTTCCTGTAAGATGCTTGAGCATCTTACGTACGCGCCAGCTAAGTGTGCCTGGGCTGTGCTGCTCCGAGAGTCAGAGGGAGTAACAACAAATGCAACAAATCATCTATTTAGTCAGTGGGCAGAGTCCAGCCTTGGAATTTAAAAACACTCTGCCTAATCGTTATTCATTGCGTATTTTTCCCTCGCACCGCTCTGTCACTGATTAATGAAACGCTGCAAGATGACTGTCCACTTTAAGCAATTACGTGCAAGACAACGCAATAGTTCGAGCCTGCGCCACAAACACTTCCATAATGCAGGATTAGCGGGTAAATTCCATGACCTTTCTAAGGAAACATGGTGAATAAAAGAAATCAAGACAGCAAAAGTCACAGGCCAGAGCACATTGCACGCAGGGGGCTCAAAAGACATCTTAAAATGTGCCACACGCAATTTTGAAGTCCCATGGATAGAGCGAGTGTCTCCCCAGCCATAACCTTCCACGCATTCAGCTGGGAGTAAATCAGATTGAGTGGGTTTGAAAAGATTCTTGAGGATTACGTGCAAGATGTGAAAAGCAATCACACCGCTATATATGATAAAACAACCATAAAATAAAAGACTGAAGGCCTGAATGATTGGGCACTGATGCAAAGTGATTTTTAAATGTTACCATTCAGATAGGGTAGAAAATAATAACCCTCTTGCAAAAACACAGCACTGAGTGGTAGAAAACAAAACCCACTACAGAAAAGGCAGCCCTGAGGAAAGACATGGCAGAAGCACGGGTCTCTCCTCTGCCCAGCCCATCATTTCCAAACTCCCTTGCTTGGCGTTCAAACTTTCAGAGGATTCAGTTCAGTGTGTGCCGTTAGACGGTCTGTGCCGGAACAGCTGCAGCAGGGGACGTGCACCCACACCCAGAGCTACGCCAGGACTTACTTATGGTTTGCCCCTCGTTCATTTCTCAAAAGTATCGCGTATGGGGACTTCACAATAAAATTATCATGTTTTTTTTTAATGCACAGACATGTCAAAAAATTGCTCTGCTTGTGCCGATACACTCAGTTAAAGCTGACCTGAGAGCAGCCAGCGTAAGAGAGGAACTCAGTGCCCTTTTGGGGATGCTTGTGCCAGGCAACACTTTCCTAGTCTGCGTATGGGCCGATGTGCAACCGCACAATCTGAATCCCGGTCTAATTATACACATGAAACATGTCAGGCATCACAAGGAGTGGCAGGAAATGAAGTCTAAACTTCAGAGATTAGGCTGATGAAGAGATCGTATGCAGCTGTCAATAAAAGTCCTCTTCCTTCTCGCCAGGTGCCCCCTGCGGTCGCAGATCACTCGCGGGATATGACGGCAGCGTTGCAGGGAGTATTCGCTGAACCGAAGGGATATTGGCTTTATGCCCACTGTGAATAATGGGCTTTGTCAGGAATGATCTATTGAAAAACCCAGCCCTGCTCAGGGCTGTCTTTCAGACAGACACAACCATTCTCGAGGCTTCACTGCAGGGCTGGAGCTCACAGGGGTGACCAGGGCTGCCCTGGGCTCGTGGCCACAGCCACGGGCACCCTGCACACTCCCAGCCTGGCACCAGCACTCAGGGACAC
>JAVJGJ010000035.1:6415158-6435534 GCA_035590215.1 Microhierax caerulescens | reverse complement strand
CGCTGGGTGCTAGGAGCGGGGTGCTCGGAGCTGGGTGCTAGGAGCTGAGTACCGGAGCTGGGTGCTAGGAGCTGGGTGCCGGAGCTGGGTGCCGGAGCTGGGTGCCGGAGCTGGGTGCCGGAGCTGGCTCTGTGGCTCTTTGCAAGCGAGGAGCCAGGTCGGATGAGAGCAGGGAGCCCTGCCTGCCCTGGGCCAGCTCTGCCAGGCTGCTGTGCCACCGCCTGCCATCCCCACGCCAGTTTGCTGTGTCATTGCACAGCTATTTATAGACTCACGGTTGTATCCAGGGAACCGGAGGATGTTGACTAGTATTCTTCTATGAATAAAACATGAATATTTTCCCTGCGTGAGAAGCTAAGAGCTGCTTTAGGTTTAACGTTTTTCTCAGCGGAGCCAGTTACTTGTACCTGACACCAAAAAAAAGGATTTGAGACTTGGCCTAAGAGTATACGTTGCAAACACTAGGTCAATATGTCCTTTGCTGTGACAGAATGGCACTATTCTAACAATATTATGGAAAAAAATGATAAAACTTCAGGAAATTTGCTCTTTCTGCAGATAGTACCCTTTTCTCCATTCCTTCTGTCTCCTGAAGTCAAAAGATACCCTTCCTTGTCACTTCAGCACAAAACATTTCATTCTTCGGATAATAAGGGCCTTGGTAATTTTTTTCCTATCTGTAATTATAAATGGAATTTAAACAGAAGGCACGTCCATGTCTTCCCCAAATACTAAATTGCACAAGAGGAAACACTGCTCACCTCCCTCTCCCAGTGCCCAAGCCCAAGCTGACTCTCAGGGGCAGGGGCTGCCCGCTGTCCTGAATTCATATACTTGGATGAAATCCAACGCCACCAAAAACCCTCGCTAGCCATGGAGCCTAACGGGGACCAGATCAGCGTAGCAACACAGACCGGCCAACACCACCTTTGGCCCTTGCAAAGGCTGAGACTCCTCTTTTAGAAACGTGCAGGGAAAGGGCAGGACTCGCTCTCACTGAGGTGCCTTTGTGCTGTTCTGGCTTTGTAGGGGGAAAGAAGGAGCCTTCAAGTGAATGCAGCGCAGCTTGTTCCTACCTACAACCTTTCAAGCATCGGCTTAGGGAAGGGAAGGGAAGGGAGGCAGGGTGCCTGGGTGTTTAGCTCCCACCAGTCCAGCTAAGGAATCAAGAGCGACGAAGGCACCGCGGCACACGGCGCAGCACGTGGCTTTTCGGTGGGTTAGATGAACCTAAGCTGAGCTCTGCGCTGCTGTGGCCAGGCTGCTGCCGGCACATCCCAGCCTGCCAGCACCAGACCTGCCCAGCAGTCCCGGCGCGCGGGGAACCCGCCTTGGGACTGTCCACAGCACCCGTAAACAAGCTGCCTGCAGCGCACCCAGCTTCGCACGGAAGGGCCCAAGTATTTCACCCCCGCCTGGCTCAGGCACTAAGTGTTTTCATTTGCTTCCCGTTGAAATCCCCACTTCTTGCCCCTCCTCCCTATAGTCACACATTTGGTAGAGAGCACCAGACCCGACACACGCTGCGCTATTTCAGCTTTACGCCGTCCTCACACTACAGCGTTACACCAGCATAAGCCCAATAGTTTTATCAAGGACCTTCTGTACAGATCAGTGGGCAGATAGATAGAGAGGGCAGGAGATTCACCGTCTCTCAGGCGCAACATGGGGTCCTTTCGTTGATCAAATAAGAGCATGCATCCCGTTACCTGCAAATTACCAGCTCTGCCCCAGTCTCTCTCTCTCTCCTTGTTGAAAAATGGATGCCAGGCTTCCTACAGTGGCATCCGAGATGTGAAATGACAAAAGGAAGGTCAGTTCAGTGGATACATGTTTGAAGTAGGTCAGGTAATATAGGACTTGGCATCACTCTCAAAGTAATCATAACTGGAATTAAATTTAGATTTCAATAATGAAGGCACTTGAAAAAGTCAAAACTCCAGGCCTGTTTCTGTGGCCCCTCTTTCCTGCAAGAGCATCCCATGACTCTGTGGGCCCTCAAAGGATCAATAATATACAGATATTGCCAATTCATCCAAGAGAGTTCTTTATTTTTTGCTACTCTCTTTGTCAGCCTCCCTGGACAAATCACCATATGGTTAAACATAGCACTTTCGCAGCAACTTTCACTGTAAAATTTCAGTTTATTTATAAGCTCCTATAACAAACATAACCTTATAACTGCCTCTGCAAGATGAATAAATACCATCAGCTCTGCTGCTACAGCTGAGGACACTGCAGCATGGGAAGATGAAGTGAGCTGCCCAGGTGTGCACCAGAATGACGTGACCAAGCCAGGGAAAGTTCAGATCCTCCTGCTACTTAATCTATATTACTTAGAAAACATTCTTTTCAGGTTCAAAAATGTTTTGGTTTAAGGTATATTTTTCATGGCTCACTAAACTGCTTGGTTTGAATTTGATTCACAAGAAAAATACTGAAACAGTGCAAGAAGTTAGTTCCTCAGTGTTTCAACACATCCTATATTAGAAACCCTGCAAGAAAGCCTGACCTAATGAGATTACCCAGGCTACTATTTTCAGGGCTAACCGCACTGAGGAAGAAAAGAAAGAAAAGCACATTACTGACTGATAAATAAAATAAAACTCATTTTCTGATTTATTCTGTAAATCAAAATGCTAAAAGAACCTCCAAGGCTATATCAAAGCCAAGAAAAACGTAACACAAAATCAATGTTAAAGGCCATCTCAGCATCCTTTTATCTAACCAAAACTGTAAACACACTGCTACATTCCCAAAGCACAAAATCCATTTACACTTTGCATACTTGAAAAGAAGTCTAATGCATTTTGAAAACCACAGACTTAACTGCACGCTTCTCCCATATAATACAACAGGACTTAATAAGATTTGCAGGAGGCATAAAAGGCAAATTGAACCCTATAGCTGAACACACAATTTCAGGTTCCCAACAAAGAGGCAAACCTAGTGATGGTGAAAATGTAACACCAGAATGGATCAAAGCGTGATAATGGATGACCAGAAAAATAGAGGGAAAAGTCATGAAACGTAAAGAGAGTGCTCAATTTTTTGCAATACTTCTCTGAACACTCAGCAGATGATTTGTAATGATGACAGAGTCAGTTTTCAAACCCAGTTCCCAGAAAGGTTTTTTCTCTCTTGTGGATAACTGCATTTCAGAGCTGCCCAGGTCTTTCTGGCTCTGGGTAACACCCCGGACAGCCATGCTCCGAAGGAAAAGGCTGCTTTGGCTCCGCAAGTTCATGCTGCTCTCGTCAGGCAAGCATGGTCACGGCCTCCCTGAAGCAGCCGGTCCAGCCTCAGAGAGGCTTACACGGCTCCATCCTACACTGGCCATTACCTAGTGGCAGGTCAGCACTTCCACCTGAGAAGTGCAGGTTTAAATTCCTGAATATGACAAGAAGAGAGAAAACTCTGAAACCAAACAGACAGGATCTTAGAAAGGCAGGTCTCAAGACATCAAAGACTTGTAGTCATTTGAAGCCATCTGTGTATCTACCATCCACCCACCTACCCGTGGACATACCCCTAGCAATTATCCAGTGGCTTTTGATCCCTTTACCGACATCTCGGTGTCCTGCAAAGGCTGCAGAAGCAGCAATTGGTGAGTTTGTCATCGTAGAGCCCTCCTTAACCTCTCTGCCCTGTTCTCAGCCCCTGTACTCCCGCCACCTCTGTGAAGCCCACGATGCTGGAGAAGCATAAACACAGACAATAGTTTTCTTTCTGCTTAAAATTAGGGAAGTAGACATTAAGCTTAGTTTAAACCGGTATATACACAGCAGAAGGCTGAGAGCTTAGCCACAAGTGGTCTAAAGCATGGCACAAACTCAAATGACTCAACACAACAGATGCTCTTTATACCTGTCTGACTTTCTGCACAACATGCGCTTTGATCCAAAAGCTTTTACAGCAACGCTTGAGCCAGAGATTACTGAGGAAAACAGAAAGACTCCCGTTGACCCCAAGCCCTGGATCAGGCTCTCAGATGGAGGAACTGAGCATCAGGTTTGGAGTCAGTAACATAAAACGCGCACACTCAAAATTAAAAATATGCCTCCTGCGCAGTCACTGCAATAACTTACGTTAATTCTCCCCCCAACGAAAATACCGTTTAACAATGGCCTGTGAATAAAGCATCACTCCGGGAAATGTCTGCACAGTGTGGCTGCCGCACTGCCTGCTCGCCAGGTGACATGTCACCAAGACAGTCTGTGGGCAAGGAGCTGCGCATGGGCTGCGGAGGGTGTAGGTGGCCCGAGGAAAGGGGAGAGGGTTGGAAAGAGAAGGATGGAAAGAGAGGAAAGAGAAAAGGTCGAGCAGGTTGGGAGTGGATTTCCACAGGAAAGTCAGACACTGATTTTGGAGGAGGTACACGAAATTACAAGGGATAATATTTGCCCTTTTTCCCTTACCGCCTGCACAGCAGCGTGCCAGGTTCCCTTGTTCTGACACAGAGTTCTGAGCTGCGCAAATAAATCTGGAAAAAACTGGCATCACTGCTGCAAGCTGCCCTGCAAAGGAAAGAAACCTGACAGGGCTTCTGCACCTTCGCTTTCTGGTCTCTGACTGTTCCCTTCTCCTCTCCTGTCTCCATCCCGAATCCAGGAGGTGTTTCCATGGCAACACCATGCAAAGCGGTCCTTCCCTCTGACATGGGAGAAATGTTGAATGGCTGAAAAGAACTGGCTTGGGAAAACCTGGAAATTCAGCTAAAAATAGGAAAGGCAATAATGGAAGGCGATGGTGGAAAGCTGCCTGGGGACTTCAAAACCTTCTGGAGGTCTTGTTATAGGCTGAACGCAATTTGGTGTTTCTCTTTCACTCTGATGAGAGGAAGGATAAGATTTTTGTTTTCTTGTAAGATGTGGAGCATCTCTGGCAGTGTTGTCCCTTCACCCAAGCCTACTATTACCAGTAATTCTCCTAATTCCCTTTTATCACACAGAAATGATTCTGAGGGACCTGGAGAGCAAGGAACGAGCAGCAGAGCCCCACATCCCCCCCTAAGGAACGGCCGCGCTCGAAAGCATATACTGTTACAGTAAATCGGTGTAATTTGTGCTCTGATGTCCTGCACGGCTTTACAACAAGTGACAAATCAATCATTATACAAACATCCTTTGATAATCAGTGTGGTTACATTAATTATGATAAATGCTTTTAGCAGCTGCAGTATGTGGACACAATGCATAATTGCATGGGAATCATATTACCCTACTTTTCCATTCATGTCCTGAAGTACAAAGTCTTTCAAAAATTGCCATACTGCAATAGCTGAATGCAGAGTTTACAATCCACTCTTCCAAGTGTTTAATTGTAGAAAATGCAGAGTCCATTAGTATTACTGTTATTAAATATTAAGTAATATTCCTTGAAAAAGAACCATTACCACTTCACAAATTACAAATATACAGGAGGACTCTATCAGTTTCCTGACCCAGGGGATTAATTGTAGCAGTTGTTGCACAGCAACACGGTACAGCAGATTAGGACCTCACCTAATGAATAACACTGCATCCAATTGAAATTGCAAGGAAATTTAGCTTGCCAGAACGCAATTACAGAAGTCTAAATCTGATTGGGTTGCAGTATTTCTGTATCCTTAAAAAGTGCATCTGTAATGAATGGTAAAGAGCAGCAGATGAGGAACATGCAATTCCCATTGGTCTTAAAGACACAAGAGGGGTGGGGGCTGAAAGGTTTCGAAATAAAGCGACAAACTCAACTAACAGATCAACAGGCACATCTTCACATAATTAACCTCAGGGATTCGATACCACAACACATCACTGGGAGCAAGAGTTCCGCTTCCTTTTCAGAAAGAACAAACATCTCTACCAAAACCAGGAACTGATGTCAAAATAATACAATGCGAATTTAGAAAAGGTTATAAATTCTTTTGAGTTCATAGAGAAATGTCCTTGGTGGTAGGTTTTCCCCTCGGTCTCTGTTTTCAGAACCAGTTCCCATTTGTCTCTGTGAGTGACGGCACACTGAAGTGGACAGATTTCTGGAGCCACTGCCCCAAGGCTGCTTGTGTTTATATTCCCTCTCATCTTAATGATCGCAAGGGGCCAGACCCTTGGTTTTACATCTTCTCATCATGGAGCTTTAAAAAGAGCCTTTCAGGGGATTTCAGGGTAAAGCAGAACAGCTACATTAATTGTATAGGAAAGCAAAAGCACATGTTTCACCGCTTGCTACAGCATCCGTGCCATTCCTGCAATAAAGCTATTGCTGGGAAAAAGAGCTAGTTTTAGGCTAGAAAGGCCTTATTTGTTCGCATAGTGAAGAAGTGGCCATGCAATAAGTATTTGGATAGACTCTAAGCCAGCACAGAGAAAGGGGGAGAGCCTGCAGGAGCACGGCCTTGGGGAGGCAGCCCAACGGCTCCTTGGCATCCCACCCACCAGTTCCCATCTGGCACGGTCGGTGCAGCTGAGATGATGGAGCAGGTTGACAAGAGCCTTGATATTTTAGCATCACAAGAAACACAAAATGAAAAACCGTGCAGGAAGGCTCCAGCTGAATCACAGCCTGGCCCTCCTCAAACGGAGGAATCGCGAGAGACCACACAGCCAGGTCCCAGCAGGACCTCGACGAGGGAACGCCTGATACACTCACCCCAACCTCGGGGCATCATGATGTCCCAGAAGGAAGCACAACTGTAGCTGGCAAAAGAACAATATTTAAAGCATAAAGATAAGCAGAAATTCTGTTTAAAGGACTATTTAGAGAGCATTTCTCGCCAGAATTTGACTTTTAAGACACAGAGTTTTCATAAAAATAACAAGGGCTGTAACAAATTCTCAACCTAAACATCCTATTTGCAATGTTTTACACTTTGAGACACCCGTTGTACAAGTTAAGGGATCCATAGATCCCTTAGTAGAAAAAGACTTTGCAGGAGGATTTAGAAAAACATTGATACTTGTGCTTTCAGAAAAAAACCCACCTTTGTGGAATAAAGGAGACTGAGTAGCGACCAGTCTAAGGAGACTCCTGAAGCACCCCATGAGATTCCTTCTGCTGCCTTCGGCCACGTTACCCTTTAGGCTTTGACCAGAGCCTCTCCTTTTCCTCTGTACACAAGTTCTCCTGAGGAGCCTGTGTCCCCAGGGATCCAGCAGTCCCAGTAGTCTGTGCAAAAAGGGGTTTAACCCTGTATTTTCATCAATTTTCCCTAAACCTCTTGGCACTAGAATATTTGAAAATAAACCCTCTTTCATATTTGGTGAGGTTTTGGAGTCTGATTTAGAAATGGTTTGAGAAGAGCTTTTTTTTCTTCCTTTTTAGCCTTTATATCAGTCATTTTATCTGATATATGATAAGCTCAGATGAGTTTAAACTGATTCATCCTATTTTGTAATGTTTAAATGTACTTTGCTGAAGCTCCATCATAATGTCACACACTTTTAAAATGAATAATTCATCCTGCCCACCTCTTCTGAAATGCCAAAAGGATACTGCGCCTTACCAGACAGAAGCAAATACCTTTACTCAAAAGTACACAAGGAAACACTATAATTTAAGAAAAAATAGCGACCCAGGCTGCACCACTGCAAACCTCAACACCCCGATCTCGTGTGGGAGAACATGTTAAAGCCCTGGAGGGAGGGAGGGAGGGAGAAGGCTCCTTCCCAGGGAAGGCTCAGCCCAGGGGTTCAGTTGTTCCCTTCGTCAGGCACCAATGGCTCTGCAATTTCCAACAGGAATCAAGAAGTATCTGAGAATCACTGACAGGCACAGATAAGGCTCTTCTAGCAAACGCCTGTCAAGGAACTGTGCAAGAAATGACATTGATTTTATCCCCATGCTGGTACTATTTCAGGGACAGCCTTTGTCAGTTCTATATTTAGCTGCTGTATTATGTACCTTACTAATAGCCAGGTAGAGTTTTGTCAGTTTTGAACCCAGCAGGGACCAGGTTAAGACTCCGGAATGAATGCCACTTTGTGCAAAAACCAGTGTTTGCCAACTGGAATAAAACACAGGTATCATGAAAGAAACCCGGAGAACTTCTAATACCAGGCCCCAGAGTTTCGCCCCGCTGTGTTAGCACGATGGTCTCCTGCAGCCGCCGTGCGATGGCACGCTCACCCCCTGGGCTCAGCGGGGTGAAACCTCCCACCCGGCAGCACCCTCCCCGGGGCAGGGGTAGGTGGTCTGTGGGATGTTCACAGCCCCCAAGAAACACACCGCTGCGCTCCCTGGGAGCATCCTTACAAATTCCCCAGCCACTGGCAGGGGGAAAACAGCCTGGGATGGAGGAAGATGAAGGTAGCAGGAACCCCAAGCTAGGTCTTTGGAAAAATAGGGGGTACTAGAAGAGACAGGGGGGTCCCAAACTCACATTTGGGATGGCAAGTTTTGACTCGGTCCAGAGCAGAAAGCAGCATCTCGCCCGTTTGCCGCGGGCTGGCATCACCACCCGAGCGGGCTCCTGCTTTGGCCACAGCCACTCATCTGCCTGGCGGGGGGCATGAAGGAATTCTCTGCAGATGTCAGACCAGCTGTTCTGCCGCGGGGCACCGAGGGGAAGGCAGGAGGCAGTGCTCCCGGCCCGACAGCTCTGTCAGCAGGGACACCTCCAGCAGCCCCCGGTGCCTCTTACAAACAGATTTCCAGCACAACAGAGCACTCCACCGTGCCAATAAATGCATCGTTACACAGCCCGATATTTGAGGGCCTAAATCTTCATTTGTATTTCATAAATATTTTATGCAAGGGTATTTTTACTGAATCATGGACAAGGCATGAGACAAACTCTCCACTGGAGATACTAAATGCATCTGATCACTTTTGCTGAACATTTGCAGCGCTACTGGGAACACTGGCTGCTATCACTCACAGCAGAGCGCTTCAGACAGCACCAGGAAAAGTAAGGCAAGGACAGGCTTGTATCATACAGCCTTGCTTTTGTGGAGACCGGCTTTTAGAAAGCCAAAATCAGCTCTCCAAACACCTTAACCACCTGGAATAAATAAAAATCAAAGCAAACTAAAAAACCCTGTAAAACTCCATAGTCATTTTCCATCAAGAGCCCCACGCTGCTCATCAAACATTGAAGAGCAGTCTGTGAATATCTGAAAAAATGACCTCATTGTCATTCTTCAAATCTTCCCTTCAAGCCTCGGAGTGCAGCGACGCTTGCAAAAGAACACTAGATGAGTCTGGAGTGCTGTGGCCACATGTTTTCACATTCACCAGCATTTTTTCACTCCCAACTATCTGTTTTCGTACGGTTGAAATGCAAAGCGAGTGTGTTGGCGGAGCTCCTGTACACTCACCCAGGCTCCTTCTAAAGTAACTTGCGCAGGGAAAGGGAACAGCGAGCCAAATGGTTTTAGCACCAGTTGCAAGGTTCCAGAGCCTTAGCCACAAACCCAGGAGCTAAACCATGTAAAGCATCATGGACACGCCACGGACAATTCCCAGACAGACCTAATTGTTGGCACTTTGGAGCAGGACTAAGTGAGAAGCGTTTAGACCCCAGCTGAGGGCTCTGCCTGTAATGCCTTAGAAAGGATTGAAATAAAACGACTGCATCTTCATTGGTCTCTAATTAATCTCAGAGGGCTGATTATGAGCACTCTGAAGCCTGATGAGAAACTAATGTGTGTGGGATCCCTTAAAAAGTAGGGTAAGAAAAAACAAAGCCACAAAAGGTGTGGCCTGAAACTGGGCAGAGCGCGCTGGGGGAGGCGCGGGGGCACGCAGAGAAGATTATGGTTACGTGCAGCTGTGAGCGGGGCCACCGGCGAAAACTCGCCAGGGATTACGTGTTTCTAACACAGATCTGTGGCAAACACACCACCTGTACGTGTTTTCAGCTCCTGGCCAGCCTGAGTCATGCTGCTTTCCTTTCAGAGGATGGATGCTCCTTGGGGAGCGTGACCAGAGGTCAATACAGCTGTTGCTCCTGCCTAGAGAGGGGTGGAAGTGGTGCAAGGTCCGCTCCACGCCATGAGTCAAGCGAGCCGGTGGCACAGAGGGGTCGGGGGGCAAAGGCAGCTCCGGGAGCACAAGAGCTCATGACTCACCCCCGATCAGGCTTCAGACGGCAGGGATGGGGGAGCGAGGAGGTTGCTGAGCATTCACGAGGCTCCCATGGCTTATGAAAAAAACAGGGAGCTGCTGCAAAAATAGAGGCATCTCCTGCTGGGTGACTTCCCTGAACCCAGTGCTAGCACTGGCCTAAGTGAAGGCGAGTCTGGAAAATACCACCTTAGAAATTTAGAGCATGCCTCTGCGTGCAGCGGGGGACGGGGCAGCGCAGCGCGTTTCCGCAGCCGGGTCGTTTGTAAATGATGGACGGCAGAAATACCGTTCCTCAAACAAGATATTTAATGAGATATACATCATGCTGCTCCAGGTAGCATGCCTGGTGCTAGCCCTGCTCTAAGTAAAAAAAAAACGAGCCTGCCTCATCCCTCCAAGGGTTGAGATGCACCCTTGGGAGGAAAATTAAATCTCCTGCAGCTCCACTGGGAGGGCAGCCCTGCCTGCAACAGCATCCTGTCGTCTCCACATTTATCTGGCTCAATAACTTTAGAAGGCAAGAGCTAGGGACCTGACTCCTGTCCAAAAGTAAAATCTAAAGGAGAGCATATGGTGTAGGTTTAAGCATTTGGCTACTATTCTAGCTTGGGAAGAAGAGGCAGCAGCTAAGGTCTGGATGCCAGTGAAAGCTCAAGGTCCAGCCACAGCAAGTCCATTCCTGGAGATAAGACTCTACCTAATGTGACTAAATTACCTTTCCACGGTTTCACATTCATTGAAGAAAACTATGTGTGTAATATTTCTCTCTATATCTATAGCTATATGATTGCAGAGTGTTTTCATAAAGCCTATGCAACCCATCACCCATAATCCCACAGTGTTATTTATAGCTCTATATAAGAGAAAGTCACTAATTTCAGAAGTCTTGCCAGACTCTGGGCACCTAAATGCCCAGTGGGAGAAGCAATGCAGAATGCACTAGTAAATAAACCCAAGATGGGCCATAGGAGATCAAGGGTTCATTAACAGCTTTTAAGGCAAGGAGGGAACATGGTGATCACCCTGGTGCTGGCTGTTCGGCAGCAAAAGGCAAAACCCCCACCTACTTGTAGATATGCCATAACTAGAACGGGCTCGTGACTGATTTGCTTAGTTTGAAAAACACTAGTGTCTTCTATCAAGTTTGGTCATCCCTTTTGACTCTCGTTATTTATTAGGTGACCTGGTTTACTCTTTTTCTCTGGTACCAGGCTGCTAGGGATGTTGCCCATAGTTGCTAAAAGATATTCTCTGGTCCAAAAGTCTCACAGTTCAAGAGGACAGCATTTGAAAGTGGAAGGGACATACTGTGCAGCTGAAAGACGGGGGCATACAGACTGACTCCTGAACTACACTGAACCCTGCTCCTGATTCAGCAAAGCAAGTCAGAGCTGATTTAAATGGTGCTTACAGTAAAGCAAGTGCTTAAGTGCTTTGCTGGATGATGACTGGGACACTGAGGGTCTTGATGGATTCAGCCCAGCATTTCCCTGTGGCAGTTAAGTCACTTCTGTCACATTTTGCTACAACTCTGTCACTTCATAAAGAATATCAAGCTTTGTCTCCTACTAGCCATCTGCAAAAAGAAGTCAAATAAAAAACTCTGTAATGGGTTCTCACTGCAGAAATCTTTCCCACCATCCATGTTTTGGGCACCTTTGACCTCACATCCCCATAGAAAACGACTTTTCCTACACCCCAAGGCTATGATCTGTTAACGCAGAGTTTTACATTGCATTCACATCCCCTGTGACATGACTTAGGTCTGAACCAAGACAAGGGTAAAAGGGGTGAAAAAATGCAGTTATAGCTTCTTTATAAATGATGATTCCATTTAAGAACTGGAAAGTACTGTTCAAGAGAGGATGAGATACCTTCTATAGGAACACATAAATTTAGAAAGGGACACACAGCTTTCATGACTTGGGGGGATTTACTATCTATACTGTGACTTACCATGCCGGTTTAAAGCTCATCATTGCAAAGGGTTTCAAATTAGATTTCTGGGGTATGCAGAAAATGATCACTGACTACCACGCTAAACTAGGGGTTTGGCTGTGTGGGTTCAAAGTGTTCTTCTGCTCTGGAGCCTACGTGACCATAGTAGCTTTGTGCCTCAGTAACGGCTGTGAGTCATCCAGCTGCTGCTGCTACACAGATGAAGTAAGTTAATAAAAGAGACAGGGCAAACATCCTGTTTTGTTCTTAATTCATATCATTGACTAAGATGTAGCTTAATTAGCCAACCTTCTCTCCGTATAGGACCGGCTGACTACCATCACTTGCCATATGTAAAACACTACGCGGCGTCATTACATGCTGTTCTTTATACTAAAGAGCCGTATCACCACCCCACCACCGTAACCGAGCCCACTGCCAGCAGCCTAGATAGAAATGCCAAAGATGTAATGGGTCAGAGACTGAAACACTACCTCAGCTCTCGAGCCAGTGCCTTTCTCACTCATACACAGTAGCAAAACCGTGCGTGGAGCAGAGCTAATTCTTGCTGAATCACGCAGAGGCTTTTTTCCTGCTTGTAAATTATCCCCAACCTGGTTGCCCTCCTGCCACATGCATTAGCACGCAAGATTTCCCAACCAAAGACATCGAGCAGGCAAATCCTAGCCTGAGAATTGCTGTCAAGATCTTCCCCAGTAATATTCCTCGCATCCATAAGCCTACGACTCCAGTGGGATGCCTGGCCCCAGCCAGCCCCCCCCACTCTGCTTGTTGGGGCTCCAAGTATCCACTCACTTCCCAACTGCCTGCTCACAGGTATTTAGGCAACCATTTACAAAACTACTCCTCTCAGTAGCCTGGATGCAGGTGGAAGCACCTCAAAAGATGTCGCAGTCGGGGAGAACATCCCAGCTGTCACTGCAGCGTGCCAAATCCTTCATCCGCATCCCTCGTCCTTCTGCCCCCGGGAGCTGGGAGCAGGGGCTGGGGGAAGCAGCAGGTACGGGCACATGCCAGACCCATCCTGCCGGTCACGCGAGGGAAAATGACGGGAGGTGGTAAAGCCTCACAGCCACCTAAGTAATAGCGAAAAGGAGATTTTTTTGTGTTTGACAACTAGATGAGTAATCATCCTGAATTCCCTGCTTCACCCTAATCCCCTGCTGAGTCACTGGGTCCCTGTTGATACCCCAGGCTGGGTGACTCCTCTCTCGGAGGCTGCCAGGGATTTTTGCCATATGGCAACAAGGAGATTTGATTAGTTGACTGTTTCCTATTTGTTTTAATTAGTAGTTTATTAGCCATATGTTAAATTGCACATTTCAACTACATTCAACATTTCAGCAGTGTTACTGGAAGTCAGAAAGTATCTTGATGGGGCTTCTGTTGCCTCGCACACCATGGGGGTATTTGCTTTGAACATCACATCACCTGGTGGGAGCGCAGGAGCGCTCTCCCCTGTCTTGTCCTATCTCATCTCATCTTATCCCGTCCCTTCTTGTTTTATTTAATCTCATCTGCCACCTCTGCCAGCACCGGGCAGGGGAGCAGGTCAGACCTCTGGCTGCCTACCAGAGCTGCTTGTCACATCGGTGGATGCCGACGGGCCTTGGCATTCCTGCGCCCTGGGAGGTCTGTGTAGGACCCCCGGGGACCTCCAGTGAGAGCCTTTGGGATGAGTGATCTGGTGGTGCTCCTCCAGATGGGGTAGCACATTAACCGGAGCTTGAAACCTCTGCACTAATCACACTGCTGTGTTTGCACCTCTTTGTTTCTGCATTCCATCAATCAGTCACATAAAAGTTAATGGGAAATAGATAAACGTCATAAACAGCAACAGTAGATTCAGTTTAGAACTCACTCCAATATCCAGAGGCCTGAAAGCTGTTTTCACCCAGCCCTGCTGCACAAGCTTTGATTGCAGATGATTCTGGCACCGAGGGCTGCTGCCACCATACTTTTCCCGGCACACAAACCCTTCCTAGAACAGCTAACCAGGTATCAAACAAACCCCGCGCACACCCCCCTTCGCGTCAGGAAGCCACGAGAAAGGTTCTTGCAGCACGTGACCAAAAACACCACGAGGCAGCACGGGACGACTAAGGAACGTGCCAGACCTGGTCCGGCAGAGCGCCCGTGGCACGCGTGACAGCCCCGGCGCCACTCGGCTGGGCACAGCACGCTGCTGGTGGCGGGGGCTGGGCAGCGTGCGTCTCTTGCCTTTAAGAGTTGCCTGTTTAAGTTTCCAAATGACAACAGGATTTCTCAAAGATTTGCCCAGGGCTTTTCCAGCTCCTCCAAGTTCTCTCAGTGACCACTGCTAACGGCATTTATAGGCATTTTTTGAAGCTTCATTTTCCAGAGCTACAGCTTCAGGTTCTGCTACTCGTGCACACAGAAATTCATGAACATGCTACTAATCCTACCCTTGACTACCTTTAATTTTTTCATATTCTTACAGTCTTTCGCCATTATCTCACTAATATCAAAGTAATTGCAAGAATTAAACACTAAACTGTGGTTTACTGGCTGGGCTAATTTGTTTAAATGTGTTCTCTTTTTTTTTAGCTCTGAGAGAGCTGTGAACATCACTTTATACAATCACCTCAATGGCCTCTCCATGACTATTTCCCTCCTTCACAGAAGTATTAAACGTTTTGTTGCACACTTGCACCTTCTCTTGGGAAACATCTTTAAATTAGGTTTTCTTGCTTCTCATGCAGTTTAGCAATGCAGATTCCTAGATGTTGGGATTGATTTTGTATCCTACTTTTCTCATCAGTTCAAGGGTTGCAATGGTTTAAAACGCAGCAACTTCACTCTCCCTATATGTTTAATCAACGTGTTACTCCAATTTGCTCCTAGGCACTTGCACCCTGTGTGGGCTCAGATCAATTTTTAGATTCTACTGATTGACACGTTTTTAAAATACGTTTCAGTTGCAAGCTTACCATAGATCCCAGGTGCAAATCTGCAAGCACAGATGATTACAGCCCCAAGCCTTGCCCGGGTGGGAGCGCTCCCAGCCCTGCTGCTGCTGGAGGCTCCATCGCCCCTCGCAGCGGCTCCCGCTGCTCCCGGGGCAGGGGGCTGCCTCCTGCCCCAGCACAGCACCTCGCCTGCCCTGGGCTGACAGCAGCGACCGACAGCCTCGAGTCTTCCTCCAGCCCAGCAGACGCACAGGGGCTTTCCAAGAGCCCAGGGCTGAGCAGGCAGCTGTGGCTTCACTGAATACCGCGGAGCAGAGCAGCAACGCTGCCTTCACCGCTTGGTAATAACGAGTTCCTCGAGCGATCATGTTCCACCACCCTCAAAGCAATTAGTAGATCAACCTATTAATACTCCACGCCCTCTCCCCAGCCTGGGGGGCTGTGCTCCCCATAATACTCTCCTCAGAATAACGTGAGGGTGGCTGAGAAAGCTGAGGCTATACAGCTGCCCACCTAACAAAGCCCACCAGCAGCATCCCTCCCCAGCCTCTGCCAAGCGCAGGAACACTTTGCCATCTCTGCTGTAATAAAACATAGGTGCTCACTACAAAAGCATTACAAAGCATTGCTGATGGAAGGAGATTTTGATTAGCAGGCCCTGGAGAAGGAGTTATACCCAGCAGTGAATCCTGGAGCTTGGTCACATTGCTCCTCCCTTGCTCCACCAACCCAGCCAGCCCAAGCCCGCAGGCACTGACACGCAGGCAGCTCCTTCTCTCCAGGAACCAACTTCTCACTCAGTTTCAAATACGTTTCAGCTCACGCACACGTCCCTGAATCCTCTCGAGCTCCTGCGCTCTCCCAGATTGCACTGACCCAGCTCCCCCTGAGACACTGGAGTCACAGACCTCGAACGTGACACCAGGTCAATGAGCTCTGCCAGGGACGGGGCGGGAGGACATCGACCACCACACTCTTGGTGGCTGCAGTGCCTATGCCACAGTGTTCAGCACAGCAAACCTCTTGATACTGAATTCAACATCTTGAGAAGCCGGCTTCCCTGTACCCCACTCTGCTGGTGGTCTCTCCTCACAAAATGATTCCCCATCCCAGCTCATCTGCTTTGTGGTACAGAGGAATCACCGACCCTATTGCTGCAGGACAAGATGCTCATTTGTGTACAGAGGCACTGAGAAAAATCTCCCTCTAAGAAGGGATGAGGAGCTTCATATTTACTCTGCCTGGTGTATGAGAGATTATAACGTCACTGGTCATGTTAGCAAACACTGACAAATGTGACAAAACATGGAGTTCATCCTTGAAACCTGCTGAAACCAAATATTCTGTTCCATTTGATAACAAGTACAGATAGACACATGCTCTGTGGCCTCAGTGTAGTCATATTAAACATTTAAAGTTACTTACTTAACACACAAAGGGCTTGAACTTCCAGCTGAGCGTTGGACCATACAGATTCTGAGGAAGAGAATGGAAAGGCAGGTGTACCAGCAGCTCCTCCTGGGTGTGAACAACTGGTCCTTCCGCTGGAAAGTAAGACAAATGAGACAGTATTAAAGCATCAGATAAGAAAAGATGTTCCCTTTATTAAAAAGTAGCAGTACATTCTTTACATTTAGCATAAAATCTGCTGTAATTACCTAGCAGTTGGAAAGCAATTTGCAACAGGCTTTATTGTTCAGCATCTGTACCAAATTCTAAGGGAAACATCCACCAGGGAATAAAGTAAAATGAGATGTGCCACAGTAACTACAACATTTAAATGCCTGCAGAATGGAAATTTCAGTGAGGCTTAAACGAGCTACAATGCAATCCTACTTTTGTGTTGCTGTTTTTGCTTTGTTATTTAAAGGGCTCTGGGTTTGACTCCAGCTTCTTCTTATCCTGTATACACACACCCACCAGGAATGCTATAATCCACACAAACTAGTAAGGTTAATATAAAAACAAACAAACAAAGAAACAGTCAAAAGAAAACCCAAGTCTATTGCAGCCACAGAACAAGGAACATTCCAGCAAGTACCACCACCAGGACTTTACTAGCTATCAATGCATGTGCCTCTTTGGTTTTAATATCTACAATAAAGAGAAAAGATAAAACAGCTTGCAAGTTAACTTGCAAAGTCACCACGGGACCCCAGAGTAACTATGTCTTCCAGTGGAGAAAACTGGAGCTCACACAAGGTTTTGTGGATGCCTAAAGGAAGTGACATTTTACTCCTGCTTAGCCTGGGATAAATCTGGCTTAACTTCCTCGTGAGTGAGACAGTGTGTGGAAAAGTGATGGAAATAAATCAAGCTTGTACCAGTTTAAAAAAAAAAAAAAAAAAAAAAAAAAATCAACAACCACCAACCAACAAAACCAAAAAACCAAAACCCAACAAACCCAAAGAGTTCTAGAGTTCTAGTTTTGCATCTCGCTGAGGCAGGGCACGTACATGTGAAGGTGATCAGGAATTCAGTCTCAGGTGTTGAAACCTGTGCCATGCCAGGACAGAACATAAGCCTGAGGGGTCCCCAAACAATTCCTAACTTCCCAGGGACCTCACATGTCACACAATGACAACCATGAATTTATTAGATGCCTGTTCAGTCTTTTCTTTCTTTTCTCACTGATTAAATAATATTCCTTCTGATTTAATTTCAGAGCATCAAATAAAACAGGAATGTATCTTTGCAAGGAAACGTATCTTATGTTCTTTTCCAGCCTGAAGCTAAACAGCATAAACAAATTCATCCCTTTCAGTAATGAGGGTATGATTGCAAGAGCACTTGGAATTAAGGAATATTAACAAATTTCCTATGTTTTCCTCCCATCCAGACTTCTGTTTCAGAACTCTGCCTCGTGCTTTGCTACCCTACATTATCCTGTCCAATCAGGCTGTGCGCCCTCAAGCCTTCAAGCAGGTTATTAGTCTTACAAAATGCATAGGATTAAAAGCGCATGTCTTTAAGCTCTACAGGCTGAATTTTTCTCAGCATGATTGCATGGGTACAAACGAGAACAGCGCTTGATTCTAGATGTTTACAGTACCACGCAATTTGCTTTAACGTGCTGACTTCTGATGTAAGGCGAGTTCCACGGGAAGGAAGCTAATGTCTATGTCCTCTTTCAGATCACAGCAAAGCACACTCGAATGGGGAAATCAAATTCTTATTACTGGGTAAAATAATTCCTTCATTCAAGAGAATAAGGAAAAATTTAATGAACGCTCAAAGAAATGGGACGATGATCTGTGAGTTCAAGGAGGCAGCGTAGATGTGATGACAGGAGGAATGTGCCTGTGTGCTCTATGGGTTGGTAGGAAAGCCAGGAATAACAGAGAGCAAGGAGAATCAGACAGACATTTACAAAAATCCTAGACTTTATTCAATGAATTATTTAAAGTCTATTTCTGATCTGGCACAGGAGGTCACTTGATCTCCAGAAGGGAGCAACGGGAGCCCCATCACTTCTGCCATTCAAAACTCAAAACGAACAAAGTGATAGGAAATACACAGCACAGAACCATCATCCCATGGCTCCAGGGAATGGACTGTTTGACCTGAGTAGACTTCTCCTCCCTCTAGCATTTCTGCCTTGTTTGCAGCCCTGGGAGTTCACCCTCTGAACTCACTTCACTGGGTAAATACCGACACCTCCATACGCACCAGTATGTGTGGACCAAAGCTGTGATCAGCTTCTTCATGTTTGATGGCTTAGGTGTGCCATCACAAACAAACGGATGAGGCCTTTTGGACTTGCTAGATGGTAGCATTAAATCTTAACAACCTGGTCTTGAAAGACTCATTTTAGTAAGACAGTGCCAAATACCAAAGAGGAAGGCCAGATGCTGCCAGCAGCCTTGGGGCTGCAGAGCGGCCTCAGGAGCTTACCCCCAGACTAGCGCCCTGAAGCACCTGAACATCGTGATGGACAAACTTTGTCTTTATTACAGCCTCGTCTAAGAGTTGGAAAAAAAGGACAGAAATACGAGCTGAAAGTGATGAACTAAATCACATGAAGGTTAATGACTTTAATGACTTAGCCAAGGTCTCAGACAGTATACCGCAGCAGTAATTTGGGAACACCAGTGGCCCAACCCAGTTCTACAGTCCTAAGATCATCCTTCAGAGAGCACAGACAGATTAATGGGAGACACATCTTCCCCCACACACACCCCAAGAGCTTCTGCAGACCCGACATCTCCAGCAAGTGTCCTGTTCCCAGGATCCGAGGGAGCACAGTGCATTTGTAGGAAAAAAATAAAGTATATCTTAGGACCAAGTTTAATAACAACAGCCCAGTTTTCCAGGTCCAATAGAGGAGAAGAGGCTGAAGTTGCTTTTCATTCGCCAAGCAGTCCCTCTGTGCCCCCACCTTTCTCAAAGTCACAAAGGTGTTTATTTATTGTCTTTCTAGACTCTATTTGGTTCCCTGTCCCACAAATAACCTTGACCACAGAACTTTTTGTCAGAGAGGAATCTAAAAATATACACTTAGTTTACCTTGTTCAGCACATTCAGGGTGGCTGGGTCTGCCCATAAATAACCATACTGCTAAAGGTGAACGTGAACAACTTGGGATACACGGACACAAACAGAGAGAATGAGTTCTGGGCAAAGCTGAGCTGCACCGTTTCCCTCACTCCTATTCAATTGCAGCAATTTCACATCTCTGGGAAGAAGGGAAAAAAGCTTCAAGCATGAGATTATTACATTTTGTACATTACACCCTGATAGAAGCTAAAAATAGACTCTGACGGTTGCTAAGTGCGTTTCAAATGGCTTTCCTTAGAGGTAAAAATGGGATTTTATTTGAAAAAGCAGAAGGTGGGATTTATAACATCTTGGGAAAAAGCTGAACAGAAAATCGCCAGTTGTCAGAATGGAAGAAGCAGGGAGTTTGCTATTCCTTTTCTTGTCAAGAAAGGTGGCAAGGGGTGTTTACTGGAAGACTATTTTAGGGCTTCTTAGCACACTGCATGAAGAGTACGCACACAAACTCACAGCACTTCTCATCCCCTTCCTTTTCACAAAACCACAATGCCCTTACAGGTCCTGCCACACCACAGGACACTTCTACTCTGTGGATGGCAGAGGAAAGCAAAAATACCTGTACTTGCTCCAGGTGGTTTCACTTAGCCCCGTGGGAGCCGATTCCCACGCCTGCGTCCTGGTTTCAGCTGGGATGGTGTTTGTTTTCTTCTTAGTAGCTGGTGCAGAGCTGTGGGTTGGCTCTGGTGTGGGAACAAGCTTGGTAGGACACTGATGGTTTGGGTTGTTGCTGGGTGATGTTTATACGAAACCAGTGACTTTTCCGTTCCTTGGGCCCTGCCAGTGAGAGGGCTGGGGGAACATGGGGACTGGGGAGGGGACAAGCCAGGACAGCTGACCCAACTGGCCAAAGGGCGATTCCATACCCTACGGCGTCACGCTGAGT
>JAVJGJ010000035.1:6357668-6403412 GCA_035590215.1 Microhierax caerulescens | reverse complement strand
TGGAAAGGACCAACATTTTCCCAGATTTGTGCAAATGAGATTGAATTTGTGCAAATTGGAAAATTAACAACCCACCTTCAACTTAGAATCCAAGAAGTGACGTTCCCCTACTCTGCACTCTCTAAGCGATACGAAGCAAAGATCACATTAATCTGAAGCTTTGAATCTTTAGGATGCTTACTAGCAAGGGGAGAGCGCGCTGCTCATTAGCGCTGCGTGCTCAGGAACAGGCCAGCAGGGTTTTATTGGCAATCATGGAAAGAGCCACTGTAGCCTGAGTCAGTTCCCCACCCTTAAGCCATCTTTTAATCAAAACCATCTTCACGTTGCTCCTTGCTTCTTCCATCGTATTCACCTACTGTCTTTTGCCTTGTACTGTGATTGTAAACTCTTCGAGGCAGCATTTATAGCTTTGCATGAGTGAAATCCAGGTGTCATCAAAGTCAGGGTGATTTGTCACTTCAACAGAGGCAGCTTTTCATCACGTGAGGTCCTGCAGTGTCCACCACACACAGCCAGGGCATTCAAGACCGCTCTCGCACAAGGCACAGTGAATGATGTAATATTACGTGCCCTAGAGGCTGTTATTATTTGGATATATTATTTACTGATTGGGTCAAAACTTTGTTGTTGTGAACCTTATGCACCTGGATGCAAGTTTACATCAAGAATGTAAGACTGTATCAGAAAGTAGTATTTTACACCAATTTTTGGTCTGCTTTAGGTTTGTGTAAATAACTGCACAAGTTGCAGGGCAATGGAACAGCGTTCTCTCTGGGGTTGTATTTCTTTCTTTAAGCCACTTCTCTGGTTCCTCGGAGGCAAAGCTCTAATGGGGAACTTGTATAGCAAAGATCAAAACCAGAAGCAAGCTGCTTTTTTGGTTTTTTTTTCTTTTTAACACCCAAACCAGCATTCCATTGACTAGATAAACATTTCTGCAATGTAAGTGAAGCAGTTTAGTACTAGTAATTTCATCAGTCAGAGGTTATGACATGCATTTTCTGAGTTCACGTCTGATTCTTTATGCATGTACAAGACCTAATTGCATCCAAGAGAGTTCTGTGCCTGTTGGTCTGGAGGTGTATTGCCATATGTTTAGTGTATACTTAATTAACACAGTGCAGCTGCACTGTTTTCCATCTGTATTATAGATTAGATTTCTATTACATATCTAGGCAGGAGTCCCACAATTCATATTTATTAAAATAATTACCCCAAGATTTAGATGGTAGGAAGTACTCAGTCAAGCAGCCCAGCATTACTTTGCAGAAGGAGTCAGCTACGAAGCAAAACTGAATAGCATGAGTACTTAAGTGGTTGACATGCATGCAGTCAGGACGTCAGGCTTGCAGACAGAGGTTAAAACACAGCCTGCTGAGCAATTTTTCCAGGTACTGGTTCTCAAGATACAAAGTGGGACTAGCTAGTATATTCATATTCAGCATCAGATTCAGATCTTTTTTTAGCTTCCTGCAATCTTTTTCTCTAGGCGTTGGGAAATTTAATTTTAAAATTCAATTTCCAGAACATGCTCATTGGTCTTTAGTATCTGTTTATGAAGCACCTGTGGTCCAAAATTCATATGCCTGTGCAAATTGTTACAGGTGTAGAAGCTTGAGTAGAGGTGCAAATTGCACGTACTCATTTCAGTCGAGTAAACTTCCAGCAACTTTTTTCCTGCTGTACAAAACCAGCTTGCATACGAATATATCAAAGCCACAGGAACAGAACAAATCCAGAATGCAAACACATGAATTAAATGTGACCTGATCGCAATGTTTAGATCCAGGCTCTAATTCCAACCTCAAATACTTTTCAAGAGTCTGGAATACTAGGAGCCAGAGCTGTGGTTTGGGTCTGATAAGAAGGGGACATTTAGCATTTTATGTGAATGTCATGTCCAACACTGAGGTGAGGAAGTAATCTGACTAATTAAAGCCCAAATCTATGCAATTATAGACAGCAATGCATGGCTGAGAAATAACCAAATTTACTTTTCTTATCCATTCATGAAGTCATTGATATAATTTTGTAAGCTGGTTAAGACTTGCACGTCAAGCAGTGAAGATTTCCAATTACCTGGAGAGTACTAAGGGCACAGCAGCTGAAGCTGCTCTCACACTACACTTCACCTACACACCACGTGCCTCAAAATGGTGCTTCTGGTCCCACGCCAGGCAACGGCTACTGTCTGCGAGAAACAGAAGGGAGACTGACAATCACTTCGGGCAGGCTGATGAATAGATATCAGCTAGCAACTGGCACCTGACAGGTATTTTGGCAGAAGGCACTGATGTGAAAGACCCTGTGAGTTAAGTTTCCCCACAAAGTAGATCAGTATGTATTTACTCTTTCAAGCAAGCTGGATTTTTAGGTCTCTTAATGTTGGGGTCCAAAAGTACTCTGTACCTGCTCAATATAGGTATTGTACACAGAGAAGGTAAATCATAAAACAATCCATGTGTGAACAGCTGCACGTATATAGCAGAAGAGCCATTTCCCACACAGCCTTGGCTGGGTCCCACAGCAAGGCAAGCTGTACTGCTGGCAGAGTGCAGAGCCTCACCAGGTACTGCCATAATGAGTAGAATAAATGAGCTGGGGGTAAGGTATTTTAACGGCATGATTTATGGTATCTGCTGTAAAATGCAGGTTTTCTGCTGTTAACCCGTGTATTGTTTCCCCAACAAGGAACAGGGAGCAGAAAATGACAGTTTCCAATTTTCTTGCGCACCACGCTTGATGCCATTGCACTGATAAGGGAAAAAAAAAAACAAAAAAAAACCAGCAGCCAAGACGTTGAGGCTTCCAAAGCAGGCCCCCAAAGGGGAAGGTGTTGACACGTCTAGACAGTATTCAAACCAGATCAATAACATTCAGATCTCCATTCCCATGCTCGGAACAGATGAACGAGCTGCTTGGCTCGATGCTCCTCGTGCGGCTGCAGCTGCGCGGGATCGGCGGGGGAATGCTCTGGGCGACCAGCTAGAGCACCGGGGCGGTGGCGATCCACCGGGCTCTGTTTAAAGCAAGAACAGTGATCCGGGGGGAAGCAAACTCATATCACACTTGAGCACCAGATGATATATTGGAACAAAAGTTAACAGAGGTGTAAATCTAGGAGATGGGGGGGCATTCCTGGGTCGCTCTGAATGGGCTGCTTCCACAGCCCTTCTGCCGGGCTTATTAGCATTGACATTTCTAACTTCCCAGCTGAAGAATTCTGGGGTTTTTGTTTAGATTTGAATTATAATAGACTTACTATAACTGGAGGACAGAGATAGGGAAAGACCTAGGAAGTATGCTTAAACAGCTCATTGGTTTTTTTTTCTTAGGGGTTTTTGCTCGCTTTAAGGGGGCTGTTGTTTCAAAACAGCAGTGAAAGCAACAACAGTATTATTAAATATTAAATAGGAATTCCAGGAGAGAGTGCCAGAGAAGGAACATGGCAAATTTTGCTTGAGAAGTTAAATGCAGTTTCATTGATCCACTAGCAGCCACAGCTCAGAGGCTGCTTTGTGCATCTGAGCTTTACCGAAAAAATCTCCAAATCCTCAGGAGCAGGCTTAAGGGACTTGATCCATGAGTCAAATCCCCAAACTGAAGCAACATACTGATAGGCCTCAGCTGTAATGAAGTTATGCTAAACAGCATGGAAGGTGGTGGCAACTGTCATCGCCCCAGAGGGGAAAACAGACTTTGTAATGACAACTTTGAAGTCTTCCTCTTGCTTTGCGTGCCCTCCTCCGCTCTCTGTAACGACACCAGCCCCGGCCAGCATCAGCAGCATCACGACCTTTGGCTACACGAGCAACTACTGCTCTCCAGACAAGCCCAGCAAAGGATCTGCTGGGACCACCCAAACCAGCAGGTTCCTCCAGCGTGGGCAGAGGTACATAAATCCAAATGAAATGCTGAAAAGGAGAGCCCTCCCCAGGAGACCACCACGCACATGCCAGCAGCCAGAGTGTTTCTAGGCTCCCTGCCACTGAGGCTCTTGGTCCTTCGAAGTCACTGCTTGGGGTTGGGGTTTTTTTGCTTGACCAAAGGCCACATACTTCAGTGTATGTCGGGGCAGGTCAGTAGAAGACCAGGACCGCGGCGCGCCAAAGCAACTCAACTAATTTAAAGTGCAAAGCTAAAACCTCCCGTCCTTTGGTGCAAACCTCTGCTCTCAGGTGCCCTACAGACAACCAACTAGAATTGACTGTTTTCCACTTGCCTTTCCCTCCCATTAACTTTCCATTTTAATTAACATTACAATCTTCAGCTGAAGTAGTGCTTGTGACATTGTGCATCAATAGAAGCAGCAGAATCACATCTCTTAGTAAAAACCAGTATTTTGCAAATGAACCTAATCCTTTTAAGACTTTCAGCACATGAACACACATTTTCTTGATGGCTGGTGGTTCATTTTTATACCTGAATTCTCAGGCAACTCAACATCATGGTAGAAAATTTCATGCTGCACAAAGCTGCTTATCAGCAGCAAAAGAAAGGAATTAAGGTGGTTGAGAGAGGAAAAAGAATTTTTTTCAAGTAATGCTTATGTTCCACTAAAATAGCGCGCAGGGTGGGTTTGCTTTTCAACTTCAGGAGAAACTGTTCCCCCTTTTCTTGTCCCTTTGAAGTACACCTGACTCTCAAAAGCCACGTAAGAGTAACTACGCTGTTTGTACATAAAGAACTGACAGGGAAACTTTATAGCACTGTAATCACCAGCTCTTACAGTATCCTCAGCAAAGGAACATTAATATACATTAAAGAGGAGTGTAAGCTAGGCATCTTTCTAATTAAGAGCAGAACAGCCTGCCAGACGAGGTCAGTCCCCAGATGGGGTTGAAGGGCAGCGTAAGCATGAGAGAATAAATTCAACGTAAAGGTCATCTATATGGATTAAGTGATCTGAGCAGTCATTTCCAGAGCCATCTTCTGCAATTAATATGTAATTAAAAATAGAAACACTATAAAGTTTAGCTTTTAACTGGCAAGACTATTTCATGTCCCATAAAACCTTTCAATACAAGATGAGGCATTCTTTCTCCCTCCCTGCACGAAGTGGTTGCGAGTAACCCAGCCGAGCTGAGCAACCCAGAAAGGGCATTTCAAGGGCAGTCAGCCTTCGCACCTTAAAACAGTTGAAATCTGTTTCTAGTGACCAAAGACAGCATTTAACAGCCGAGGGGTGGGTGGTTTGTGGTTGGTTTGGTTTTTTTTTTCTTTTTCCTTCAATTAAATATTTTAATAAATATTATTTTTCCTTCCAATCAAATATTCATCAAAATACATAATGAACTTAAAGAACCAGGCTAACCCAGGGGTCATCAGCAGTACCACATTTCAGAGTAGAAGGTGATGGAGAAAAGGCACCTGAGGATATTTCAAGTGCAATCGTCTGGTCTCACCAAAGCATTGCCTTGCACTAGACCTGGGGCGAGCTGTCGCTGCTGCCTCCCAGCACCACGGTGCTGAGCCTGCCCGGTGCGTCCTGACCCCGCTGCCCTCACTCCTCTTCTCCAGGGGACCTGGTAAGCAGCTCAGAACCAGCAGTGCCTAATGAACTAATAGCAGCTTTTCACTTTTCTTTGCATATCTCCCTGGACCTCTCCTAAAAGTGCCTCCAGCATTTGTTTAGTGTGATTTGAAATGTTCTGTCTCCTATGACTTTGCTGCCCAAGAACTAGGACACCAAGCAAGTCACCAGAGGAATATTTGTTCTTCAGCACTCAAGTCCTTTGTAACCTACTTCCAAGTTTTTAACCTACACCATCAGAAAGAAGTTGGAAAACAGGTTCAGACTCATCATATAAATTCTTATGTTCAGAAAAAGCAACAAAAAGTCACTTTGCCTCTACAACACGTGGGTCCTTTCACTGGTCTGAAATTTGAGAAATTTCGGTCTGGTTCCCAGCTCTAGCACCAGTTTCCCAGTTGACTTTCAGAAAGGCACATGCTCTCCAAGCTTCAGTTCCCTGTGAGCAGAGATAATACTAACTTGTTTTCATACGAGCTAGAGATATTTTTCACAGTGCTATGAAAATTAGTAGTAGTCTAGTTCAAAGACTTGTTTTTGCTCCTCTCAAAGTCAACCATAAAATTCCCTTCACTTCAGTAGTGCAGGATCAATGCTTTTTTCTTCAAATGCTTGGTAGAGCTTTCTCTCTTTATTCTTGGAACTTGGGGTCTTACTGTTTATTTTTATTTCTTAGAGACAAAACATGAGATGTCTTACGGGTACCAGAGATGCAAGTCACAATCTCCACATATGTGACTTCCTGAGGACATTAGCCTTTCTCATTGGTTTTAAATAACATTCTTGGGGGACGTAACATTCTTGGGGGACGTGACATTCTCCGTTCAGCCTTTCTGGTTTGCCCACATCTTTGCTTAGGGAAATTCCTCAGGAGGGTCTGGGCCACTCTGCTGGTTACCCCCTGGCTTTGCAGAGCTGCTATTAAAGCCTATCTGAACTTGCACCAGTACTTGCAGGCGCAGCCCAGGTAATCCTCCATGGAAGGAGGCTGAATCCTCAACATTCATGGGAGCATTCATCCATCAGAAAATGAGAATGGGCAAGGAAAGGCAATCAGCTTTTCCAAGATGCTAATAAGAAGGCACAGTTAATCTCTTCACTTCTTTACTAAACCCCTGCTACATATACAAATTAAATTAGCAGCCACATATACACACACACATATAAAAAATACCTTCCGATTTAAATGGCACTTCTAACTTGGAAATTAAAGGTGAGAACTAAAACAAAATTAAGGAAAAGACTATATACACAACATCTTTTCTCCCACGATCCACGAGGCCCAGGTATTATTCGCATTAGATTACAAATGCGTAAAAAACCCTTTTGAAATCTTTTGAAGTATCAAATATCATTTGTTACTAATTCTGGTTTGCAAACAACTGCCTAGTGTTGCTGTTAAAATATGTCAGAGCTGTTAAATGCCTGTATAAATAATAAATGGGAAGGGCATGTACTAAGACTAAGGTCTCTGCATCAAGACACAGACAGCACTATGTTTTATTAATAACAATTTGAAAACCACAATGAAATAGGAAAATGGCTCCTCTGCCAGGATTTTAAATCCCCAGTTCAGAACGAAGCACAGTCCAGCACTTAACAGCTCTAACTTTATCACACGGACTTTACCAGAACATTTAGACCTGTACATATAGATTAAAGACTTGTAATTATCTTTGGTAGCGCATTCTTCTGCAGTTCCGTGTACATATCGATTAACAGGCCTAGGACTGATGGCAAAGCCCACGTTGCTGGGTGTAGCTTTCCTAGGGCCCTCTCCTTCCAAAGACACTGTTCCGATGATGTGGACAGTCACTAAGTTTTGCTGGGTTATTTGCCACCTTAACTAGGTCTTTGCCCTGAGCAGGCGTGCCTGCTCCCAAGTTAATATTCCATATGCAGTTAGTTAACTACTTCAGAACCAAAGAAAGTTTCTGCCTTTGAAACAGAAACTATTTCACGGTATCTTTGGGACAGCTGTAAAAGTCTTCCTCCGATTTCTATCCATGGTTAATTGTACTATGATTATGGAAAAATATTATGTCACGGATGTGTGTACACTGATAATTTCAGTAGAAATAGTCTTGCGCATTTCTATTAAAAAAAAATTCTAAAACCCTTTAGGTACAATAGGCAGTGACAGACGGAGCCCAATTTACATAAAATGACACAAGCATCAAGTTCTTTTCAAGCAAGTCAAAGATTCAAAAATAGCAATACCAAATAGTTTTAGCCTCAAGATGCGCTTGTATTACAGTTGCAAAATCTCTACTGATGGTTATGATTCTTTCTAATTTTGCACTTCAAAAATTACTTGCTGGTATACAGTTCGCACACAACTCTTTGCAGATGGCTTTGAAGAACAATCAAGTTCTTCAAAACAAGAACTAGAGCGTAATCAGATAAAAAACTAGGACTTGGGTATAACTTTTTTTCCACAACTCCAAAATTCAAAGATTCTCTTACATATAACAAATCTGCAGCACAGCAGCTGAAAGAACAGATTTTACAGCTCCGTTATTTAAAAAGTCTTTGTTCTTTGCTTTCACATAGTAAGAGTTCCAGAAGGGTTTAGCTCCCCTTTAGATGCCCAAATAACATCTAGATACCCAGAATATGGCCTGCATCGGGAGAACAAAACCGAAGACTGGTCATCACACGCCGCGTTGCCTGCACCCATCTGCATGGCAGACAAAGCAGTAAACAGCACAGCACCCAGGGAGAAAATCCTTGGTCTTGGATAGAGATGTCCCCAAGAGCCACTCACTCCGCCTACAAGCGTCTCTGATGCAGGAACCTTTTCTACGTATGCATTTATTTATTCTGGTGATTTCTTGAGTTCTCTGAACTGTGTATGTAACAGCTAACTTACAGTGACAGCTAACAGTGACGCAGATTTTCAGGAAAAAGGTGACACCATTTGTGTAAGCATTCTCCTAAATGTTCACATCTCATCTAACCCTTAGCACATGCCCTCCTTTTACTGATGCCATAAGCACTCATTCTGCCTCGGGTGCCCCGCACCTCTCCTCGCAGCCAGTCGCATCGTAATTCCAGTGGAATTTTATAAATGCCAAAGGAAAACAAATCCCATCTATGGATAAAACTTACAATTCAAACGAGTCACTGGTAAATTAAACTTTTGAAGAGAAAAGCTGCTTCTAAAACCATCACGTGAAGCCAAACTCCTCTTTGGGGGCAGGCTACAAGAGTTTTGAGGGGTGCCCTGCCATCCTGCATTGCACACACTGGAGTTATGCCCCCGAAGTGCATCCTTTCATTCCACAATCAAAATGCTGGAAAGCCACAAGGAGAAAACGGTAGAAAGGTGAGCTCCAGTGTGTTCACAGCTAGGCTGAGCAATCTAACCGATATCACCTTCGTACAAAACATCTTAAAGATGCATTGTATAGAAATACGACTTATAAGAACACTGAGGCCAAAAATTTGAGCATAGCTCTAGGTCTGTTCTCTCTTTTTTAAAACATAAACACTATCCTAAGGTTTTAAAATAGTGACTAACAGGGAAGTCATGAATATAAACGCACTTTTTAATGTTACCCAGCTGAAGGTCAACCTTCACTTATCTACAGGGGTGTGTTGTGGATGGGGAAAAATTAAAAAAAAAAAAACAAAACACTGAAAGTCAAACTGCTCCATTTACTTACTCAGAGCACCTGATCAGAATCTAGATCCAAAACAGCTGTGAACTAATACCTTATGTATATTAATGAACTCCCCAAACAACTTGTTCTGCCCCTGGTGTAAATTGGACAAGTGAAACATCAAAGCAGTCTCCAAAGAATGAATTTTCTTGACATTTTGCTTAGATAAACCCCCTGATCTTTGTTAAGCCACACCTGGTGTTGAAATACCAGCAAGTGGTACACTGGCACACACACACACAAAAAAAAACACCCACCAACCACCCTGATTGTTCCTGCAAAAGTACCACCGAGATTTAAGCTTCATTTAATATCCCCCCACACCTGCCCCTCACTAGAGCTCACAGACAGGTAAGCTACACTCCTCCAAGCCAGGAATCAGAGCCTGTGCTCCATCTGAAACCCCAATTGCATAAACACAGCTGCTCTGGGGTGGGGGGACACTGCCAGAGTCCCAAACCACCGAGCACTGGAGGAGAGAGCAAGCACGAGTGCAGCACAATTTCTTTGCAGCTGGCTGATGTGACAGTTTTTCTGTTCCGCAAGTGTTTTCTGTTACTGCTGCAATGCCATGCCATACGTGCCCAGGCCTTTGCAAGCATCAAGCTCCACGTCTGACTGCGGACAGAGATAAGCATCTCTATCGCCAGCATCTACCCCAACACCTAGAAGTTAAGCAGAAAGTTTAACTTTGGCCCAGCCCCAGAAGAAGGGTCTGGCTGTTCAGCAGACCCCCATTTCAATTGCAAGCGTTCAGTCATATTTAGTAAAAATAATCTATTCTTCCAAGGATTTCGTTCATTAGAGAGCATGCATTTCACTGTTCCCCCAGGATCCACCTGTGCGGTGCGCAGAGTATGCTCTTCACCATACCACACACACAAGCTTTTAATTCAAAGTGAAACCCCAGGGAAATGGGGGAGACCTGCAGTCACTGGTCTGCGCTCCAGCCTGCCCTACGAAGCACCCAGGCCATAAAGAGAGAGCAAAGTCACAGCAACAGCCCAGGCTCATGTGTGCAAGGATCACTGCTGTTCAAATGCCAAAAAGCACTACACAACACTAAAAGCATCAGCAATAGCAAGCACTGAACAAGGCAATATTCCAGCATTTCGCAGCACCAATTCCACTACCGTAACCTGCGCTCCTCTTGTCCGTCACGCCTGTACCCCCCCGCAGGGCTGGCTCCAGCTGGCCTCCCTTCGGTCCGCACGAGGGGAGAGTAAACTTAATTACAGGGCGACGAGGTTGTCGTTAGCCTCCCACTTACGATGGGGCAGGAGGATTCCCAGTGCCCCAGCTCAGGAGTCCTTGGGATCTGGGAAGAGCACTCTCTAGCAATGACAGAGGAGGAACCGGGAACCAGAGTCCCACCAGCTGCTGGGGGCACACGTGCCACCGGCTGACCCGTTCTGCCATCCGTCACCGCCGCCGTACACTAAGGGGTAAGCGCGAGACCCTCCGCCCGAACGCAGGCGCTGCCAGGTCCCGCGGCCACAGAGGGCCCGGCGGCCCAGAGCACGCCCGTGTCTGCGCTCCCACGTGCCTGCCAGGGCCCAGCGCTGCCTCAAGGTCCCGCAGCGCCCGCGGTGCGGAGCACGCCTTGGACAGCAGCAGCTCCGAGCCCACCTACTCCCCAGGAGGCAGAGCTGCGCTAAGAAGGTCAGCTAGAAGGTTACCCCCGCAGGGGTCGGGAAGCTTTCCTCTTTCATCACAGCGCTCCGGCCGCCCTTTGCTCTCCTGCTTAAATCAGCAGTTGTCTCTGACGAGCTCAGGAGGAAAGAGGCTGCATGTGCTTCGGATACGGACCCTCAGGGCCCCCATCCAGCGGGTATTTAGGTCAGTCTCTGACTTCCACAGCTGCTGAGCCCAGCTCGCCAACTCAATGAGGCTGTTGACATGCTCATCATTTAACACAGGCTTCACCTGCCTCGCTGGATTATTCAAAGTGTCTTCCAGGAGAGCTAATGGCAGCCTTCTGCGGCGTGGTGAAGGAGTTCTTGAAGAAACAACTGCCCGGTGGGGTCAGCGAACAAACCTGTTTCTTATGAGCTTCTGTCACCTCCAAGGCTTGCATGATAAATACATCTAACTGTACACATTTATTTTGCATCTCAGCGAAACAGATGGCTTGGGAGAACTGAGGGGATATTAAATTAAGCTAAGGTGAACCTTCTGGGAAAATTCAAGGGAACTTAATTGTATAGTATTAACTTTTAGCTATTTCTCCCTTTTTATTTGGCAAATACTTGTGAGCAAACTCTGCATTTAATGAGGAAGAAAGCACTGATGAAAGGATATTTTTTTTTAACATCTTTAATCTGAATTCCTGCTGGTGCTGCATATTTTCCCACTAGAATGCCTACAGGTGATGAGGTTACCCTGCAATTTTTTACCTATTACACCCTGGGCTAAATTAGATACAGGATATATATACACACACACATATATGTATATAAACTTCAAGACAAACAAGAAATTTAAAACTCATCAAACAGAGCCCTAACCCCTCTGCAATTTGCAAGTGCAAACGTTATGTATCATATGCAAGGTATACAGTTTCATTACGGAACAAAGAGCTACGCACACAGACCTTTGTATTCAATGGCACTGATCACTTGACGTACTACCTCTGTCTCTAAATTTGTCCAGGATAAACTGCGGTGCAGAGATGCAATTTCCAGCAGCGTAAGTCATCACAGGACTAGGAATAGAATCAAGGCTCTCTCCCTGACCCAGCTCTGGCTAACGGATAAAGTTATATTCTGAACCGACCCACTCCAGCAGGGAATTGCTCAGTCACCTTGAGTCATGTAGGACTTGAGAAGGAACAACCCTTCCTAGTTACTGGAGCGCCTTGTGTGAGGGCCAAAGTCCAATGACAAAGTAATTCACAGGAGGAGTCCGTTAACAGGACATCAAGCCTTTTGTCTCCAGACTTCTATTTTAAATCCAAACCGTGTTGGTGCGGACTAAAAGTCATCTGCTCCTGACAGCCAACTGGTTGCCTCTGAGAAATGCATCACAGAATTCCGTATAGGCCATGAGCAGACAGATAACCACAGCATCTTATATCAGCATTGATAAATATAGATACTTCTTATATAATAAGGGACATTCAGGTCATTAATTTTTCAGGAAGATGTTCTCATTGATTTTCAAGAGGAAATTCTGATCTTAAACATTGTATAAAATGGCATTTTGATATGATTAATGTCATCTACTGAACAATACGAATGCTTAATCAAAGTGTAAATAATGATTATGAAAATACATACTGGACGCTGTAACAGTGCAAAGAGCAAATTCCCTTATATAAAGAGCAAGGGAAAACACTAGGGCTTACAAGGAAGGAAACCATAGCTCCTCACTTCTAGGCAAGGGTAACTGAGGAGAAAAGAGCTTGCTTAGGTTGTCCAAAGTCACAAAAAAAGAGCCAAAAGCCACGTCCCTTAGAGATGCTACCTATCACTTTAACATCCTGTCGATGACATCTCTGTGCTGCTGTACCAACACATCTCCAGGCAAAAGGAAGCTTACACTGGAGTGGTAGAAGCCAGCTTTGTGTTAAAGCCCATGCTAGAAATGACAAATGAAGGGCAAACATGTAAAGTTTATCAACTAAATAAATCTTAAAATAAAAGGATTTAGGAACACAGTAATGATCTCACTGCTTACATCAAGCACAAGCTGTGCATACCTTCATATTATATTTACTGTTATGAAAACATAAACTGGATTACCAGGGCTTAGTGCTTAAGCAGCCTGTTTCATTAGGAAGGCAAGGAACTTTGGCTGTTCTGATATTACAGATGTGATTTAGACAGGACAGAGAAAAGAGGAGGACCAGGATGGTTTGCTGTTCAGAGCACAATTATACCAAATAAATAAAATTAATATCACAACACTTACCAGCTCATATACATAAATCCAAACAAGGCTGGATGTTCCGAACCAAGCAGCCTCATCCCTGTAAGGATGTATGTGAGCTCTGTGAAGTCATTTAGGTTTTAACTTCATTTTCCTGAGGTAATAGGAAACTTATCACACTCTGACTGAAGGGTAGGGAACTTTTACCACTGTCTTCAGGGGACAATGGTATTATGTGAGGTACAATTGTTAAGTGTAATGACGGGAATAAGGCTCATTTTACTGGGAAAATTCTGGTTCCAATGAAGTCTAAATCCACCCATTCATTTCAAAAGTAAAATGATTTCATTTTAAGAACTGAAAAACAACACCAGCAAGAAAAATTCCCTCCCAGCACAACCAGAAGCAGCAGCGCTCAGGGGACCCAGGGACCTGCAGCAGCCGGAGCCCAGCACAGGGGCGGCCGGGGCTGTGTTGCCGCAGCCGGCGACCAAATCCCAGTGAAGCTCTCTCTGAGGAGAGCTGCACACCTGAAGTCCCTCTAGGATGAAAATAAAAGCACTACGGATTCAAGGAATTACAGTTAATTTTCACTGCAGTGAAAGGGTCTGCAGCAGTGCACAGCGAACAAATGCAAAACTTAAACACCTTCTCATTCAGATTTATACCCAGATTTACTATTTAATAGGCTTATCATATGCACATCTCCACTGAGCCACACTTGTATGGCCCTACTTTAATTGCAGAGCTGTAACTTCATTTCTTTTCAGTTTGCTTCGCTGGATTTAAAGTAATACTAAAAATCGCATTCCCCATGCTACAGCTATTCTGAACTCAGGTAGCTCAGCAGTCTGGGGAAGGATGTCCTCCATTCCTCTTGCTTGTCTTCCTCAAAATAAAGCAAAGGTTTGTACCTCTAAGAAATGTTCAAATGTGAGATATTTTTATAATACAGTTTTGATCCAGCTCTGGATAGAAGAGGGCCGAAATCTCACTGCTGCTGTTTTAGATTTGCAGGGGCTTAACTGCCCCATGAGTACAAAGGGAGCAAAACATAGCTTAAACTGTAGAGAAGTCAAAGAAATCTGTGTACTGAATCTAGTCAGCTTAAAGGTCAACCATAGATTTTCCTAAATCAGGATGAGTTATAAAGCTTGTTTGTTTCCCATTTATGCAAGATCTAAAAAAACCCCGAACAAACAAACAAAAAAAACCATCCAAACAAACAAACCTATGGCATGCAGTTTTCCCTCATCTGATTCCCTGGCCAATCTGGGAAGATCTGTTCATAACTTATATCACTTTGTATGGCTCTTACAGCTGTTGTACTAATCTGCAGGGAAAAGGTGCAGCAGCTTCCTTGCCAGTCACAATATAAAATGTTGACAGATCCAAATGGCATGCTGCACTGCTTTTGCAGAACATACTGCGAGACATTTGAATTCTGACATCTCTCCTTTTTCTATGGGAAAGACAAGAACAAAAATGCATGCTGCAGATCTGGGCTCCTCGTTGTTTGTTTTAGGAGGTTTATGTTTTGTTTTGGCTTAGTTTTGTTTGCTTGCTTATTCCAAAATAACCTTGGGAAATGAGCCTGCTGTGTATCACTCCCATAGATAAATTCAAGTAATGTTATCTGTGGTGGTTTGTACCTGGAGGAAGGATGGTGAATCAGTAGCTGCACGAGAATGAATTAATCTTCAAGTGTTTTTATGCAAGCATCAACTCAGACTCAGCATTCAAAGTGTAGTATCTACAGGGAAAAAGCTCAGCTTTTCAACGCGCATATGTAGCAACAGGAAGAAAAAGATACCACGAGTAGCAAATTCAGAAATGCTCACTTTTCTCCAGGCATCTCCCTGTAATATATTAGAGAAAATAATGACTGAGGGGAAAACACAATGTGCGTTAACTACCTGTACTGATCGGGGAAGGGGCTTCCTCACAGCAGAGGTGGGAATGAAGTAACAGACGATGGTTTGAATCTCAGATTGTGCAAATAATGAAGAAAAATCTTCTAAGAAAGTAAGGAAGTTAGAAAATAAAATCTGCTGACAGGGAAGCTGTGAATTTACCAACTCTGCAAGCAGTGACAGGAAGGGCTAGACGGAGGATTTAGGACTCAACAAATTATTTACTGGTGGAAACTGAGAAACGGTAATTTCACTATGTAGTAGTGATGCCATAAAATGGACACAGACAATCCAGTCTTGTTTTTCCTGAAATACTTATGTGCATAAAGATTTGGCTGCTCAGTTGCATAAAATATAGGGAAGGACCCAAGGTATCTACAGAGACAAGAACCATCATTCAGCTTCATCCCAAGACGCAGACCACAAATGATTTATTCTTGTAACTTGTTTCCATTCATGCAATACTTAAACACACTTAGGGAATCACAGCAGGGTTTGATTTTGCTGATTGTCCCTTTGTGTACTAATTATTTTTATTAGCAAGTTAATTTTCATCACAAGCTGTCTGCTTTCTCATCTAGGAGAAACATATTTATAAGGCCAAAAGTTCAAAATTGACTTTCCGAGCATTACCGGAGAAGAATACCATGCACATTTTATACTCCTGCAGCAAGTACCTTAGAACACAATTCTGAAGATCAGCGCTGAACTGCGTAAGGCAATTCAGCCTGTAAAGCACCCGCAGGCACACACAGCGTCACGCGTGGTCCTGCCAGCACGTGCTGCGCCACACGACAGGGAGGACAGGAGAGGTCCCTGGGCTAAGGAAAGGACGGGGAGCGGACGCTGCAGGAGATGCTGCCCAGCCCCAGCACAGGTGGGTGAGATGTGCAGATTCCTGCAACGTGCCCCGGAAGCAGCCCCAGGCTGGGTGCTATCAGAGCTCAGGGTCACCCGTCCCAAAGCCCCCCTAAATCACACGTGGGATGACACCGTTCCAGTTCCACCACCGACCAGAGCTTTCCTGCAGCTCCAGAAAAACATGGCCTGAATTTCTAGTTGGTCAGCATCCTTCAGCATCCTCAGAAGTAGATGAACACCGCAGAGCATCCTCCCCTGCCCCGCTCCGTGCCTCACCCCAGCCCATTCCCGCTGTCGCAGGGCTCGGCAGAGCTGCCAGCCGACGTCCTGCGGGTGCCGCGTCCCTTGCGCGCTTGTGGCTTGCTCCGCACGGCCACACGCGCTGCCTGGGCTCGGAAACTTGTCCCTCTTTCCTAATCCGATGTGATGTTCGGAGTGACAACATGGCTGGTGCTGCTGACTTCTCAAATTGCACAAAAGGGAATGTTACACTTTGGCAAACTGCCTACCTGAATTCTGGAGGAGTGAAAAAGGAGAAAACAAGTTTTGACTAGTAACATTTAAGGTGACACTATCAATCACTGGCAAACTTCGACAACTCTGGTTAATTTTTGCTCACAATGATAAAATACTCCACTGGTGGAGAAAATAACAGGGAGTTTCATGCAGGGCTATTTTTCTTCTTGTTTTTCTTTCTATTTAGAAGAAAAATCACATTAAATCTGCAGTGTTTTTAATCAAATACAAACAAGGGAAATTGAACTACGTACAAACAAGCCTGTATTTTCAATTGGCTTTTGTCGCTTCCCTTTAAAAGTTTATGGTTTGGATTATTTTTTTTCCTAATAAAAATCCAAAACATTTCAAGAGAAACTGTTATTTGTCAGCATGTTCCTTTAGTCTGTCTCTGAAGAAAGAGGAGTCTGAAATAGAATTATTCAGCTAGCTCTAGACTCAGAACACTTCCCTGGAGGCGTAGATCTGGCAGCATGTAGGTGAATTTGACTTCTTACTCAGAAAAATTATCTATGAGTTATTAATATTAACACATTCTTAGATGAACAAATGGGTAAAATATTCTAAAACACGGATAAACGTGGATCCTAGAGCCTGAATTCCTGGCACTCCAAGTGAAGAGGGCCAGCTGGCAATGGGCAGCGAAGAGGAAAAGGGTCACACAGTTACCCTATGACTTCAGGAGACCACTGAGACTGAAGCTCAGGGCCACCAACTATCCTTGGAGGGGATGCTGCCTTTCTCCACAGCCCACATGTGCACTGGAAAGCAGCTTGTGAGTACCTGCAATCCTGTAACCGCATTGAGAACAACCAAGCAAAGGGTATGCTGGTATTCTCAGCAGCATCCTCTCCATCAGCATCTTGCCAGGCTAGCTTTATCTATCCTGCCACCCATCTTATCAACTGCTAGAATGGTGACCAAAAAGTGAAACTGGTTTCTGCTACAAGTTTAGACAGATCCATAAAGTGCTTTGGAACCTGCAATAGACATATCCCCACATGTGTGACACACGATGCTAGGAAGAGCCTGTATGTCTGTAACGTATGAATCCATAAGACAGTCCCTTTCCATAGGGCTGCACTCATCCACAGAAAATCCTCTCAGACAATCTAAAAGACACTGCTGTGCTGTCATGGTGGCTCTTGCCAAAGGAAGCAGATAAAATCAAGGGATCATTCATTTGAAAAAACCTGCATGAAACAAGAAACAAAAGACTCTCTAATTTATTTGTCATACACTTAATAGAATAAATTTTGTATTGCAGCGTGGTCTTTAAAGCTCACCATTTCTTTTAATAAGGCACTATTAGAAGAAAAAGGGAGATATAAAAGAAGATAAAAGCATAACTAGTATGAGAAAAAGCTATTCGTTTTTGCTGTCTTCTGTGACAACCTTTTGCTGTCCTGCACGAAGTAGGTTTGCAAAGGGGCATCTGTATTTCTTGGGGGTTTAATATTTATTTTTATTTTTTGCTATACAATCAAGAAATGAGGGAAAAGAAGTTATTTCAAGGCTTCCAAAAAAAAAATCAAAATTTATTCATAGAAAAGAAAGCAGAAGGAACACAGTTAAGAGAAAGGAATAGTGACGTCATCTAGCTTGTAATAAAGCCTGTAGCTAACTAGCCACACGTGCTCTTTACATCCCAAGAGCAAATGAGAGTATGATTGATAGGGATACGATAATGGTTCCGCAACCATAATACAGTCTTTCTGGAGTACAGGTTTGCACCTGCTCAAAGATAAGGCATTAATATTTATTTAAACAAGACTATTAGGAAGGAGGGGGGCATGGAGAAGAAATCACTAAGTATCTAAACCAAGGCAGAACAAAGCATGCCTACGCCAAACGAGTCTTCTGCATTGCAGAGGAAACACCCCAGCTCTGGTTAGCAGAGCTAGGCACAGGTTCTGGATATGATCTCCCACTTTTTCATGGTATGTCGTGTTCAGACTGTGCCTCTTCTGCAGCATAAAGCTGTGCCTACTGGCTAGGTTGCCTGATGCAATCTAAAATCAGAGTGGATTTCAGTATTCTATACAGTGTCTATGGCCAGATTTACAAAATTATTTAGGTGTGTAAAGATGCAAATAGCATTAGGCTTGCACCAGTGCTTCACTGATCCCTCTTATGAGCCCAATTACTTTTGCAAATCCAACCCTACGTCAGTTCCAATTCTGCTCACAAGTCAAGTGAGTCCGTGGATGAGAACGCCAAGTCAGGCAAAGCAAGGCTGGAAGAACATACTCAAACACTACGTGCTCGATGCATGTGAAAGCACTGAAATACATATCCACAAGTCGTCAATTCACCCTGATCCTGCTTCGCTTAGCAGTGAAAGCTGAGCCAGTCCGCACTACAAACGCACTCGTACCAGTTCCTCAGCATCGGAACTCGTGCACTCTGAGAGAGAGGTCCAGGAACCTGTCCCGCCTTCCACCCTGTGACATGGGTTTACAACCTTTGCAATATCATTTGTAATTCTACTGAAGGGCAATAAAGAAAACTCCTTTCAAATCTTTCTGATCTCAGTAATATCCTGCCCACTCCAAGTCATCCTTCAAGGACCAGTTCCACTTCCGAACTCCCCGATTACCTTTCAACCCATTATTACAGGGATTTGTCCCTTACGTTTCCAGGACCTGAGTAGCAGCCTGCACCGAAATAGCTTCTGCAGAGCTTATAAGTACTCTGCAACGTGACCGCTTTGACGCCCACGTAATTCTTTCTATCACTAAAATATGTCTTTCGTTTACAATGTATGCCTGATTCAAGTAAATGCTTAATTCCTTTCTTATGTCTCTATCTGATGACAAATGCTGCCTTATTAGATCACTTTCCCTTGGAGGGGACAGCAGTATATATTTAGGTAATATCCAGCCCTTGGACAGCATTTTGCATCTGCGGGAAAGGGAAGCGTTAATCAGATAGGTCTAAAACTAACTGGAATTTATATGCAACTTCCCATTGCCTTGAATGAAGTGCATTTCTGACATCACTATTTTAAAAAAATATGTATTTGTGAAATTGTGTTTATTATGGTCCATATTTTATGAATAGGGATAATAGGATGTAGAGAGAAGTGTACAGCTCACATTATTTTTTAAACATGAGATATACCTTTCACTTATGCCACATCTCTCATTCCAATAAACCTGACATACTTCATACACTTCATTATTTGATCATAATTGCTAGACTGTTGAAATAGAACTTCTGATCAGGAAAGGTACTCTATGCAAATTTACAGAATTATAGCTATTCTTAAATATAAAATATTTCAAACTATTATTTAAAGAGGAGCTCAGGTGCTTAAATATAATTAAAGAAATCACACTTCTAAGGAGATGATCAAAATTACAACAGCTTTACTCTTCCAATAAACGAGTCAAAACCCCATTTTATAGGAACGGTGAGAAAGAGGTTCGTTGTGCATCTGTGCGTTACCATTCCCAGTACTAAAGCGGAGCTACCTCCAGGTAGGCAAAACTTAAAATACTGCAGCAAGAGAAGTGCTGCACGAGGATAACTGCCTCCAGGTTGAGAGTATTCACCACTTCTTTTGCTGCAAGGGTGATGGGCACTGGAACAGCTCGCTCACTGAGATCACGGAGCCTCCAACCTTGGGGACATGGAAAACCCGACAGCCACAGCCCTGAGCAACGTGCCCAGCGCAGGGGTTAGACTAGGTCTCCAGAGGACCCTGCCAACCTCAGCCACTCCGTGATGCTGTGACTTCACCAGACACCCAGAGCAGACTTTTTCTAAGTCTCTTGCCATGAACATGGCAGGGGCTCCAGCGATTTCATCCCTCTCTGTGCATCCCTGCAGAAAGGCTATGGCAACTTTACAGACGATCCAGGCATTGCTGGCATTCCTCTCTCAGAAAGCTTTTAGAGTGTGAATCAATTATATATACAGCTGTCAGTGCATCTTCTGACCAGTACAGAGATGCCTGGGATGTGCAACAGTCCATTACAACTTACTTCTTTTTCTTCTACACACTTCTTCAACTCCTTTGAATCTGCTTCCAATTCCAAGTTCAACTTTTCCAGAATCTGAGGCTTTCAAAAAGCCAATTCTTTAAAAGCTAATTAATTCCCCACAGGCTTTTTTTTTTAAACTCAGTAAATATCTCTGAGATTGCTTTTTGTATAATCAGTGTTAGCAGCTCATTAAAATGCACAGTATGTGTATCATTTTGAATGTGACATGGCTCAGCATGGACGCTCAAGCTGCTTAAAAAGACAGGAAAGAAAAAGATGAGGATAAAATGAAAGCAAAAACCCAGCATTTCCTTTAAGCTGACACCACAGTTAAGAATTTAAGACAGGGCAGGGAGCCTCCAACCCTGCTATTAGGTAAAAAGTCTAATTGCTCCGTGCACCAACTGCCCTCTCCAGCCTGTATGTTTTCTGAAAAGATTTCTTTTACAGAGAGCTTTAAGGTGCTAAAAAAAAAGAAGAACAGATTCTACTATAAGGTTATTGTATAAGGTTTTCACCCTGAGTAATATCAGGATTCCTCTTGAATTAATAATGAAGTAATTTAAAAGGCCTTTAGTATATGCAGGCAGAAATAAATGATGCCTTAATCTGGGACATTTTATTTTCCATTAAAACAAACACTTTTTTAAAAGTGTGTGTTATTGACAAGAGAAGCACTCAGTTGCTAACATGCCAGATGCCATGTATCAGATGATGGTCAAATGGACAATAATACTCAGGACTTTTTCCTACTAATTCCTGAGTATTATCGACGCTTGATGGCTGTAGAAAACAGGAAGGTTAAAAATATTGCTTTGGGTCACAACAAGAAAACCCAAGATGAAGGGCTCACTCAGTAGCGGGTGGATGCAAAGCTGCCGTTTCACTTTAATTGGCCTTATTTCAGTTGGTGTGCGCTCTACATTGGATAAAATATACCTCTATTCATTTATAGACTAATTATAATGGCAGCTCCAGTACAGGTAAGCTATTGCACACGAGCACCCCAGGGTGACGAGCCTTGCACATCAATTGCACATGATGGACGGCTCAATGATCTTCTTAAAAAAGTTTTTTCCAATGTAAGTGATTCTATGATCTGATATCATACTAGTAAAATTATAACAATGCTAAATCATAAACTAATTAGTAACTGTGTGTACAGTGACTTCTTTAACCGTGTTACCATCACAAGCCGTTAAGCAAAACACCTCTGAGCATTAGAACTGATGCTGCAGACTTCCCCCCTCACCTGCCTGCAGGGAGCAGCTGTACAGCTGAGGTTAACTGAAATAAAATAAATGAATAAATAAAAAGATCAGACTGTGATGCCTCATTACAACTTGCACACATGCCACAACTCCGTGGTTTAAGTGCCAAAGAGAACCCACGGGTGGTGACTGCCCCGTACCACTTGCAAGGGCTACTTCTTATAAATGGATTTGAGTCTTAGCGCCCATATTAGAATTTAAATTAAATATTGACCAAGGAAGAACTTGCTGTCAGGTTCAGGGTGAAATGCTTCAATTACCAAGGATGCAGGAGACCTTGAAAATAACCTCCTACTTTCACCTTCACAGGGAAAAAATGATATGGAAATATTTTTTGCTCATGTATGGCAATAAATCCCCACTGTTATGGTAAACCAGCGAGCTTTTCCTTAACCAATATGGTGAGTTGAAGGGTTAAACAATAATTTGTTATGAACCTATATGCATTTTTCAATTCTGCTGACAAAAGAACCACTTCGAGCAAGAGACTGCTCTAGAGATCCACACAAACCCCTGATGCTGCCAGTATCGTGACTCTATGAATATGCAAGCTTAGAGTAGAAGAAAAAAAAACCCAAACCCCAACTTTCCTGGCTCAGGGAACTGAGGACCTTTGCAATTTGCCAAACACAAGCGTAAAATGGATTCTGACTCTTTTCTTGTTGGACTTTTCATTATTCTGCAACCTGCCCGGCAATGCAGACAGATTTCCAACGTGCGATCAGTATTGCTGAAGGGTTTGAAGTGCATCAACAGTAGCAGGTGCTCTTCACTTGAAATTCTCTAGTGCAGAGAACTTCTGAATGGCATGAAATTACCACCACCCCCCACTGGTCCTGGAGTCTATTGAAATGTTTTCTCTTCACAGTTGTCTTCTGCTCAGAAAAGTAACAGCCCAGATAACATCTTTGGTGTTTCCTGCGAAGTCTTCTCAATAAATTCTAAATCAAAAGTAACTCAGTCAATTGGAGAAAAATCTGTCTAATCAAAAACGCTGTTAAGTTCAGAAGGCTAACAAAAAAAAAAAAAAAAATGTCAAGATTTACAAATTCTAAGAAAGCTTTTTCTGCTACACCTATCACTACTGAAACTGAGATTTGAGGATCAAAAAATTAGATGACAGCATAGCTGCTTGGTGATGCACGAAGCCAAAGAAAACTGAGATCAGTTTTTTGCTAGATATATCAGCTTTGCAAGAACTAAAAAGAATAGAGCTTCTTCTGAAAAGCTGAATGAATAAACATTAGGAATAAAAGACAGTAAGGGGTGGAGGTTAAGACTGAAGGCATTTTCTGCAAAGGGAAATTCAGTTTTTCTTATATCGATTCTACGTTGAAGTAGATTCCTCTTTTTCTCTGAGTAACTGTTATACCAACAGTTCAGATTTTCCTTTTTTGTGTGTGTGATAAACTAATTAATGCTTTATTAAGTGATCATGGAGAAACCTGAGATCACAAAAAAACAAAACATCTATTTTTATATAGTGAGATGCGTATGACATAGTTGACTGCTATTTCTGTAAAAGCAGTAGACAATTACCCTGCACGTCATTCCTAAGTTATGTAGACCAACAGGATGTTCCAGATTTCAGTCCCTACTTTTGTTATCCCCTCCTGTGACAGTGACAGCCCAGGACCAAGGCAGACAGTCCACAGCTACCATTAAGGGAGAGCAAACGGGAGGTCTCTGATGCTATCTCTATAAATGCATTTGCTGGCAGAGCTGAAATGCAAGCGATTCTCCGTTCAGAGAAACGTAATTTCTTGCAGTAGTTTGAGGAGAAAGGGAGAGGAGTAATAACAGTGTATTAGCTCGGGTTTGCCAAATGCAAAGAACCAACATTCATCTTAGTACCATTTCAAAAAGATGAACAAGCAACTTGAACAAGCATGTTCTCATCTTTTCAGTGAACAGGAATTAAGTATGTGCTTAATATGAAGCAAAGGCTGAAACGATGTGCTCAGCTGGGACCACTGTGTTAACTGGTACAGGTTCCCCATTTGCTTTGAATAATTCATGTCAGCTACAATAAAGAAAGATTTCTAGCAGTTGGTACACACCTGAAAATTATGAGGAGCAAAGAAATCACTGACTGAAAGTCTCAAATATGGTGCAAGTCACAATTTGCAGAGGCGATGAAATTACAGAACCTGAGTCAGGTAGATGACAGCATTAGCGTGGAAAGGATGATTAGTGTGAAAGGTATTAATAGAGGATATGCAAAGAGGCTCTCCTCTCAGCACTCCTGTGACTGAAGCAGAAGATAAAGTTGCTTATGTTCCCGTGAAGAAAGCTGCTCCCATCCTGCTGCGGCTCCAGTCCAGCCCGCAGGACTTTAGGAAGCGACATTCGTGGTCGCCCCATCTCCCACACCAAACCAGGTTTGCAAATGCACAGGTGTCCCTGCAGGAAGGAGGGTGCTCACCCTCCTATTGTAATCCCTTTTTCAAAGGTCTCTAATAATATTTCTTGCCCTGCTCCTTTTAATGAATGGTAATAGAGAACACTTGATTAGAAGCCTTTCATCATTTTAGGACTAGGGGCTTTAGCTTTCTGACCTACTTTGCTTGCCAATGAAATTCCATTTTTAGCTTCAACTCAAGGTCTGAGTGTTACCCAAATTCAGACCATCTGTTTTAACTGCCTACAGGCTGAGAAGTTGATCCAAGCCAGGAAGAATAAATGGAACCAATGTGTGCTTATATTAAATATTCTCAACTCTCAGTGTATTAAATAACCTACTCAGTTTATTCCCAAGTCTACATAAACATTCCTGTTTCTTTGGGCAGTGCCTGCTGTTGCTGTAAAGAATATTTATGCTACCAGTTGCTCTCAGAGACCCTCAGCAAGGTCACCTTTCTGGTATGAGTACAGGAATGAGCAGGCTACAGCTGGCCCAAGTCACTACTCTAATCCCTTAGCGTGGCTTTGGTGAGGGTTGGTACGGGCTACACAGAAGTACAGATCCCCCCCGAGCAAGTCATTAGGGAATAACCTGCCTCTCTTCCTAATTCTTGCTGTTAGAGATGCAACAGAACTTGCATCTCCTCAGTGATTCTTTTTCGTCCCAGATGACATAACTGCATGGCCTCGCTGTTGATAACAAGACAGCTGGCCAGTCCTTTCGTGAATCTCTAGCAAATTCCCCACAGTGTCTTGAAACAGTGGGTTTCAATGAAATAGCTTCTTGCACTATACAGAAATACCTCTCAGTTTTAAACATCATATCTTCCCATTTCATTGCACATTCACTTCTGTCAGTATGAGAAAAGGGCATAACAGCATCAGACCTTTCTTCCAGATTTCAGATACATCTCTCAGTCCTTTTATTACACAAAAAGCTCAGTAACAAATATGAATTTATAAACCATAACAAAATTAAAAAGGCAACATTACCTGGAAAATCCCTAAGTAACTGCTGACCGCAGCTTTACAAAAATATCAAAAAGAATCTGAGTACTGAAAATAAGCTTCTGCTGCTAGCACTGATACGCATCTACAGCACTCATCCTTTGCAGCTTGGCTGATGGATGTAATTTCAGCAGAATATCTAGGGAGGATGAGAGCATCCATGAAAACATTAACAAATAAAATACGCCAAGGAAAAAGAAAACAGCAGTGTAAAACCAAGCCAGACACTGCAGAAGTTGAATACCCAGCTGGGGAGCTGCCCAGCTCAAAACAAGGCAGAAAATAAGTATATTTAATGTAAAAGAATCCTAGCATGAAATAGGCTCTGTACTTCCCGGACACAGCTGATTTGCTGTTCAAGTCTGTCATTTGACAGCCTGTTTATAGATTCTCTTGCTTCAAAGCCGTTATGGCTCTGTTTACAGCATGCTCTTTCAGGAGGTACCACAAGCCTTCTCACGTGTCAGGTTTCTCAGGCGTTCATCAGTGCATCTCGTTCCTTCTAGGATTAGTATATCTAAAAACCTGACATTAACACACCAGACCGTCCTCATGGACATGGATTATTGAGTCTGTGTCTGCAAAACAATTTCAAGAGACTTCCATATTTTCAAAACACCATGCCAGCATTAACTAATTAAGCCTCACGACACTTGTACAGGACAGCTCCGAAAATACCTTGATCTCCCTTACAGACATGGAAAAATCAGGTAAGAAGTGGACCCGTCTTTCCCGAGGCCATCATACAAGCCCATGACCAAGTCAGCTTTCAGGAGCGCTCCATCACTGGTTCTGTCACACGCCTGCATTCAATCCTTCAGATGACACCACTGCTCAGCGGTTCCAGAGCCGCCCTCCCACCTTCCCAGTACACAGGGATTTAATGCATCACATGTGAAAGTTTATATGCCTCTGCTGAAAAAGGCAGCAGCATCTTTGCGTGCCTGGAGGTATGAATATGTGACAGGATAAAACCCGGCTGGGCAGGAGAACGGCGCACGTGAGCAGCAGCTTGCAGTGCTCTGGAGAGCCGTCGGTTTTGATGGGGCAGATCCAGCAAGGCAGATGAAACAGCTAATGCAGCAGAGGAATTGTGAATTAAACCCAAAACAAAAGATCTAACTATCCCCAGCCCCTGTACCATAGCTGTTAATTCCCTGTTCATTCGTCATGCACAAAAACAAGAAAGGAATGAGTAATATTTGCTTTTGTTTTCATTGTATCATTGGAAGTGACACAATCATTATTTCACTGGAGGTTCAAAGCAGCATTAGCATGATTACATTGGACTTGTACCTATTAAGTGGAGGGACATGAGCTCCTCTGAGCTGTCAAATGCAACATATGCAGTCTCACAATGCAACTGCAACATTTTATCTGAATTTTAGACTTCTTTTTTCTCCTTTGGGTGAATCAAAACATTGCATAGTGATTTAGTTACAGTATAAAAAAGGACCTCTTGCACCTGGAAAGCTACATGCTAATTCCATGCTTTATTCTATCATTTTCATGCAAAAGGCTTTCAAAATCATATTCTATTGTACAGCACATAATGTTATTATTCTGTCCTTATTGTCCTAAAAGCAGGAGCTTACAGGCTGGAGTGAAATCTTCTTTTGACTCTGCTGTGCCGGGCAAAAGGTTAGAGAGATAAAGAAGCTCTCAAAGAGCTGTTAATGCCAGTATGAGGCAGAAATACTAAATCATTTGAGGCAGCATTGTTTCTCTTTCCATCCTCCATGAGATATTTCAGCTTTCATAGGCTGTGTGTGAAAACCACACGGTTTTGCATCGCTAGGCAGGAGATGTCCCTTGACCACTTAAACACAGCAACCTGAAAAAGAACAGTCCTCCTCTGACCATCCGATCCTCAAGCCAGCTGTCCCCATGTTCTTCTGTTGGCTCTGCAACCTAAACCAAATGTCTGGGGGCACAGGATCGTGCTCCAGGACCCCCTGGGCATGCTGCTTTGTGGGGCCTGCCTGCCCTTCTTTGAGCCAGCTCTGGAGATGGGGATGGGTACTGGACCTGATGCTCTGTCCAAAGACAGGTCTCCTACTAGTAAGGAGGAAGGTGTTGGGATACAGGTTTATCAATTTTCAATTACACCCTGATCTCCTCTGCATCTAGAGAAACCAACAGAGACAACAACTATACAATAATGGCTATTTATGAGCCATGAGCCCCTCCCCAGGTGCCCAACTTATACTGGCTGAAAAGTTGGCACGTAAGGCGGCTGCTGGAGAAGAGCATCCTCTGAAAAACTGTTTCACTGTCCCCACAGAGCTGTTACTGCTGTAGCACCTTCCAGTGGCCCTATAACCATAGGATCTTCCAGATTTTTTACTAAACTCCCTATTTCTAGGGCTGTGAATGTTGCATGGAAAGAGAGAGGATCATCAGAGATGCTGCTGAGAGTCTATTTTTAGAGTGAGTCATTTGATGAGCTGTTCAGCACCTTATTTATTGCTGTCTCCAGCTGGGGAACTAAGCAGTGTCCAGACACCTCTACTGCTAAAACCAGAATCTGGAAGCAGTAACCTCTATTTGATAACATTTTCTGTACTGACAGAGAGAAAAACAACAGGACATTATGCTGTCAAGGCTAATAGCTGCTAATTAGGGTGAGTGACATATGACCCCTTTCATAGCCAAAGAACACAGAAGTCACACTAAAAGTAAAAAAAAAAAAAAAATGGAAAAATCTGTATTCACGGTCTTTTCCGTCTAATGAGTGACCACTTAAGTGTTTTCCCATTTTGTTTCTTTTCCTGATTCATCGGTTTAAAGCTTTACTTGACCTTCACATTATGTGTACAGCAAGTAAGAGTCTCAGCATTCACAGTGTCCTTGGTGGGAAATGGGGCTTTGAAGGGACCAGGAGGAGACAAGGGGACAAACTGAAGCTACGTCACTGGAGACATGGGATACACATGCAGAGGCTCCAGAACCACTGCCAGCGCGCAGAGGGAGCACTGAAGGGAACATAGAGCAAGGGCAGTTCCTCCCAAAGGTTACACACCTTCGCATGCCCCAGTGCTCACCTGGCAGCAGGGGCATCTGACCTAGCACAGCCAGCAAGCAGAGCAAAGCATTCGGCAACTGAAAACTGCCTGAAACTGTTGCCATCTAACGGGTTTCCTGGCAAAACAAAGAGCAAAGATATTTTTCTCTAGACATGTTCCACATCTAACCTAGCTGATCCTCAGCATTCATCTCTGGACAAGCCCGGAGCCACGTACAGGCTGTATTTACTGCACATTTCTTCACAACTGCCTTGCATTACTAATATTTGTAACGCAGGGGCACTTAGGGGTCCTGCTGGGTGTTGGGTGTATTCAGAGCACAGAGCAGCTCCTGCTCCAAAGAACCCAGGACCTACTTCACCAAGTGGGCAAAGAACAAGTAACCAATTGCCATTTCATAACCAGGGAACTGAGGTACAGAAAGCTGAAATGATTTAGTAAAGGTCACATTAAAAGTCTACTGAATTTGCAGCCTCCCGTTGTTACATTACAGGCTCAAGCATCCCATCAGACCCTCTGAATGTTAATCATTACCTAACTCTTCTGTCTTCTTGCTGCTCTAATGAGTTTATTGATGAATTACTTAAAGCGCACTTTCTGTAGAAGAAATTTTTTTAGGTGACAAGTTGCCTTTTACTAAACAAATTAATGGCAAACTTAAGTTCTCTCATTCCAGTCTGGGAAAAACAAGTTTTAGGTGTAAAAATGCCCAATTAGTAGTAACTGAAATCCAGTATTTTAATTATTTGGCACTGTATCTGTTATAAATATGCCACGTGGCCATTAGTACCTTGTGGTACCATCAGGACAAAAATAGTCGCTCCAGCAATTAATATTGCAGTAGCTGCATATGTCAATATAGAACAACTGCAACTTTATAGGTTCATCCCAAATCCCATCATAGTCAAAGTCAAAGGGAAGCCTCTCATTAAGTGCAAGGAGAACTAGATCAAGCTCCAGCTGGGTCTTACTGATCAAAATGCTAGGACATTTCTAAACACCAGTATCACCCACAGGTCAGCCCAGTAAAGCCAGAGAACAGGGCTGCAAGTGCACAACGTGCCACGCAAACCCAGAGGGACAAATCCATCTGCGTTCTCTCCACAGACAACACCACAGCAGAACCAGAAGTCAGTGTTACAAGTTTTAGGTCTTGCTCCTGTGCAGCCTGCTCTAGCTAGTACAAGATCACGGCAGTATCTCTCATAATAGTTTTGCAAATGAAGTTCTACATCTCTCCAGCAAAATCCTCTGTGCTCCAAGACAGCGTGATCTTTCCTGATGGTGTTTTAAAGGACCTTCTCTGAAGTCCCAAGTAATGAGGTAACTCTCAGTCTGCATGTAAGAACAAAACTCTACAAGACAGACTGTGAGCCAGACACTTATTATTATACTTTCTACAAATGCACAGAACGGCTTTCTCTCAGTTCTCCAGGTCACTGAGATCATGTTTGAGGTCTATGATTAATTTTCAGCCTTATTGTGTTAAGGGGCAGCAGGAGAAAAGTAAGAAAGATTTTTATTTTTTTTTAGAACAGTGTTAAATGAGGCAAAAGACCTTATCACTTAGCAAGAGCTTTCAAACTATCTTTGCATGGAGCAGCAGCTAAAAAGTTAATAGACATAAATAGCATTCTATTGATTTGAGGTATTCTGAGGGATTTTAATGCAGGTGAAGGCAGGAGAACAGCTCTGCTTGCGATAATTAAGCCTTAGCTAGTGAAGCCTGAAGCATTTATACCAAAAAAAAAACCCCAAACCGGAAAATGCCAAAGAAAACTTGTCACTTAGCCTGAAACTCAGCCTCTCCTGGGACACAAGTGAGTCTGATAGCTGGGTAAGAGATCATCATCGCTGGGCTGTTTGGCCGTACTGTCCAGCCACCGAGCCCAGGAGGAGAGCACATGAGAGACTCCCAGGAGCAAGTAGTTAATGGTAATGAGTTCTGCTTTTATTCAGAGACTCATAGCAACGAGTGCTTGGATGGGGAAAGAAGTTCAGCTGATAATAAAGGTGTTTTGGAATACTTGGGTTTCCCCTTGGATGTAAATTATTCTTAGCTCAACTCTATTCCCATGAAAGCTCTTTGTTGGTCATATGGTGATATCAAAGGTAAAAAATAAAGTCTCAACTGTAGATCATTCTGCTTTTCAGTATCTGCTGCATCAAACACTAGAACATTTCAAAGAGCATGGAAATCCCAAACACCATCTGACAGCAACTAGGGGCCTCTCCAGATTTCAAGCACCCTGAAACAAGGAATGTCTTCCTTAGGGCCCAATTTTAATATTAGCATCCTCTCCCTGTCTGCTGCAAAACTTCAGCAGGCTGCAGTGCCTAGCTCCTCTCTTCTACTCCGGGGTGTAGGCAGGTCACATCAACCTGCTTGTAATGGGATTTCAGAGGGTACAATGTGTCCTCCCAAGTCACAGAGGTACTTCAGGAATTCCTGTACCCCTGTGGTTTGTACACAGTCATAGAATCACAGAATCAAGGACGCTGGAAGAGACCTTTAAGATCATCGAGTCCAAGCATTAACCTTGCACTGCAAAGCCCACTGGTATTTTTAAAAATTGGTTGTTACTTGCCTGCTTGCTTCTCCTTTCCTCCAGATGAAAATTACTGCAATGAATATTGATATTAATATACATTTGCAGGCAAGCATGTAATAAACGGCTTGCTGAAACAAGGCCTGTAAATTCAGTCAGTGGCTGTGCTAATCATGTTCCTATCGTACTCAGGGGCATTAACTACTCCACTAACAAGCTTTTTGTTACATGATCAGAACATGCTGCAATCCACATCCAGCTTTCTGGATGGGTTTTTCTTTGCCTATCATCCATTTGTGGAAGAAAGCACTGAAGTCACTTCTAGAGGGCAAACTGCAGGGGAGGAAGAGCCTCCTACGGAGGTTGCCACTGCAGCTGCAGAACATCTGCACTGCCAACACCTGATGCCTGCTGGATATCAGGAGCTGTGCTGTGAGACGAGGGAATGGCGAGTGATGGCGCAGTCAGTTAGCATTAAGAGGTCCGGTCACCTGGGATGCAACATGGGGGTTGTGTTGGGCCAAGCGGTAAATCAGAATTCAAAATCCCCATTATCGTCGCTGTAACGCGGCATTCAGTGCAACAGCGCGGTCAATCAGGTGCCCGACTCCCACAGCAGTTTCAGCACTGTATGTTCCATGAGGGAATAACAGCTACGACCCTTCTCATGGCACTGGTGAGTAGCCATAAGGCCAAGCACATCGGTTTTCTTTACAGAAGGACAGTATTAAAGCTTAAAGTATAAAACTGCTGCAGAAAGCTTTTCTGATATGCAAAGTAAAAACACAAAAAGCAAATGAGCACTCAACATAGGAATGATTTCTGTCCTGTGGAATCCACAGAACCTAAACCAGCATCATCTTCCATCTGCACAAAATGGATTGTTCCATCTTAGATTCTGCTGGCATTATTTAACATACAAATTACAACTGCTAATGGAGATTGCTGGGTCAAACCCAGCGCAAAGGTTTGAATGTTTTTCAGCTGGTCTCACATTCCTGAGAACTCACTCTTTACTGAATCCAAACGTTGAATGAACCCCAAATTTCTGACTGTACAGATGGCAAGAAAACTGCTGGGTTTTGAAAGGGAAGTGTAAATCAGTCCTCATTTGCACCTGGATACAAGGGAATGAAAATATATGAACCTGCTCACAAGCAGACGTACAGCTTTACGTTTGTTAGAGCTCACCTACACGGAGAGGTAGGTACTAAACGAGCAAGGCTGTCAATATAACCTACCCAGCAGCAGCCTGAACTGGCACGTTATTCTGCAACAAAAGTGCCTTTCTTTGGTTTAGCTTACTTCATTACCAAAGCACGGTGTAAATGGTCATCTCCGGGATAACAGCACCACGTGAACGGTTGCTTGCACGGTGCATTTCTAAGCTTTAGTGCCTAACCTGGACACACGCTGCTGCGCACTCAGGGAACCTGAAAAGGCTTTTGGTGCCGTTGCACTTGTCTGAAGGGGGGGCTTCCCTTTTTTTTTTTTTTTTCCCCCCTCTAGTTATGGTGACATGGTGCCCAAGACAATTGCTGGGAAGATATTTGGCTCCATTTGCTCCCTGAGTGGGGTGTTGGTCATTGCTCTGCCGGTTCCAGTCATTGTTTCCAACTTCAGCCGAATTTACCACCAGAACCAGAGAGCCGACAAGCGGAGAGCGCAGAAGGTAAGCCGTCCCGCGCGGCCACCCCCTCAGAAAGCAATCCAGCCCCTGCTTGTCACCGCGGGGCTCATGAGACACCAGTGACAATTCTGAGCGCTGCAGAGGGCAGCCTGCATGCAAGCTATCGACCCACCTGTGCCTGTAGGCTCACCTTCCCACACAGCTAGAGCTACCTGTGCTCCTACAGACACAAGCCAGCTCATCGTACACGCTGCACGCTGCCTCACTTTAAACATCAGAAGCAATGGGGCTTTCACTGCTCGCCTTTGCTGCATAGCACTCTGAAATATAAATATATGCATATACACACAAACCCTTAAATCATTAACAGGAGTTGTTTATCTTTCTGGCTGCTTGGTTCCTGTTGTCTCTCTGGAGTTTTGAAAACACCCATCCATACATTTATCAGTACGCATACCCCCTCAAAGCTGCAGACTGTAACATAGACAGAACACTGGGAATACACAAAAAACCCTGAAAATGTGAGGTGATTACTGAATATTCCAAAATCTGAACAGTTTTTACCAGTATAAACTTACTGATTCACTAAGAAAGTGTAACAGATTTATTATATCCCTATTTCAGTCTGCTAAATTACACCAAAACCAGAATCAGGTTTTTACAACAACTGCAAACTAAAGGTCTGAGGGTTTTTTTCCCCAGTGGAATGCTGTCTGCCAGAAATTCAAGACTCAGGGGACTTGACGGAGAACAGTAGTAGAAAGATGTGCTATTTCTGCTTCAGGCAAGCATCTGGGCCTTGCCTACCTCCTCCCTCTCAGGGAGCTGACAGCAGAGAGCTGAGATACAAGACCTACAAAACCACCAAATTTGGCAGTCAAAACACATAAGGAGAGTAGCAGAGACAGAATCATGCAGAACTGAGTCGCAGTCTCCCCAAGTCACTGCTGGGTTTTACACATATCTGCATCAGGTTCGGCACTGTACCTGTGAAACATCAACCTGCAATAATTTTGGGAAACATTTTTGAGGGAGAGTTGTTTATCTGATTAGTCATACAACAAAATTTAGATTAAAAAAATCTGAAGATATAATGGAAGTCCAGGCTGTACCACACGCTGTTCAGTCAGCAGCCGGGCAGTGGGAAACCAGTATGGATCATTACATTCATTTAATGAATTTAAATAATTTGCAGAGCGGGTCGCCTAATATGAGGCCGTACCCAGGCATAAGGTATCTGGATTTAACTTGCACCAGGAACGTGCCAGGTGTCACTGCACAGGGAGGGCTGGAGCACTCGCACACGGGTTCGTTAAGGGGACAATGAGCAATAGCCTCTTTAAATGAATGAAGCCTTTGAGAGAAAGCACTTGTTCTACTGCAATGGCATATAAACACAGAGACAGAGCCTGCTTTACAGTATAGCCTAAGGCAGCAGGTAAATAGGCAAGACAAATAAACAAGATTTGTGCATAATCACGGATCACAATACAGAGAAGCTCCAGAACTGACTCCAGGTCTGTGCTTTTGGATGAGGCTATCCTTCTCTCCGGGCAGCATACTGCAGTTCCCTGTTCTGATTCACCTTTTCCTTTATTTGTTGGACTGTGATCCACTTAGTGACAAGGAAACATACCACCACCTTTGATGCCAATATGATTGATTGCAGCTTTTATAAGGTTTTCTGTATTGACACACACAGTGTATAATTTCCCCCCATTTGAATTTCTAATTCCCTTGATATCGGATGAATTTCTGGGCTAAGAAAGTTTTCTCAAGTCAGAAGTGTGAGTAATTTTCACATGATCATCACTGCATGAATACTAAAGAGAACAAAAGAGACAGAAGCACATTAATGACAGTCTCTCTGGAGATGGTCAGGGTGTACACAGGGATGTTAAGAATCTGCTTTGATAGCATACTTGTTCCAGCATCATCCTCCAGTGAATTGAATCCCTTCTTCAGAAATAGGGAAGCTCCAGTAATAGTTAAAACACTGTCCCCATGTAATTAAAGACAGAAAGACATTTGCATGGCTTTTTCGAGGTTGGAAAAAGCTTTTTGCACTCTCTCAGTCCTTGAAGATGAAGAGCCCACCAGTAGAAGCTCCTTATGAGCAGAGTTTAGAAAACACAGCTCTGAAGAAACAACAGACGTCTTTATCACGTTTCTAGTGTGCTAAATAAATTACTTTTCTCTTTTAATTGAAGAGTAAGTAATTTCTAGGGTATGTGCTAGTTTAAATGCTTTAGAAAAAGTTCTATTTAGTTCAAGAATCATAACGTCCACATAGGTTTGAAGATTAGGTATAGACCATATTTATTTTTTATGAACTCAGACTGAAGTCCTCTGGTGAGACATAATAAAGGCAAAAGTATTGTACAAGCATCAAATCGGCTGGACATGACAGTCACAGATTTGAAGGCTGGGGTGTAAGTAGACCTGGGCTCTCCAGTGCACTAGGGGGTTCAGAGGCGCTGCACTCCAAAAACAGAAAAAGTGACACAGCCTCAATGTCCCTCTGGGTTATGATGTGCTCAGTCTTAACTTTGTCTCTTAACTGTTGAGGCGGCACTGGTCTAGCGGGAAGCGGTATTTAAATAAACACGAATAAAATACCGGGAAGTGGCTGTTACTCATCAGCATCTATTCAACTAACCAAGGAGAAATGTTCCTTAAAAAAAAGGGTAAAAACATCCAAAACCAAACTACCAGTGATTTAATCACTTTGAAGATAAATTGTTCTTTGCCAAACTTGCACTGCAAGAGAATTAATTACAAGAAGATCTGGCAATCTTAATTTATTGTGCTCTGTCATCAAATTTTGTCCTCTGGCATGCAGCAAGGACCAGGTCAATCTGAATGGGAGATGAATTGATCATTTCTGACAAGGTTCATTTTGGTAAAATTGTTTTGGTTTTTTTTTCCCAAAGACTTTTTTTTTTTTTTTCTTCATTTTGACTGATGTGCTAAGAATAGACCTTCCTGACTTTGAAACTATGCTGTTCTTTAGTGAATGTCACAGCTTTTGGTTTTAAAAGAGACTTTGACACTTAAAAGGCTTGACAATGGAATGACTTTATAATTCAGAGAATGCTGAAGTCTCTCCTCTTGCTGTGTTCAGTTTGCAGCATAGATGCAATGTGAAGAAGGAGGAGACAAATATCTGGTGCTGGTTTGAGGACTACACCTCCCACTTTTCAACCCCAGAAAGAGATAGGAGAGGCAGCTACTAACAGCTACTGAAATGCTGCTCCTTTAGCAGCAGTAGAAGAAACAGTTTGTTGTTTAGAAGTTTCAGACTGAGTGAGTACAGCCCCAAGCCACACCATTCCCCAGAGCAGGGCAGTACAGAAATGCATGGCTTAGACTGCCAGGTCACACAGCAGTGAAAAGAAAAGGTGTGACCTAGCGCAGCAGAGATCCCAGCAGTGCAGATTGCTCTCCCAAGGTACACAGGAATCCTGTAGACCTCTAGACTCAGAAACTGGTCAACAATCCTATAAGAATGATCCTTCTTCAGTAAATTCTAACTGTTGACAGGCAAATTTATTCTCATGTCATTAAGCAGAGAACCAATACTAAAATCAAAGGCACAGAGCAACAACAAAAAAAGGACGAAATATGGAGAAAACCCACTAGACCTCTTAATGAAAATACTTTTAGAAAAGTAAGGTTTTTCAAAGCGTTACAGGAGCCCTTCTTGGTCCTTAATCTCCCAGGCCCAACAACACTTGTCTTTGTCCAGCTTTAACAACCAGCTCAGGTCCCTCAGCTGGAAAGATTGTGCTAAGTGCAGCAAACTTAGTTTTTTCCTGTTCTTTTTTTTTTGTTCCTTGAATGATGCTTCAGAAAAAGACAACTAGAAATCCCTTCAATATCTCCCCACACTGCCCTAATACAGCCCCACTAATTACAGCAGTACAACCCCATTGGCTCCAATGTCCCATACTGTGGGGAAACAGGAGCTGGCGATAAACTGCGCAGGAGCCCCCAGAAATGTGAGTTTGCTAAGGTGGGCCAATGGCTGACAAACAGCAATGCGCACCAGTGGCTTTTCAGTAAGAAAAACTGGTAAGACAGAAAAAAGTACTGTAACAAGGGCAACACAGCATTACAGGTTAAGCCTATGTGGTTGTTAGCCCCAACTGCCTGCACACGTGAACATACGTGCAGATGAAGACGCTACATCCTCAAAAGCGTATTTAAAGCGGTTTTGAACAGCCTCAGAAGGCACATGGAAGCAGAATGGCAGCTGAAACATTTGGAAATAGCAACAACAGCCTAAAGCAAGCTGGTCTCTAGACCAGCCCCACTTAGGGCTAAGATTTAGCCAACTGAGTTGTTCTAGATCTTTTCAGTTTGGGGGAAAATAGTCAAAAAAGGGGCCTCTTACAAAATAGGGTATGCCTCCTCACATTTGCACAAGAGGAGGGAAAAATGTAAATGCTCAGATGTCGTGGAAAAACTCTGCTCATGATACATTTGTCATTTAATGGTTAGATTTCATAGAATAGTTTAGGTTGGAAGAGACCTTACAGACCATCTGGTTCCCACCCCCTGCCATGGGCAGGGACACCCCCCACCAGACCAGGTTGCTCTCAGCCCCATCCAGCCTGGCCTTGAACCCTTCCAGGGATGGGGCACCCACAGCTGCTCGTGGCACCCTGTGCCAGCGCCTCGCTGCCCTCACAGTGAAGAATTTCCTCCTGATGGCTCATCTAAATCTCCCCTTTCAGTTTAAAGCCATTCCCCTTGTCCTGTCATCACAGGGCCTGGTAAAAAGTCCAGGAGCTTTAGTTTATATCGTTTCCAGGAGAATCTGGTCCATGATCTTGCTGGACATAGAGGTGAGACTGACCAGCCTTCAGTTCCCCACGTCTTCCTCATTTAGATTTGCTAAATGAGCCAACATACTGAAATGGCTGATAATCTCAGAGGGATTAGCATGGGTTTAGTGGTGCATTTCACAGGGGCTAAACTAAAACTGTCATCTGCAAATACAAAGCCAGTAATCACAGTGCTTGGTTTCAGGTCTGCAGTAAATACACTTTTGAGTACTATAGCTTCTTAGTCTGTCCATTTATTATCTGGTGCCCTTTGACCCTGCGAGAACAAGCAATGTACTGCAAAAGCCTTGAAATAAGACTTCTCATTTCATCCTCTAGGCTATAAGTTTCCAAGAAAGAACCAAACACCCAGATTTAGGCAAGGAAAGGACTACACAGGACAGAATTACTTTGTAGAGCCACTCTCACATAAAACTAGAATATGAACTGAAAACTGTAATGCAGGCTATCGAAGAGTAGATGGTAGATACGAGGTGAAGCAGAGGAGTGGACACACTGTGTGGGGGGTGAATTAAAGCATTCAGTCAACAAAGCCAGTATCAACAGAAGAAAGGGATGAAGGGGCAAGGAAGAAGCCGTATCTTTTCAGATGGAAGTCAGTGAGAGGAAGTAGATGGAGAAAGGTTATTCCAGAAAGCAAGAACTACTCCCGAGATGGTTGCACACAGGCAGCTATGACTGTGCAGACTGATGAAGATGTAACTATGGAAATGCTTAAAAGGAGCTTAAGCCAAAAGGAAGGAAGACTAAGGACACAAATGTCTTTCTGCCTGTTCCATAAGAGGCACATTAGAAACAGCCTGTTCCAGACCCAGCCGTTACTCCCAGAGGCACGGAAAACAGGACTGCAGTCAGCAGAGTGGATGAAGAGGGAAGATGGTGATGAAGAGAATGCTTAATACTAATTTATGTCACCGTTGTACCCATGAGAAAGACAGCCCACACACCTGTCAATAATGAGGCCATTATAATAATTGATTTGGTACAGAGCAGGGGAGTCAGCTTTGAAATGTTCTGTTTTTCAGCTGACACCCTAGATTTTGGAGGTGGGTTACTGAACTTCAGAGCGTGGAACAGAACGGCCAGAAAAAGCGACATGAACAAAGCTGTGAGCTGTCTAAGGAGAGCTCAGCAACAGAACATGACTCAGTTCCCAGCAGGGGATGGGGTTGGGAACTTAAGGAGAGAGAAAAACAATAAGGTTAAAACTGGAGCTGGCTGACATTTAAAAAACATGGTTTTTTCAACCACAATGAATCTGTGTGGAATATGGTTTTGTTGTTGTTGATATTTAACAGTTTTTGACAGGGGAAAAAAAAGAGTTTTTTTAATTTTTAAGAGATATTTCATTTTTGCTAGGGTAGCACCTCTTTCTCTTCCTCCTCTGTTTCCTGTTCGCTGTTTGTCACATACCCTAATATAGTTCAGGGGGGGAAAAAACCAACAAACAAAAACAAACCAACCAACCAGGAACCCTCCCTCTTTTCTTTCTTATCATCCAGGAGAGCAAAATGGCATTTTGCATCAGTTCAGCTAGTTCAAATTCCCCAAGTCCCCAGCTGCATAAGACAAATAGATATCTTCTCCAAAAGGAAGGACTGAAATCGGTGCGCTACAGCTTATAGGTTCAGCCTCCAAAGCAAGCCCATATGTCTAAATATTAAGCCTGTTGTCAATAGTGGCCCAATGCCCAGCTGAAATTACTTCCACACATATTCAGAAGCCACTCCACGTTTGCTGGCTGCTTGGAGGCCCTTTCACATCATAACCAGGTAACAGCCTGCCATGCACAAGAACCTGACTAATCCATCTTTAGTGCCTCTCCTTGGTCACCTCACCAAGGCAGCGTCCCCATTCCCCACCTGTGGGAAGCCCCGGTTGTACGTGGCTGCCTCTGTCCAGATGGCTCCGTCATGCAGCACAGTTGGTAGGATTTGTAGTGGCTAATGTTGCCCACTTCATCGCAGATGTCTAAATAAATGGAAGCTGAAATCGCCTCGTCGAGGGGACCCGCATGCAAAACATTCAGCCAAAGAATGTTGGGAAGCCCTATCCCACTTTGGAACTGGGTTCTAGTGATGAGATTCTTTGCTGTTACCTTTATTATCTAGTTATTTTACCATTCTGCTGAAGTAATGCAGAATCGAGTCAGCTGGGTGCAGTTTAGCTCCAGGACAGCTCCCAGGCTACACAATACAGCTCAAACACCCCTGCACCAACTGCAATAGATAGTTACATCTGGATTAATGCGTACAGGAATGTCCACTGGGTCAGGAAAAGACGTAACTAAAAGTGGGCGTAAATGGTTGTAAAGCTTATTGTGGTGACTAACTTGTACCAGGACAGTGATAAGCAGAGGAAGAACAACATTTGTCGCTTACGCATGTGGTGCTGGGCCGGTAATACAGGTTTCCAGTCCTCTGATCACATATGTCAGGTAGATGGGAACACTCTGCAGCCTACCAGCACCTCTCGTAAGGGCCACTGCAGAATTTCCCTGCTGACACATTGCCAAGTGTCTTACACAGCCCAACCTGAGAAGTTGTAGAATCTCATTACTCTACTCCTCCCACTCCACCCAGCAGCAGTGGCCTGCAAAGTCTGACTCAGAAGAAGCCTTTGTTGTTTGAAGGTCATGAAAATCCCATCAAACAGTAACTGCTGGTAACTTCGCATCAGTCAAGCATCGCATCAGGTGATCGGTTAAACACCACATCAGGCTCTAAACCAGCATGAGGCAGGCCCTCTCCAGGCGTGAGCAGGAGCTTGCCGTCCTCTTATCTTCCCACTACAGCCAGTCTCACTGTTTTCACAAAATATGATGCTACAAGCAGCATCACCCTTCCATACTTCCCTCCCTGTGACTCAGGTTTTTTCATGCACAAAACTGGAATAAATGCACTCCTCCTTCTGGCTTGGTGGATTCTTGCAGAGTTGGCTCACGTACATGTACAAGGTCATAAGTGAAGCCATCTTACGATATAATTCACACCCAGAATTTTGAATTTATCTGTCTAAGCTTCTGCACTAGCAATTCCTGCTGACTCACCAAACAAGGCCACAGAAAAGACAGCATGTGCTTTCCTGACCAGCCACAGGTAGCCAGCAGAGCAACAGCAAATGCTGGCAGAGAATGGCTCACAAGCAGGCAAAGGCATCAAAAGCATGCATAAAACTTGCAGATAATTTTCAAAAAAATATCTATATGGGGAAATCACAGTCTGCAGGCGAGTACTATGCGGGAAGAAAAAGCAGTTCAATCCAGCAGACAAATTGCTCCATAGGAAATAGTTTTTCATTTCTCCTCTGTCACAGTACAGCAGAACTCCTCTGTTTACTATGCAGACCGCTGCCTGACAGTAATTCCAGCCACCTGTTCTCCATGAACGTGCAGCCATTTAGACCGAACTCAGCATTAACTCCCAACAAATACAATAACAAAGAGCAATTCTACACATTGTCCACAAGCTCCGGTATCCAGGCGCCAGTGCATTTCTGTCCCATATGAAGCATCAGCTTCGTTAGTGACCGAGTCAGGACAATTAGGAGCCATTCTAGTAGGAACGCGCAGCGATGCTGGAATGCACAAACAAGGGCCAGAGCAGTGCGTAGCCATGACAATTCCGCAGCTTTCTGCTGACAAGCCGGGAGCGCTCCAGCGCCCAGGACGGCACGCCAGGCAGGCTTCTCCCTCTGCATCTGCCAAATCAAGGCACGCAGCCAACGTGTTGTGGCTGTCACTGTAAGGACGTGAGCCGAGACACACGTTCTTCTAAGAGTCTTCACTCATCACATAGGACCATGGGATGAGTTTGTGACAGAATTTTTCCCCAGAAGACTAACGCAAGAGATCTGTCCCCAGAGACACCAGAAGCAAGAGGAACAAGTAGGAGCAGCTTCAGTAAGAAAGCTAATTGCACCACACAGCAACTTTATTGTCATCTGACGACTTCTGAGCAATTTCCGTGTGCCAGCAAGCAACACTTCCCTCAATTAATGCCAAAAGCTTATAGCACAGAGAAGTAGGATGGAGCACAGATCCTGGTCCTACCCCACCTGGAGCAACAGCATAGCCCACACTCACACTTACCTCCGTTCACTCCCCTTGCTGCCGGTGAGTACCTGCCCATCGGAGACAGCACATACTCTACTGGTGAGCAGGCAAAGAGGCTGGTAAACAGCCCCACTGTCTTTTTTTCTCTTGGGCTTCATTCCATGGGGGAGAATGAAGGTCACCAGTTTTACAAATTTACTTATTTTTTCTCAAATTTCATACAAAGGTTTTATAGTCATCATCCCCCCTCCATGTTTTCACCATTTTCCCAAGGAAGGTGTGAGCAGCACTATGCAAAGCTACTACTTTCATTTTCTGTAGCTAGCCACAGGCCTCCAAACCATTAATTAGCGTTCATATATCAGGTCTACTAAGTTGGCATGTGACACTAGATCAAATTCTGTTAATTTCTCCATCCCCTAAATACTTCATAGCTATTAATTAGGGGTGTGAGCTGTGGGAAAGGTGTTATAAAAGTGAGATCTGGAAACACAGACAGACAGATAAATCACAGGCAGACAGATGCTCATCACACTTTGCTTTCAGTGAAACATAGAACCTTATTTTAGAATAATTGAGAACAGCAACCGCTGTTACTGATGCAGAAAAACATGTGGCTCTTTACTGGAGAAGATGCTTATTAACTCATTTCTAGAAAAATTCTGACACCCTAGTTTATATACTTCACCTCTAACTCTTAACAAACTATACCAGATTCCCACTACAACTGGTATGGCACCTCTTTGACCATGTATCCCTGGAACAATTTTGACCTAAGCTCTAAAATCTCTTACAGCATTAAGAGCACGAAGGGTATGTAGGAATTCCTTTTATTATTATTTCAAGAGGCAAACTCAAGAAGCAAAGAGAGCTAGCTTTGTCAGTCAGATGGACTAGTAACGTGGGAACTTCAGCATAGAGGAAACTCTACATTTCAGCCAAGATTCAGTATAACATATTTTAATCAAGGAAAAACTGTCCCTAAGGTCAGTTCTTAAGAGATCAAGGTCTGACTGTAACCCTTACTGGGTGGATGGATAACTAAAAAAAGGTACTAGAAATAAGCAGGATATCTACAGAGTATAAAAATATGAAATGGCCTCCAAAAAAGCTTACTACTTAAATGTCAAGTAAAGCAATAAGGTGGGAATTGTCAAACTCTACAAAAACTGCAGTTTATTCTATTCTTTCCTGTAGAATGCAGCAAACACCAGAAAGGGAATGGTCCATGTAAAAAGAAAATGTCAATACAATGACAACTGAATAAAATTGGCAACAAATACATGCAGGATGGAAATCAGAAGTAGTTTTCTAAATAGAAGAATGAAGTTCTAAAATAAATGCCCAGTAAGAGTAAGAGCTTCACTAAGTTTAAGCCAGAGCTTGTTAAGTTCAAGATGAAAATGTACAAAGGGAAGTTTGCAATAAGAGGGGACAGGTCTCAGTGCCCTGAGGGCTTCCCGATCGTCCTGCATTTCTCTCTGCAAGTTTTGCATATTATGACACTTTTAACAAAGTTCTGTGTTTAATCAGCCAGGATATCTATGACTAGTAGAGAAGCCGAGATCCATTAAACTCCATATTCTGTGCATTGTTCTATAAATAGATCGAACATCATGTTCTTCAGTGTTGGAAAAGATTAAACGATATAGTGCATTTGAAATGATGTTCTGTTGCTTTAATGGTGCCAAGGGTAAGGTAGGATTAAAAGGAGAGCCACAGAGGAGGGAAGGGGAATCTTTCATCTCTGAAAAGTAATGAAGAGGCCCAAAATAAGATCAAGGTCTGACTGTAAGTGGTTCTATCAAACTATATAGGAATATAATGAGTTCTACACTACCTAATTTCCATATGCAGCTCTAAAACATCTCCCCCAAAGCAAAAATGACAGAATATTTAAACTTGGCTCAAAAGATGTTTAATGTAAAGATTTGAGAGGAAGGAATATTCATCCTTTGTTTCTTAGGAAAAACAGGTTAAAATGAAAGAAAGATGATCTACAAAAACTAACTTTAACACCGTTGTAACGCTGCTGCCTGCCTATTACAACAGCCAGATGGAACCACGGCTAGCAGAATAACAACTAGTACTTATTATATGGGCCATTTGCTTTTCAAACAGCCATTATTTCACTCGGCATTCAAACACATGTAATAACCCTGCGTCCTAATTTGGCAGTCCAGCCTGTTTCCAGGCTTTGTTAAAGATGGCATATCAGCTTGCCAGAGCTATAAGTAGGACAGATGATCAGCATTGCCTGATTATTTTGAGGAAAGCACTCCACAGACAGTAGAATCATTTAATATCTTGTCCAGTCTATTATTTTTAAATGCTTTTTTAAAATGAAGACTTTTCCATTTTCTGCTTGGCAAGGAAAAACCACCACAATAGGCCAGGGAGCTAAGCTACTTTCCACCAGATGAAGGTTTCATCCATTCCCTTTCCAAGTTACATACATGCACCGAGTTCCCACTCAAAAAGAACAAAGCAAAGTCTTTGCTGAATTCCTTTCTGAATTTTACGCTAAAATTAGTCAAAGGTACCACAGATGAAATAGGTTTCGGAAGGTGAGAACATAACTACAAGAAAATACTTTTTTGTCATTCCATACTCTAAGCCCTGTTGTTAAGTCTGCAGAAACTCCTGTTTAGGTGTACAATCTGCTTGTTATCTTTTCTATATCCTAAGATCAACCATGTTCTTTCCATCTAGAATTTAAGTCCAGACCCAAACTAGCAACAGATGCAGACAAATGCAAAAAAAGTGCTTACTGAATGGCTGATACTTCATCTTGGAAATAAAAACCAGATCAAAAGTATTCTGTTGATTACTTTTGAGAACAGTTTCATTTCAGCCTTAAAAGACCAGTGATGTACACCCACTGGAATCACTGCAGCACTCATCAATAGTCTACTCATATTCAAACTACTAGTTTAAGAATTAAAATGTGAAGCACTGTTAATTAACTACTGTAGCTGCATTTTCTGCCAGAAATGCTCTTAGTGTGGTTGTAGCAGATCAGGTTAGATTGGATATGGGCTGGAGCACCTCTCGTATGAGGAAAGGCTGAGAGAGTCGGGACTGTAGAGCCTAAGGAAGAGAAGGCTTGGAGGGATCTTACATATATAAATACCTGAAGGGAAGGTGAAAAGCAGACGGAGCCAGGCTCTTTTCAGTGGTGCCCAGTGGCAGGGCCAGAGGTGATGAGCACAAACCAAAACATAGAAGGCTCCGTCTGAACATCAGGTTTTCCAGTGCAAGGGTGACAAAGCACTGGCACAGGTTGCCCAGGAAGGTTGTGAGGTTTCCATCCTTGTAGATATTCAAAAGCCATCTGGACACAGTCCTGGGTAACTAGGTCTAGGTGGCCCTACTTGAGCAAGGGGGTTGGACCAGATGACCTACTAGATGCCCTCCAGAGGTCCCTTCCAACCTCAGCCGCTCCATGAAGGATAACACTAATGACGGCTCCAGTCCAAAGAGGGAGCAGGAGCAGATATAGGACCCGGACCTGCAGTACCTGACAGACACGTACTCCAGTCATCTCCTTGCTCAAGTACAGAAGATCTGGAAAGCTGAAGATGTCTGGCAAATATAAAATTATGTCATAGGTTGTAACTTAATAGATATTATACCACATAAATCAAGAGTGAACATTATCTCCGTAAGAACTAGATGAAAATCATTAATAAATAATAATTAGCTGTTTCCTGGGCCTGCCATCTGGTAAGCATTTTTCCTAGCCAGCAACTCCTGCTCCTTGCACTTCTCCAAAGCAGCTAAAAGATGAAGACAGGCTATTTGTTCTCCTTTGTCAGACCCTTTGGGAAACGTAGATACCCAGAATGTCGACAGCCACTTCAGTCATCCCCCCCACCATACCTCAGCGCTCCACGCGCACAGGGCTTCACTGCCCTTCCTGCTTATTCCGAGCCTCCAGTTTCTTAAACAGCAGTACGGAGCCAGAAGTTATTGAGCCCTGCCTTCCATCCTGCTCTCAGAAACACGTGGGCTCCAAGATAACCAAATTAATCATTCTAACCTGTAAGTGGCTGTCATTAGTATTATTATTTTCATCATATAAATTATGTTCCAGATTAGGTCATATGCATTTTGAGATCCTGTGGTTTCCTAGCAACTCCTCTTACCACTCTACATGCAGACACAGTGTGCCGTTTTCTTTTCCTTTTTTAGACTCTCTGTGCAGGGGTTATATTCAGTAACAGTGATCTCAGGCCTGGCCCTAACGACCTTTAGTCTGTCACATTTGTGGGATAAGATGCAGAAGACAGCTATCCCCCCACACACCCCCAAAAGACATTTGCAGCAGATGGCCAGAAAACCCACAGTCCTTCAGTTGTCTGTCTGCTGTCCTGCAGACCAGAAGGACTGAGCTGTGCAGGACAGGGGTGACAAAAGCAGACTCGCATGTATTTAAAAACAGCGGAGTTTGGAAGACCCCATCAGCCTAATTTTCTAGGTTTCTGACAGTGAAATATGTGACAGTACATACTACAGTTCCCTGCAAAATACTGCTGCTTCGAAGCTTGCATGGGGTGCCCCAAGTTGAAGGCTCGTGCTTCTGTAATTTACTCCAGATCGG
>JAVJGJ010000035.1:6334557-6352267 GCA_035590215.1 Microhierax caerulescens | reverse complement strand
AATATTATCTACATACTGATCATATTCATCAGTGAAATTCATATCAAACTGCTTCATTGGTCAGGTACACATCCCATTTTGATACCTTGCCCAGGACTCATGCTAACTTTAATGGACTTCATGTGGCCAGATTGCCATAGGGCTGGTTTGTTACCCAGCGGTAATTCCAACTGCAATTACTATATGGCCGTGACTAGATGTTATTACTTTCATCATTAGCAATCACACAGTGCCGTGATCAATGTATAATTGGTTTACAAGTGCCCAGCAGATTGCCCTGCAGTCTGACACCTTGAGGGTTTACCCAAGGAAAACAACTGCCCCAGAATGAATCCTGGCTGTGGCTCTGCAGTCAAACTAATAAACTGGGAAATAAGGACTGTTCAAGATTCCGGAACATGTGCCAGAATGCCCTTTCATTAGCACCAGAATGAATACACTGACACCATCTTTCAAGGGAACAGCATGTCTCCAGGCTGTAGCCTTGTATCAAAGTAAAGCAAAAGCGAAGAGGATTCATCCAAGGACAGCAGCAGGAAGGAGTTCTGCTCCCAGCAAGAATACAGACTCTTGCTTCAGAAACATGTGGATTTGTGGCATTTTGCAATTGCCATCTAGACATGAAGTACTCAGACCGTTTTCTTCTCATTTAGAGAGATTCTTAGTGGGCTTTATGTCAGAAGTGCTCAAGGGATGGTGAGCTCCTTCCCATGGCAGCAGCCTACATATCCTCTTAGCGTTAATCTCCTTGTACAGCTAGCTGAAATTCCCTTTTAGCTAAAATGCTAGGAGGCGTATATCCCAGGAACAGTAGGTTGTGAGGTCTTCTGCCTTTTCACAAGCAGAATCTGCTTAGCCATAGATAAGCGTTACAGCCATTCTCATGGGAAGGGACAGCCTAACCACTGAACCAGTTCAGCTCAGTTCACCAGTCTCCAATTTTGTGTGCTGAAGCACTAAGTAGAAGAGGTAATGTGGAAGCATTTTGGATTTCAGAACTGACACTACAGTGTGTTTCAGTCTCCCTCCAAGCAACCAGCAGTTCACTGAATGTCTTCCAAGAACAAACTGAATGGTAGCTGGCATCGAACCTTTGCAAAACTGGCATCCCAGCTCAAAAAGCAAACCATCCCCTCTCCTCCCCCCCACCAGGATTTTCATTACAGACAGACTCTTCTAATGAAGCCACAGATTTTGTTTGCCTGCTGTAATGTAGGTACCACTGATACAATCTCTATAGGTTCCGTTCCTCAACAGTACTACCAAAATGCCAAGGAATTGTGTGATGATGGTACTCTCACTGTCCTAGGGCAGTACCTCCTGCAGATCTCATTCCTGATTAGCATGCTAGGATATTTTCAGTGGTTGCATACTCTTTTGTTTCTGAAAACACCGAGCTGACTGAAGAAAAAGGGAAAGGAAGATAAGGTACAAGTCATACTCACTGATGCTACACTTTATTCCTGGTCACTGCCATACCTTGATCCATTTCAATCAGTGGCAAGCCCAGCCTGGTGATGGAAGGCAGAGGGAGAGACTAAGCTGTGCTGCCAAAATTTAATAATTGCCTTAGGTCTTCTGCCAGATGTATGGAAGCTCTATCTTTGCTTTCAGATTCCATTTAGAACTCCTCTCGAGCAAATGCTCATAAAAAGATACTATTTGCAATATGTGCTCTTTCTCTCTCCTTTTCCAGTGTTTTAGTGCAGCATCGTATCTGCTTTAGGGCTTGCAAGGACCTCCATGGGAAATATTCCAACACAGACTTCAGCAGTCAGTAATCTCAGCAGGGTACAAACAGGACCTGCTTGATGTGCTAGCTCACCAGGAGGATTGTTAATAAGAAAAATTGAACTGATTTTTTTTAGGTCACTTCTAAAAATACTTCTGGGAATGCTCATCTTCCAAAACAATGGCAACAAAAAAATTCATAACCTGCCTAAGATGCATTCCCATAGGAATCTATTAATTCTGTGTACAGGAAGTCAGCTTTCTTAATGTACCAGTTCAGCTATGTTTTGGCATCTGTCAGAGACAGAGTAATTCCTTTGCTTAAGGATCACAGAACCATCCTGAAAATGGCATCCAAAACACGCATTTGCAGTGACTCACTGGGACACAAGGGTGCATTTAAAAACAATGCTTTAAGCACAGTTGAATTTGACCCCCTTGAGAGCAACAGACAACATTTTGGCACTTCTGCCAAGATGTTCTGCTGTGTCTTCCATCCCACCCATTTCCTCTCTTGAACAGTTAGATACTACTGTTTCATGTCTAAGCAGAGATTCAAGCTGTACGCATCTATATTTGACATTCAGATTTAGCCATTACAGAAGACACCAGGCACCCCTTACTTATGGAGCACAGGGAAACATTTTACAACACCTAATTGCTATTTTAATGCACGTAATTGTCTTTGAAATGCTAGTCATCAGAGACATGCGCAGATTAATGTGTCATGAAATCACAGTGAATTTCAACATCATGAGCTTAAGCAGTAGTAGTAAGAGAACATCCTTAACAACCCAGATCTTAAATCTGCCACCACAGAACACGGGAAGTAAGAAAAAGAATCCTGGCTCCAAATAGCATAGAAAATCTCTAAGCAACCCACTTTCATTGCTTCTTTTCCTTCCATTTCTGAGGTGTAGCTGATCATCAGATCATAGGGTAAGCAACATGCCGTATTTTGAGAAACATAAGCATCTGAATCACCAATACAGCGCAGAAATCAAAAATACAGAGTACTGGACTTCTCCCCCCACACCCAATTTGACTAAATTGGCCTACTGCTGTTTTGATGAACGCTTGATGCCAAGCTTTCTGCGTGAGCTAAATATTACATACGGAGCTCAAGCTCCTAACCTCTTATCCATTTCTATTTCAGCTGTTTCAAGCAGATCAAGCCCCTCAGCTTAACAAAAGCACAGACTGGTCTGAGATCTGTAGCTTATCCTAACCACTAATAACACTGCAGTCTGAGCAGTCTCTTCCCCAAATCACCACACGCACACATACCTGATGTAGGAGCCGAGAACAGACCAGCAAAAGTCCCTAATAAGCCTTTCCAACCAAGAGCCTCTAAACAGACATGCCAAAAAGCAACTCATCCCCCTCAACCCTTCCTCTGCTTCTAGAAGGGACCACTCCTTTTAATAGTTTTTCGACCTAAATACTCCCAGCTGTACCCAATCCCTTCCCAGATGGCACAGGCTGCCTGTTTGACTCTATGCATACCCTACTCTCTGAATTAGCTTACAAATTTGTTAGCCACACTTCAGCAGTTTAAGTACACAGGGAAAAAAAAAAGGGGAAAGCTGGTCCCCAACTGTACAGTTGTTGCTGTACAAGTCAAGTATCTGGATCGTGGTGGTGCCTTTGGAACAGGCTTGCCTTGTTCTGGTTTTGTGCTAAGTGACACACAGTGGATTCCTCCTGGTCAGTTTGCAGGACACCTGGGCGCTGCAATTCTAAAATATAAATCACAGTAAGCCTTTCTACAGAGTGAAAGCCACAATCTATAAGAAACTAATGAAGATGGGACCTTCCTTCTCCTAGGGAACTACTGCCACATTTCATGTGAACATAAATCATTTGCCGCTGCTGCCAAATGCTTCTTAATTTGAAGTATGCTTGAATAAGATAATTTGTATAGATTAACTGTTACATACATAGCATCTGCCTGTTCCTCCCTTCTCCCTGTCTTTCAAAGAGGGCTCAGCCACAGGAGAGGTTACGCACCGCAGTCTGCGCTGAACCCAGTCCTCAGGACCTGCTATAAGCTCCCCACCACATACACTGAGGCAGGGAAAGAGCAGCCCCCTTTTAATACACTGCGGGTACGAAGTACAGAGAACAACTGGCAATATCCATGAAGAGAAGAGACAGAGCCAGGAGTCCTGACTCCAGAAACAGCATTACAAAGTCCAAAACACAAAGCCCAGGTTCACATTTTCTGATCGGGCATGCAGCCGTGACTCAGGAGGCTTTGGCAATAACACACACGAGTTCCAACAGTCCCGGTGCTGAGTAGCCATGAAGGTCAGGCAGAGTCAGGCTTTCAGCTCAGCAAAAGCAAGACAGCTTGTGTTTTGCCTCCTAACAGAGACTAGAGTTCAGAGTACATCTGTTGGCATTCAAAGGTCACACCAAGCTTAAAAGTCTTAATGTTTTCTTACAAAAATAAAACAACGCAAGTTCTTATTTCCCTACCTTCTGGATTCTGAGCCTTGATATCACGTCAACAGTACTTCCCAGGTTTCCTCCCCAGCTATGAAACAGCTAGAAACCCACTGGTTTTGAATGAAAGCTGAGTTCCCCACCTGAGTTTACAAGCCAAATCATTATGAAAAAAAAAATGAGGTAACCTCGTAAGAGTCATGAGAAAAACCTGAGAGCTGGTAACACTGAAATTGTTCTCTTTATCCCTGTGAAAGCTAATGCTGGTAATTATGTTTATTTTCATGGGTTTACACCTGGTTTGGGTTTTGGTGTCCCCCACCCCCCTTCTTTTTCTGGCTATTCAGGGATCCACTGAAGATGAACAGCACATGGCTAAAGGCACCTCCTTAATTGAAAGCCAACATCACCACCTGCTGCACTGCCTGGAAAAAACAACCGTAAGTAGCAACACAATCCTTCTACATCTCACTAGGTCTTTGTGCCTGGCCCAGGTTTCGTATGGAAAAGCTGTGCACACAACATGCTCTGAAGTGGCACTCAGACACACTCAGTAGACCTACAAACTATGCCGGGGGGCTCACGCTCGAGCTCCAAAGAATATTCTGCAGTGGGTTACATGCACATCTATTTCATTGTCATCTTAAGAACAACAACAAAACAAAACAAAGACTATGCAAAGGGATAATGATGTCGCTCCACAGTCATCTACACCAGTAGAAAGTCAAAAGCAGGTTGAATGCAAACAACTTTTCAGCATGGGGTTAGGGAGATCCTATAAACAAGGTTTATGTTAAGTGTAATTACTTCAGTGCTTTTGAAAGAGAAAAATGCATTTTTTTGAAAAGTGCATTTGTCTTGTGCTGTCAGTCATACATCATGTATACTTGTTACTTGTGCTAATTAGTAATAAAGGACAGTTCTGCTGCTTTAAGAGGAGGAAGATGTCAGGCTGTCAGTGATTCTACACTACAACCTGGTCACAAGTGCCAACAGGCTGGAAAAAATAACCTTTAGCCTTTTATATGGCACACAGCAGATGAACTCTCTTAATGGGTTTAAAGGTTGCACATATCTTTTCTCACTGCAGTTCTGGTTACAAGAGCAGGTAATTTATCTCAAAGCCAGTCAAGCAGTTTCTATAAGATTACTTTTCCGTTTGCATCACACAAGGTTTGGGAATGAAAATTTTATTTATCAATAGTAAGTGATTCTGTATGCAGAAGTCTCTGGGAACATTCCAGGTATTTATTTGACATGTATGTTTTACTTCCAGGTATATGTAAAAGGTTCTGCAGTAAAGGAGCACATTATCTATACCATGATTCGTTCTAGAAAGAATGAAGAGAGGTTAACACTTGAAATATTCATGCCTTTTTCTATCTGCATCCATCATCAAATGTACTTTTGATTTCTGACTTGCAAAAGCTTTCTTTTAGATAAATCACCTTCACTTCCATAGTTCAGCTTATGCTGGAATAACACCACTTAGTCTTCAGCGATACACTGGAAGAAGATGACTGATTAATTACAGTGACCTGCTGAGTACAGCTGGTTTATCACAAAGAGCTATAAAGGTCATCATTCCAAGGACAGTAAACTGATTCTTCCTGTATCAATGACTATTGAATTTATTTTATAAGACTCATCTTGCCTTTATTTATAGCAATTTTGGATGTTACATAACAAGCAGATATTTCACAATCTGACTCTTCAGTTTAGAACTTTATGCTTAAAACCTTCTCTACTATGACCCATATTTCACTTTCATTTGAAAACTTTAACAAATTGGCTGAAGCAAACAAAAGCTGACAACTCTGCCTCCAGGGCCTACCCTTGTAAGGCCCTGCCTTTGTAAAGGCTTATAAAAATTTTGACCTCTGCACAGGGTGGGTGAACATCTCTGGGAGCTGCGTGAGTTGCTCTATTGCTAATGAGCTGCTCAGGGTGCTGGCAGCAACGTGGCCAAAGCGCATCCTAATTTGTGGATGTATTAGCCTTCCACGCTAACAAAGCTAGATTGCCTCCAGCACACAAACCTACTCAGACACTGAGTCTCGGTGGTTGAAAATGTTCCAAATGAAAAGAGTGGCAATAACAATGATACTTTGAATTTTGATTAAAACCTAGAGAGGAATCTGCACAATATTTAATGTGCTTTCCCCCACATTTTTCAGCCAGTTATTACCATGATGTAATTACCATCAAATCACATCACAAATTTAGATCCTGGTCTGAAATTATCAATCAAAATAGTTCAATCAGCTTGTATGGAAATTCTGTAGTTAACATGTCTATAAAAATACTATGCAACAATTGTCCTCCCAAAAGTTTAAATCACAGTAAAGGAACTTTTGAACACTGAAGAGTCATTTTGTGACCAAGTTACAGGAATGGAATGAGGAATGTACCGTGGTTGCAAACTTGTTTAAATGGGCAATTCACCTTTCCTTAAACGAGGCAGAAGGATTCTTAAAGTACACTTCATTGTCACGGTAGCTGTGGTCATCACTAGCATACAGACTTACAATTGAATGGCTCACAAATCTGGTGTGTCATGGCAAAGCGACCCTAAAGTACTAGATTGTTACTAGATGTAACAGAGATTACTTTGTCATGTTAACACAACAGGTGGAGTTTGTTCAAACAAAAGCAATTTTTTTTCTACTCCTTCCAACTCCCAAATTGAGTATGGACATTCACATGCCGTGTTTCCTCCAAATGCCGAGTGCGTTGAATCCATTCCTTCAATCCAAACCTTTCTCCTGAGTTTTCACAGGGTATGATCAAAACCCATATCCATTGGTGACCCAATGGTGATTCAACTCCAATTTGTTACTTGTGAATCAGCAGCTGAAACTTTGTTTTCCTTTGCCTTGGGCTCTCAAAAGATCAAAGTATAAACTTGGTACCAATTTTGTTCTATTTCCAAGAATACAATATTAAAAAGCTCAAGTCTGAGAAGGAAGGAACAAAGGGGTCTGATTCAGGCAAGGTTTGGTAAAGAGAAGGTCCCGTTGCCCATTCAAACTTGAGCAAGCCGGCTGCAATGCTGAGGCAATAGACGCAATGCTGGGACTAAATTTCTGAATGCTGGAATGGACAATCAATTGTGTTTTTATCTTTTGTTGGCATGTTGTCCCGTAGGGATTGTCCTATCTTGTGGATGATCCCCTGTTATCTGTACGAACTTCCACCATCAAGGTATTTCCTTTTTAATTCAATCTTTTTTCTCTATGGTCTCTGTGACATGTCTGGAGAGTGTTTGCTTCCTTTCTTCCTGGTCTTGTCCTTGGGAGCCTGTGCACGTGGCTCTTTTTGGCTATCCAGTGCTCTTGTTTCCTGTGAGAGTTGTTAGTTGTTCCAATGAAAACCGATGGCTGCCTTCACCATGGTTGCTTTTGTTTCCCATCCTTTCTGATGCTGACAGGGACTGGATGACGTATGTTCACTAGAACTACTTTGGTGTTCATATACACACATACGAGTTCTTTCTTTGAGGACTTCTTGTTCCTTAGCACAAAAACTCTTTACTGATTCAGCTTTCTGATTTCCTTCCCCTATACGCTTCCCACTCTCACCTGCCATGTTCATTTCCACTCAGCTAACAGCACCCAATGACCTGCAGGTATTCTTTGAACCCAATAGCCAATACAAGCAACATCCTGCCATTAAGTTATATGTCAAGATGGTCATTGAAAATACAATCCTGTCCCCAGGCACAAAGAAAAAGGAGCATGAATCTCCTCTTGGGTTTCATAACCATGTGGCATTGCAAACTTTTTGAAGCCACTTTAGAATCCAGACATAAAAATGAAAGGAAATTTCGAACACAATATATTAACCATCTCAGCAAGGCAGCAAGCATAAGCTTGCATAAGCAGCATTAATAGATATCATGCTTGTGTCACTGCAACAGCATCTCTTATTCCCTTACTGATGTAGGAGAGCAAAATCTTCTCTTGGTTGCAGTGACTGAAAGGGCAGAATCATTTATTTTTAAGATCTGCCTAGTGCAAATAATTTCAGGCATGGAGGCAGAGAGCACCTTACACAGACAAGGGCTGACACATCCCGCCAACCTAGCAAAAGGTGCTGTTGAAAACAAACTGCTGTTGGGCCAAAGCTGTTGGTGTCACCAGAGAGTAACGGCACTGTTTCTTCCCCTGCCAGAACCACGAGTTCATAGATGAGCAACTGTTCGAGCAGAACTGCATGGAGAGCTCGATGCAAAACTATCCTTCTTCTCGGAGCCCCTCCTTGTCCAGTCACCATGGACTGACCACCTCCTGCTGTTCTCGCCGTAACAAGAAGACCACTCACCTTCCCAACTCCAGTGTGCCAGCCACCCGCCTCCGGAGCATGCAGGAGCTCAGCACCATCCATATCCAGTGCAGTGAGCAGCCCTCGCTTACAACAAGGTACAGTAAGTAGGCTCTTGCTGCTAACTACTGCATGCAAACCTCTGAAGTCCATTATCAAACTGGATGTTCTTACAGGCCTGTTCTCCTGCCAGGGAGAGGGGTCTAGTGCTGGGAGCATCTTTGTTTCCCTCCTTCTAATGACAACCCAAGGGAAGTGGCTCCTAGCTCTTCCAGGAAGAACCAAAGCTAGGCTCTAGTGCAGCTCTTCTCTGGCCAGACTGGACATAGAAGAATGAATTCCAGCTGGCAGCTGCCTATGAAGTGCTAATCACACAGGCAGGAGGCAGCAGTTCCCAGCTGTGAGCCTCTCACCAAAGCTGGCACAGGACTGCTTCACAGCCCGCCTCCCAGACAGCCCAGTACTTCCAAGCCTTAACTGGGAGAAGGCAAAGACAACTGGCTAATCTGGTGTCTGTCAGCAAGAACTGTTAGAGAGCTGTATACACTGACATGGCCTGCCAGGGACACACTCACTTCACTGATTTTTGTTGTCCAAAAGTCTAAATCACAACTGTAAGCATCAAGTATCACTGGGAAACAAGTAAGGAGGAATTTTACAATGGTGTCTACCTAAAAAGCCTTTAGTGACACAGGTGAAGAAGTGTCTCTTAACAGAAAATTTTGGTATTTTAATTTTATACATAACTTGCTGAAAAAATAATTTCTTCACCACACCTTTCTTGCAAATACTAAATTATTTCTAAATCCCCCTCAGCCTATTAAGCTTCTTGTGCACCAGGCTGGTTTTGAACTTGCCATTCTTCTCCCCACTTCTAAATAAAGGGATCTAGAAACTGAAATAAAGCTGCCTTTAGGGCAGCAAGTGACTACTTTGTGCCAGGGTGAAGTCAGAAGGGCATTTCAGGGAATAAATTATGAATAAATAAGCACAAAACCATTCTCTGGCTACTGCAGTTTCAATATGACAATACTTTAAACCAGCACCTGCAACAGGGGAATGTCAACTATTCTGTCTATTTCAGCGGGTGCTAAATCAGATGCCAGTGACATTTTAAATGTCAACACTGTTGGCTATTTCACTTGCTTACCAAACTGTGTAAGAATGGAGAGAGAAAAAAAAAAAAAGCTTTTAATCTGTTTTCCATGTGGAATGCAACTAACTGGGTGTACTGGCTACCACTGGCAGAACCACCGAGTTCCTAAAACTGCCCCAACTCCCAGCTCGTGACTGGGGCAACTGGGGAACAGAATGGGTTCTGCCCTGTTCTTGGGATGCTTGAGATGAAGAAACATCCCCTTGGTGAGTCACTCTGAGATAACAACAGCAACAGCTTTCCAACTGGGAGCTTTACATTTTCAAAGGATGGCCTTGTGTTTAAAATGAACGTGTGTGGCTGGTAATAGCAGACTCCTGTAGCTGTGCAGATGCACAGCAATCAACCTATCATTTTCCCTCTGTAATTAATTATAGGATGCAATTGATGCAGATCTAATAAGAATGCTCCCAGCTGCCAGATCCTTGAAACTACTGCAGACAGATGAAAAAATAGAAAAGACCAAGGGACAGTGAATTTGAAAGAGGTATTTGAAATGCAAGGAAAACAACATACCTTTCTCAGAAAGAACTACCTGTGTTCTGAAAAGATGCAGTACACAGGCCAGTATATCTAGATGTCCTCTTAATTACACTAGAATTATGCAAGAATTAAATCAAAATATAGAATGATTTGCTCTGTGAAAAGCAGTACCCTAACCAGGGGGAATATTACAAAAGCTTCGTGTAATCTGGGTAGAAGTAAATGATGCCTTGCAGGAACTGGGAAGAACATTTAGATGGAGTCTTCTGAGTATTTCTGTGCCCTTAGTTCAGAGCAGTAAGATACTGATTAAGAACAACTACCATTCCCGTTCCCAACCTTTCTACTGCCTGCTTAAAAAAAAAAAAAAAAAAAAAAGCCAAACCCTAAATTTGTTTTCTAGTCGTTCCAGTCTCAACATGAAATCAGATGATGGGCTGAGACCGAACTGCAAAACTTCCCAGATAACCACAGCCATCATCAGCATCCCCACACCACCGGCACTCACACCAGAAGGTGAGAGTAGACCTCCGCCCAGCAGCCCCGGCCACTCGACGAACATTTCCACCACCACCACAAGCAACATAGTCAAGGTCTCTGCCTTGTAAGAGTCTCATGCACAGAAGGAGACTGGAAGACCAGTGCCCCTCTCCCTCCACACCTCCATGTTCCTTTCTTGCTGCAAATTGTGCCTGGATGGACCAACCTGACCTTTTGTCATCGAATTAGCAATGGAGACCTAACGAGGCAGCTTTCTTCAGACTCGCATTCATACTGTGGACTGAGGAAGGGTTAGGAGAGGGAAGAAGAGGCCCGTTAAAGGAAAAAGCCTGCATGGAGGAGAGCGTGTTGTGCCATGGTACAGGGCAAAAATCACCTGCAGAGGCCAGAGGAAAAGAATCATCATGGCAACAAGAATCAATAAAGAAAACAGAAATATAACACTGTGTATCGCAGCACCTTTTTAAAGGTTTTTAATGGATAATATTTATTCATGAGGAAATGACTGAAAAGGTGAAAAACAATGGATTTTGTGAATTTTTTTTCTTCATGGAGCAGAACCTTTAAACCAACCAAAATTTCACATTTTTTTTCTTTTATAGGAAAAGATTTAGACAAAGAAGCCACCTGTCACAGAAATCTATTTCCATTCCTCTGTGTGTGTGCGTGCGAGTGTGCAGCAGAAACACGTCATAGCAACACTGAATTACAAAGAGCAGAGCATGCTTCCATGACTGGGTGCACAGTAGGAAAACACAAGCGTGTGTCAGCACATGTATGTGCACACACGCACGCACACACACACATAACTATTTCACCCTGGATGGCATTCTTTATTTAGACAATTTTGTATCCGCCTTTTAAGTCAATACAGTGCAATTGCAAACAGTGTGTTTGTCTGCTAATTATTGTCTGTGAAAACATATTTGTGGAAAAAAAGGACAGGCTTTAGTAGAGTTTTAGTCCCACAAGGGTATCTGCTTTCTATTTTTGTTATCACTTACTTGTAAGAGTGTGACTAGACTACCAGTTCTGTATTTTTAAAAAGGAAAAAAAAAAAAAGTAGGACTCTTTTTTAATACTGTACACACAACTGGCAAAGAACGAGAAAGCACTGAACTCTACTGCATCAAGCGTTCCTAAGTCTAACAAAGGTTTCTTGTAATGTATGCCCATGCTTTTTAATTTCTGATTTTGATATATATAAATTTCTTTGCTAGCACTGGACATACAACCCATTGTAAATAGTAGCCAAATAATGTCTGGATCTATACTTGATAATAATTAACCCCAGAGCCAAATATCTTGCATGGACAGAGAGGTATTTGGCTTTTTCACAGTCTTAGGGCTCCAGTTGTCTCATCAATGGCTTCTGGGTTGCACTGAATTTGGGGGGTAGACTAGGTTAGCAATTTTAGTTCTCCAGTCCCAGCACAGGATCTACAGCACGCATCCACTTGAGAAGGAGAAGCAGTACCGGAGTTTGGGAAACATTTGATGAAGTGTGGTAGAGACAGCATTTTTCTTTTTGCAGTTCCTACACTTCATTTGGGAAATGTCACACAATTCTAGTCAACCAAAAAATGAAGTAACACTGTGTGGTACTGCTAAGAAGCAAATCTTTCTAACAAAGCTGTGGTCAGTCCTAGCACCTCTTTCTCAAAATCTTCTAGAAATGATTTACTTTTAGGAAATACATGGTCCTGAAACATAACTGATTCCACCCCCCAAAACCAGTAACTTTCTTCTTCCACTCTGCCCTTCTCAAGTCTCCTTTTCATAACAGGTGTGACCCATGAAGGGCAGAGTGAGGCACAACATCACCCACCGTTTCACTTGTCATACACCGTTTGGCTAATTATTGTGGTCATGCACAAACGCCTCTTCAAGACCCTACACGCACCCACAAATGGCAATGCACCTAGCCCCCAACAGCTTGTAGATAACAAGGAAACATTTCAAGTGTCCTGTTTCTGAACAGTGATTTTACCAACATTAAAGAACTACTCAAAGCAGTTTTGAGGCTGATTCAGCAAAGGGATGACTTTTTTTTTTTAACATCTGTCATAATCTATCCTGATGTAATATTTATATACACATATACATGCATACACATATGAATAAATACACATACATGTATAGATAGATAAATAGACCTACATGCTGACTTAAACATGTGAGCTAGCAATCCGCTTTGTTAGCACTCCTAACCTATTAGTCTATAGAGTGGGCTCAGATGGCTGATGCATTAACTCAATACCCTCCTTAGAAACCTACAACATTCTAGGAATATTAGGGCTATGGCTAAGCCTTCAGTAGCTGCACCAGCTTATAGTCATTTATTCCAGTGCTGTAATATGTTACCCAAAACTATGTTTAGTCCTGTTTTAAATGATTAAAACGCTCTGCCTTTGCTGCTTCCTGTAGGAGGTTATACTGCAGTTAACCTTACCATGATTGAGTTTTTTCTTGATGTTTTAATTTAATCTTACCTTTGCTTTAATTTCATTATTGGTCATCATCTGCTCCCCATCTAAACACCCTCACCCTTGTAGATCAGAGGCCTTGCTCTCCACCACTTACCACCTTGCAACCTCATTTACACTGGCACAGAACAAGGGTTAAATGCTACCGTACTGACAGGGTACAGCGTTCCTTCCAATGCACAGGAGTAAACCATTATGAAGAGTCAGGGACTCAACATGGATTCTCGGTGCTGCCTTTCTTATTCCTGATTTACTGTGGCATGGCAAACAAGCTACTTCATCTCTCTGCACCCATTTCTTTTATCTGTAAATAGCAATCATGGCAGCCCTTGTCTAAAGCACTATTGGTGCATTCAATTGCTATCAATCAAAACGTTTTAAATAAAAAAATTAAGGAGGAAAGCCAGTCCTTGGGGTTTCTGGCTGGCTGCTAGGGCTCAGATTGTCAATCATGTCATGCAGCCATGGTCTTTATTCTCTTCCACAGAACAGGAATCATTGTTATCCCTGCTCAAAAATACATGGGCTGCCTCTTCCACCATTAACTTAGCAGGTGCTGCCCCATGCAGTCAGAACCTTAGCACAGACTTTTAGAGGATACAAAATTAAGGGAGTCTGTGCCTAGAGGAACAGGGCTAAAAATATTTTTAATGGAGGCACTAGCTCCCTTTATACCCTGATTTGAAGTAGACTGAGTAATGCTTCCGAAAGCACTTGAAAATATGCTAGTACAAAACCGTCCTGGATTGCCCAACACAGCTACATCCTCATTACGAGAGCGCTGTACATTCATTGAAACAGCAAAGACAAGAATCTATCACCATCGTATCAGTGGTAGGTAGGGCATAACATAGCATCCTTCAGATGAAACACAGAGAAGAAGGGAAAGCATTTGCACAGAAGACCATGGAAACTGCACTACAGCCATTTATTCCTAGGCAAATAGCTTTACTGAACTGCAAGGCTCTTTATAATCTTTAAATAGCAACTTATAAATTGTTCCTGAGATAAGGCCAAGTCACTCCTGAAAATTCCTAGGCCAGAACTTTAACTGAAGGAATTGGACCATTCTTTCCAGCGGTCCCCAGTGCTGCCCTGCCTTACCAGCATCCCTCACCCTTTCCCCAGGGCCATACACACACATTGACACGGATACAAAAACCAGCACATACCCCTGCAATCCTGCTCATTCCTGATGCAGATGGAAGGGGGCTTCTTCAGGTGTGGGCCACCTCCAGGAGAAGCATCATCCAGAAACATAGGTAGGTTCTAGTCCCGATAACTTTCTGAAAGGCAGGTGGTAAAAAACAGCCTCATTAGCAAGACTGCTCAACAAAACATCAATAGCATGTTGGCAGTTCATTTCAAAAACGTTCCCCTCCCCCAAATTCCTTACAAATTCTTAACAGTTTTAGAAATGTTCATTAAAAAAAAAAAAAAAAAGATAAAAATGGATTGTTTGTACAAAAAGCAAGTGGAAGGGGATTATTTTTCAGTCTTTCATAAAGCAATATTAAAAAACTCAAAGGAGCAACACCTTTTTCCGAGCATTTTGTTTCTTTTCCAAAGCCTTTTCTGAGGGAAAAATATTTTCACAGATTTTCAAGCATATTGTATTAATAGATTTATTCTCTTCTCACCTGGCATTAGACTGCTAACAGAAGGAATCACACCCAATTGGCAAAGAATGATGAGAAGTACCTTTCACATCTATCTAAGCTTTGGCTTCCATCTACTCTTTCTAAAACCCACCTTTTACTTTCATTTCCCTTAAAAATCTTAAGGGCACCCATAAAGAAGAGGCCACAGATAACACATCTTGGTACACAGAAATGGAAGAACTAAAATATTTCATCCTCAGCTAGCACAAGATCCTTCCCTACAATACACTGCATTGCTTTCTCTAGATTAGATTTTAAATTCTCCAAGGGAAGGACTCCCACCGCTTCCCTGGAAAGCTTACTCCAGACTAATAGATCTCAATGTCAAGGATTTTCCCCCTGCTGTTCAGCCATAATTCTTTCCTTATTTTTTTCCTCTCTTGCTGCCATTATACTCCCTCGCACCACATTAAATTATTTTCCTTTCCACGTTGTAAGTTAGCTGCCTATAAGCATAAGAGGAACATAAAACTTTCTATTGCAAATTCTTTTTCCAGAGGCTACTTTTGTCTGTCAAATAATTATCATTGCTAAAAGTGAACTGGGGAAAAGGTAAACTAAGAAACACACATAGCTTTAGTGTAGAATAAGGTTAGTTGGTAATTCAAAATACATCCTCCTTTACAGTTGGCCAGAAATACTAAATTTGAATCAATGCTACTTGTTTAACCTGAAACAGTTGAGAATATATTTGTACTGCAAACCAGCATTTATCATTCTAGTTTAGACAGCTTAAGGTGTGTGCATGAAAACCACATTAATACCAGCTAACAAAAGCAATGTTTCTTCAAATATTTTGCTTTTTTAAGTAAGAGGTTGTAAACGTGTTGTACCCTACATGTATTACAAAGCAAATTCAGTAAATTAAAAATCACATTTACTTTATAGGTTGCAACACCCCTTAGATGCTGTAATAATTATTCTATGTTGGACTACTGCAGAGTTACAAGTCAGCATTGATGGCTGGCTTGCGAATATCAGCAGCTTTGAACTGAAAGCTTTATTCTACTTTTAAAGTTGGGTGAATAACGTATCTTTTCCACATAGTTTACCAACCAAATAAGTCTTAATTTTTAAAAAAAATCACTTATTTTTCTCCAACACTTTGAGCAACTGCACTAGATATATGACTTCAGAGCTCAAGTTTTTAAGCTTCACATTTAATGATGCCATAAACACTCTTCATAATTGTTTTATCTTTCTAAAACTTCAAGACCAAACAGAAGGCAGCATGCACATTGATTAGAGCTAGGAGATTTAGCATCAGGAACCTATGTTCTACTCCCGATTGTCTTGATGAATCACCAAGTGACCTCGAAGAAGTCATTTCACCTCTCTCTGCCAATTATACAAGCTGTGTAGAATTTAATACCTCCTCTATCCATAACTGAAGCTCAATTCATGAACACTTACAAACTACCATAGAGAATTCTGGAGAAAGCATAGCAGAATAATACTGCTACTTATGTTCAGAATGCAAAACCTGTGCCAGAAATCTTTCAGGTGGAACAGTCAAAAGACCAGGTGACAAAGAGCTTGTGAAAATTCCTTCTTGAGTTTTGTTCTCAGTCAGTAGTCTGTTACTTTGTGTGTATATGTGTGCACGTGTTTCTTCTATTCATTTTGATTTAAACTAGCACTAGTCACAGAAGTCACACAGCTGTCTGGGTGAGAAGTTAACAACCATATCGAATGCTCTTCTCTGTTCCGTTGCAACTATGACTGGGAGCTCCCACTGGCTCCTTGGACCAATGAGGTATCTTAAAAAATGCGTGTGATGGTATATTTTTGATAAATCAGCAAGGCATTCCAATGCAATGGTGTTTTCTTTAGAAGTTTTATGTTCTAAGAAGCTCTCAACCTTATTATTTTCTATTTTCGTACTATAAATGGGCTTTGCTTACATCAGAGGAGATACAAAATGTACTGTATACAACTGCAGGTAGCTTCATTTGAGAACAACTTTCTAGAAGAACCAAGTTTCCTGTTGTCTTCTTTTGGAATTGTAGTGCATATGTTGAAACTTGTATATCATTTACAGTATTGAGTCTTGTGCCACTGCTGTACCTGATGTATCCAATCTGGATTAAACAGATTATGTGCCACAAATACCAAGATGATTCTGTAGATTTCTTCTAAAAAAAATTCTGGGAGGTTCTTTTGGAGAACCTAAGCCACTCGAGTTGCATTTAATGCTAATAACTCCTACTTAAGCAACTGTTAATGAAAACAAGATATCCAAGGTGTTACATGAGAGCCATAATGCAAATGTACCTAAGTGCATCTCCTACAGTATCCCCCTTTCAAATGGTAAGAGTTGCAACAAAATTCATCTGGGAAACGAAATTGTATCATCTTGGCCTTTTCAAAAGATGCAAGACAAAATCTGGGCAAACACCCTCCCTGGGGGAATTTGTGACACAAAGGGAGTAAGGCAAGTAAAAACACATACAGAAAGAAAAATATTTCTCCTAATGAGATATTTGTTATATTTAAACCGCAATATAAAAACAGGCTTTAAAAAGCCTTCCTCTTAAAAGGTAATCTCATCTTGGCAATTCCATTTAGGCCAGTCTTGCATTCTATATTGCAGACAGGGTCACAGCTTGTTTCAACCACAAAACAAGCAGACCTGATCTCACCTTAACCATGTCAGAAAGCGCCACTTAAGAAACATTATTAAAAATTTTCAAAATTCTTTAAGCAGAAATTAAAATGACTGATTAGGTGAGCTCGAACACCCACCGAGTGAGAGCAGCACAGAACCGCTTATAGACCATGTTGCTCTTGCAGCAAAGGCCGACACCCACTAGGGGCCAGCAGCACCCAGCCCCAGGGAACCCCCAGACACCCCCCACCCCCCCCCACCCCCCCAGCCAGGACAGCCGCCCTGCTCGCCAGCCCCGGGCTACAGGGCTATG
>JAVJGJ010000035.1:6294787-6318676 GCA_035590215.1 Microhierax caerulescens | reverse complement strand
CGCGGCCGTGCGGGTAAACTGAGAAACGCGAACAAAAGGGGGAGGCGAGGCAGAGCCAGAGCGGGTGGGTGAGGTTCCCGAAGGCACAAAAGCTTCCCCCCCGGATCAGGGCATCGCAGGGTGGCGACCGCAGCTGGGGTTTGTGCTAACGGGAGTTCTGCGGCATGGGCTGATGGGGAGGCCGGTGCTCTCCTGCCCGCGGTACCGGGCACGGTTCACTTGTAGGACCCACCGAGTTAGCGGGGTGCCCAGGGCAGCGCCGGGGCTGGCAGCGTGTGGGGGGCAGCCGCGCTCCCCGGGGTCGGACGTGTCTTGTGGGCCGGGGGCTTGGGCAGCGGCGCTTGCTCGGAGTAAATGTGGCAACAAACAGCAACATTTAACCTGCTGGCGCTACCGATGTTTCCCTAGCCAACAGGCTGCAAGACAAACTAAAACAAAGGAAAATGAGAGTCACTGGGGTACTGTACGCTGGGTGCGATGAATGAAATGCAAACTGTAAACCAGGACACGTACGGTATCGTCTGGAAGATCATTAAAATCTAAGTTGGAAGGTGAGATGGGGGAAAAGAGTAACTTTCAAAAGAGTGTGCATGGAGTAAGGCTCCTAAATCTCTCTTTTGTCTGCTAAACAAATGAGTTTCATTATCTAGGCAGTATTTTTTTATAGAAGCCTAAACATCGCACCTTTACTTGTGATTCTAAAACATGCCCATTTTGTAGCACACAACATAACTTCTGAGGAATGTGAATATATTCAGAAGGGAGAGCACATCCATCACACAATGTGAAATCAAAAAAAAAACCTTAAAAAGAGAAAATTCTGATTTTGTTCATGCCCCCCTTGCTATAACGCAGTAATAGACTTTTTTTAAAATTGTAAAAATGTGACAATTTTTGTCATACCAATAAACCAAGAGCTTAGCCTGGCAAAGATTTATGTACACGCTTGCCTTAAAAAACTGGAAAGGGGCAGTTTGCACCTTCAGTAGGGGCTACTCGTGGCTTAGCCGAAAGTAGCCTAGATCTTCATCCATTTGGTTTTGAGTAGTCACATTCTTTCCCCCCCACCACCCCCTAATTTTTGTTACTCAAAGTTCAAAACCTACTTTAACAACAAATTCTCAGGGTCTCAGCGCAGTCCTGAGGCTGTTGTGAGCGTGGCCGTGCCAGGACAGCCCGCAGGGTGACACCTCCGCCTTACAGCATGCGACGGGAAACAGCCCCTTTCATCAGCAACTTAAGTGAGCTGCAGATTGCATTTAGTGAAAGTAGGAGGACTGTATTAATTAAAAGAGCCATAAATGACATCCTGAGCAATAACAACTTTTAAAAATCAATACTGGCAAGATAGCCTGGAATTAAAATAGATTAATGTTTCTTTAAAGACCAGCAAGCAGTGCGATAGACAGCTGGGACCATCTGCATTGAATGGGGAGTGGGAACTGAACCTCTTGACCCTGCTTCTTTACCACTTTCTTCATTACTGGGCAGGTCATGCCTCCAGACATTAAATGCACCATAACCAAGAATCATGCAGGAGGAATGGTGGGAAGGACTTGGCCAGATTGAGACAATGAGCTACCTCGTGTGCAGTGAAACAGGAATCCAGTCCCAGGGCATCACTGGGAATGTAGCAGCACAGTGGTTTGCGTTATGCCCAGGGAGCAGCTCTGGCTGGTTGGGAAAGCCTGCGAGGAGCCAGGCTTGCTGAGGCTGGTCAGGGTAATGTGAAAGTTAAAGGCCATTCGATTATTCACAGTTTAGTTTGTCTCAGTGTAAACCAGCCTTTTGTGGGTTTTGAGGAGCAGGTTTTCTCCAAAAAGAGTGGCTGTTGGCACAGCTCCCAGTTCCCAAGGAAAGGTTATCTTCAAGAGCAGCTCCATCCCCCAGCAGTGTGGAATTCAAGAATTCCGGTCTGATTTTTCTTTCTCCTGCTTTGTGTATTAAAAACATCTTTAAATAATCGTGCGCTTGGTTTGGGCTGCTGGTGTGCCCTGACATTTCAACACAGAGCGTACGTGTTGAGATCACACCGTGCTTTGCCAGACGAGCCACAGATGAGTGTGGGTCTGGGCGTGCTTACACCAGTCTTCACGTTACCTCTGGGAAAGCTCTGCCGTGGCTCCCGAGGACGAATCTGACCCATCTCAGTCAATGAGAGATGTCCTATTCCAATTGCATGTTTTCCATTGTAAGGTGATAGTTTCTGGCATGTGTGGTGTCCCTTTGATTGGAATTCATTCAGAAGCTTCCACATGCAAATGCTTCGCAGCCAGGAGAGCCTCAGCTGACACAGCCATTCATCCCAACCGGGATCAGGGGCAGCTCCGCAATCGCATGGATTGCCGAAGCCGGGATCCTCATCCCGGTGCTGACACCTGCCCCCGGAGCCGCTTCGGACAAGCTGTGCCAGCCCTCTGCCTGTCAGCCTCTGTCTGTAGAAAATACAAAGACCTCGTTCACCTCCTCTGCGAAGCCCCTGGAGATTTACGGATGCAGCATGGTTTGTGAGAATATGCAGTGCTGGTTTGTAGGTCTGGTGTTGGAGTAAGTTGTGCTTCTCCACCCCTCCTGTCATCAGTCCTTCGTATGACAGTTGCGCAACGTGCCACAGAGCTTGTGAATTGTCCATTAGTGCAATTAATCCCGATATTAAAAGTCATCTTGACTTTTATCAGCAGGATTCGGACTCTGCAAACATCGTTCTGAGGCACAGAAGTATTATGTCTGCTTTCTGAGTTACAGAATGTTATCTCAGCTGAAAGATCAGATTTAACAAGAATTGTCTTGCTCAGGGATTAGCAGAGAGGAATTTCATTTCCATGTCCCACACTGCAGATGGCATTACCTATGTAAACTTTCCGACACACGGATTGTTTGCATTTATACATAGTAACATCAGTATACATACCATGGGACTGGGGTTTTGAGGCTCTTCTTCAACAAGAATAAATCGCTTACTGTCTAGCTAGGGACTGGTGAGTTCACAGGGCAGATTTATCCCCGCATTTGGGGTTTGTATGGCTGTGACGGGTGAAGAGTCACAGTCAAGTTAGCTGTTGTTGTAACGTCACTTTGCACGTTTTGGTCTTCCCTGAGGAATCCAGGATATTTGTGGGTTTTCTGTTGCTTTTTTCCTAGGAGGAAAAATGTTGAAGTAGGTATTTAAAACAAACCCCAATACTCTGACTTGAACTTTTGAACATTCTCCTGCACATTTGTAATAAACGCATCAAATTATTGAGTCTGACTCCTTTCTTACATTAATCTATGTACGGGTAGACAGCGTTTCTTGCTATGAATATCTTGCAGGAATAGAACATTTGGTCTGAATGAAAAATACAGCCAATTATTTTTACTCTTTGTCTCACACCGGGTCCTATTCCGGTAACTGTGTCGTGCTTGAAAAGGCGTCTGCTGTGTTTTCATTGCTGCTATTTCTGAAGGGGCAGCTCTTGCGATCTGCCAGTACAGTGAGGCATAAACTACAGACCTCAGGGTCTAACGTCACCGCTCACAATGACAGGTGGGAATGCGCAGCTCCATTTGTGTCTCTGCTGATAAAAGGATCCCTTTGCGGGTGGCTTTACCCATCGCTGCTGGACGTAGCGTTAGAAACTTGGGTGGTTATTGCAGAATCTCCTTCCTTGCTGTTGCCTTGAGGGAAGGTGCAAAGGAGTAATGTGACAGTGGATGTCCTGTCACATACAACCTGGGGAGAGAAAAAAAGTGGTCATGGGCTTTGTCCACTTCTTTATATTCAGAGGAGACTCCTAAAAGATGATGGTGGATTTTTTTAGACTCCCAGCTGCACATATTCAGGAATGTTACAGACCAGATCCCCCAGTGAAGCAGACCGCTGGGCTGAAAACTGACGCTTTTAACCATCATCTTCAATGGTCAGTCTGTACATCAAGGCTTGTGGTCTCTCTTATCCCTAGGTTGTGAGTAAAAGTCCGAAGGTTGGAGTTCTTTTTGGTCCACTTATTTCCTGGTTTTAGCGAGTTGGGTTTCTAATTTGCCTTTGAACGTAGCAAGCGGGATTGGGAAGCATGGAACGATATCGTTGCAATGGAAAGGAAGGCAACTGAGTAGGGAAGATGGTTAATTGAGTGATGTGAACCATGTCTTTCGTGGTTAACATCTGTTTAAGATCTATTTAAACTACTGAGGGGGAAAAATCTTTGGTAAAGTTTCATCATCCTTCCTCTTTCAGATAAATAGTGAGCTCACAGTTAACATCCTCATTTATGCCTAAAATACTCTGGAAAGACAAGAGGTAAAAAAATAGACTTGAAATTATTGTGATAAAATGCAAGGAGAAAAAGAAAATAACAGGCCCTTGGCATTCATCAAGGGAAGGAAAAGAAACGTGCAACATGAAGCTGGGCAGAAGCTCCCTGTGAGCATGCAGCGCGCTCTGAAGAGTTATGCCCAGCTACAATTGCAGGCTTGTTGAAGATTAATCTAGTTAGTGACCCAAAGGAAAACACGGAAACAATATGATCAGCTCAGCAGTTCTAAAATAATTTTGGTCTCTATTATGTCATCCTCTTTAAATATCAATTGTTTGTTGCTGGTTCTGTTGCCTATCAGCACTATTATTAAGAACTGCTATTTGCCATTTGTTCTTTCCTGTCCTCTTAGCAATAACTTCCTCTCTTTGCTTTTCTTTTACCTAAGAGCTGGACATCCGTCTTCCTCCTCATTATGACAAACACGCTCAGAACTCTTCTTTTCAGTTCTCTGTGCTCAGCTGAAAGCTGGTGCATTAGCAGGGTTTTTCCTTTTCTCCCGTCAGCATCACAAAGCTGCTGCAGTCCTGGGCAGGCCAGATGTGCAGATGGGCCGGGGATACAGGCAGCTGTGGCTAAAGGGATTGATGGGAGCTGAATTCTGAGAACTCGGTGAAGGGAGATGCTAATGGGAAAATGTTCGTTCCCAAAGTTACTTGTTTACCTGTGAAGTGGGAAGTGACAAGTAGCAGCTCCCTCATTTGTACCTCTCAGGTATTTGGTTTAGAATTTGATAAAATGCCAGTATCTGCTGGAGGGTGTTCCTTGGGGCAAGCTGTCCTCCTGCTGTGTTAATCCGCGGTGGAAGATCATTGATTTATAAACTGTGTAAACCAATCACGGTTGTAGTTCTGGGAATAAGTATTTTGAGGAAAGCATTGAGAAGGCATGGCTTGCAGAGTGATTGATGCCTTTGCTACTCACAGTGGTAGATTTCCAAGGTAAAAACACTCCATATTTGAACTCGCAAGATGCTTTGTTGGTCGGGCCCCCCCCCCCCGTTGAATATTACTTGATGATCATGTGAAAGTGCTTGAAAAGCTTTAGAATTTTGCATTTCAGTGTTCAGGGTGACCGTAGTTTAAGCAAGCTTTGCCTTCAGGAAGCATTTATCCAGAGCTGCCTTGTTCATGCCTTCACAGGAGCATTGCTCTGGAGGTAATACCTTGGTGCTGGAGAAAGAAATGTTTAACACCAACACTGAATCCCAGCCACTGAAGCGGAACATGCACGTCACAACTGCGCTCAGCCTTGCGCATACTTGTCTTGCTGTAAAAGACATCTGTGTTGGCTTGTTCAGAATTAGACCAACACTTTTTCATGCCAATTTTTAGGGACTGCAAAAGTTTCAGGAATAATAATGAGATGCACTTTGAGGCATCTGATTTTTAACTGGTTTGTAGCGATAAATTTGAACATCTGCAAGTTGTCATAGTTCTGATTTGGCTTTTCTTGGAAGCAAAGGTGCCAAACAACCACTTATATTGAAGTACACAGCATCCCAAATTAGACACCGGAGTCCCTCGAAATGCTGACGTATTTGCACACCTTGAGCAGAGAGCGGCAGGTACAAGAAGGGAGGATGCTGACGGGCAAGGTCTGTGCCAGACCCGAAGGTTTGCAGTGAATGCTGTTTCCCCTGCACTCTGCTCTGCAGCTCAACTGAGCGCAGGGCTGATTCGACAACAGGTTTGAGATTTACAGCTCACAAAGGCGCACAAAACAGGACATCTCCTGATGCCCTGTGGTGGCCAGCTTACATAATGTCACTTGCATAACCCCAGCAAGTACGGTCCGGGTCTCTCTCTACGCCACATTAGGGCTCTGGGGTTTTGTGTCACATTCACGCTCTGTTTGGAATTGCACTTCAGTTCATTGCAAATTCGAGTTCCTTCTGTATGAAGCGTGGGACCGCAGAGCCAGCGAGGCTGCAAGCGCTGCCCCTTCAGCCTCGAGTTCCCCTCACCTCACAGTCAGAGCATCTGTTTGACTTCCAGCCCAATCTGCTGCATCATTTGCAGAAACTCTTTTTTCCTCCAGCAGCCCAGATAGCTCAATCTTGATCCTTTGCCAGGGCGGTGATCTCTCTCCTGTGGGACTGCTCCTTTTCTGGAGAGTCTCGGAGAAGCCAGTCTGAACGTGGGAGAACTGAGATCCACTTGGCAAAGAGGGGAGAGTGGCTGTTAGACACTGAGGAAGAAACTATGTTTTTCCCCCCTTTCCAGAGTTTTCACTCCAAGGTGAGCACCCTTAATTACCACAGGGTAATTACTAGTGGATGAAATCCAAGGCCCTTCAGACTCTTTGGTCACCAGGCAGTAACTTGACTTTGAGCCGGCTTTCACTCACTCCTCCATTCGGTAAAAGACTGAACAGATCCGATGAAGAACAAAAGATGAAGTAGAGGAGGTTTGTTTGCTTCAGTTTTTAACTTGTACAACCTGAAATTTCAGTAGTGTTTGCAAGCAGAGTTGAAAGGCTCAGGATCTTTAAAACTCCCTTTTTTACACAAAACACAAATCCGCTGGTGGTGGGATTTGTGTTGCCAGAGGGACACCAAGGCTGGAGGGCAGGAATCGCAGGTCGCTGAAACCGGACAGATGAGTCATGTCCCAAAAGCCCCCTTCACTCCCCCTCTGCTGCAAGTGGGACAGGACAACCCAGCCCTCGGCACAGGGCACCAGGGGAGAAGCGTCCAAACCTCGTCACTAGTGGGAAAAGTGAAAACGTCTCCGCTCCCCCTCCAGTGGCTCAGGCTCCCCAGGCTGGTGCTGGCACCAGGTCTGGCAGAACCAGCTCCGTTGTTCAGAAAGAAAAGCGCAGGATCCTGAGCTTTTGAGACTCAGGTCTTTTTCTTGGTGGGGGGTGGGGGGGAGACTGGATCTGCCTGTGGGAAACTACCACATTGAGGATAAATGCTGCCGATGAAATTTTAATGCCTTCCTGGATGAGGCATGCATGGTAATGATACCACCCATCATGGGCGAGTTAATTGAATCAATGAGGTGAACAGCGGAGCCGTCCAGCATATGCCGAGGGTTTGATCAGCCCAGCCGTTACGGCAGGACCCTCGTCACTCACCGCGCCGTGATTACAGCCTGGCCGGCCAGGGGATTTGGTGGGAAGTGGCCAATGAGGGGCCAGGCTGGCTCCAAATCCAGCTTCTTGCAAAGCCCCAGATAAAACAGACTTCCATTAATAAGGCGAGAAAGGTTAGGACGAGAAGCATTACAGCAAATCTGGAGAGGTAAGGTGATAGTTTTGTCTGAGGCTTGTAGAGCATATGGCCCCAGCTTCTGCACGGGTAACCCAAGAGCTCGGGTAGTCGTAAGTGGGGCATTATTTGCATGTCTGCAGAAGCAGAGGTTTATTTGCTGATGTTAAAAAATGAGATAGCTGCAGGCACTTGATAGCGTAATCAGGAAGCTAAACACGGATTGTCTGTATCTTCATAGCTTGTATGCTCATTCCGGGTGATAAATAAGTTTCTTGGGAACAAAATCCGAAAAATCATCGTAACCTACCAGTTAGTTTGAGGTTCTGGGTTTTGAAATGGAGATCTGTGGTCAGAAAGCATTGGGAAGCTTTGCACTTACGGAGCTAGGTTGTTACAGAGGATCCAGTTTTCTGATGATTGCTCTTTCCCACTGGTCAGAGCCACCACAGAAACGGCAACAGAGCAAGTAATTGGACTAACTTAGTTAAAGGGAAGGAGTTGTAAGACAGTAAAGTTTGATAATGTGAAGCTGAACGTAAGATGCATCTGTCCTTTTTTGCCCTAAGCTTTAGTTCTATGGCTTTACAAAAATTGTGACGAGCTTTTTAAACTGTTTTGGCAGCGATGGCTGAAGCTTTTACTAGACAGCAGTAATCTCTTCTGCAAACCACCTTACATCAATGTGACATGTCTTCACCACCCCCCCTGCGTCCCCTGCTGTTTTTCCCTTCTCCCGCGCCCCGCTAAAAAAAAAAAAAAAAAAAAAAAAAGGTGGCAGCTGTTGGAAAGTATAGTCCATTTGTTTTATGATGCCGCTTTGGGAATATGATCCAGATCCTACATGTGAGAGAGAAAGCAACAGAGCAAAAGAGAAAAGAGAAGGAGGGGGTTTAGAAGCTCTGGGAAATAACTTGCTTATTTTAAGCGTAGTATAGAAAGATCAATCTTTCCAGCACAAGGTTCAGGGATAAAGCAGAACTGCTGTTAAAGGTCCTAGCTTGGAAATCAAGGAGATCATTTGTTTAATGTAAGTAATTTTAAAGTTTGTTGGTTGTTTTGTACAAAATTTTCAAGTGCATTGAAATGTCTTTGATTGCCCTCTGGCAAGAGGTGCCTGTAGCGAGGGTGTTAGGATCTGAAGACATGTTATATGGCAACAGTGTGATTCTTAGCAGGGTTTATTTTTCATTTACTTTAGCACTTTAGGTAAAGAAACAAGGTTGTCCATTGAAGGCACTTCTGTTTGTTATTCTGACTCCTGATTTCAGTTACAGGGCACAAAAGACACGAGCAGAAGAGTATGCTAAAACTGCTGGTGGACAAAACCATTCATAGTTCTATGCCTTGGGTTTCTGCCAAGCAATTAATGGAAACTCAAACTATTTCTTTTTGTTGTCAGGTCAAAAAATCCACTCCTGTCAGCTCCTCTTATTCCTAGAGGGAAACTCCTAGAAAAACTTCAGAGAAATCCAACTGTTATTCCATGAAATGGGTGTAGCGCAGGTAGGATGCAGCTAAACTGCAGTCAGTAGGAAGAGGTGATGTTTCCAAAGTCTGCTCAGCCCAGCTCTCCTGCCCTTTGGTCACAATTTTCTTGCTTTCTCCTGGCTCCTGGGGACACTGACTCATTGTCTGCTTCCTTCCCCCCGCAGCTATCCATGAAGGAGGTCGGAGACGGGCTGCACGAGCAGATGAACTGCATGATGGGTGCCCTGCAGGAGCTGAAACTCCTCCAGGTCCAGACAGCTTTGGAGCAGCTGGACATCTCGGGGAGCCGAAGCACCACGTCTGGCAGTGAGCAGCACCAGTGCTGCTGGAGCAGCAGAGAGGCGCCGGGGGCCGAGTGGCTGCGGGGGGAGCACAGCCCTGCGTCCCACGCGTGCGCTGTGCCACGGCTGGTGGGTTTGTCCCGTCCCGCTGCGCTCCCGGAGGGCGGCCACCTCAGAGACACCCCCTCCTCCTTCAGGAGCCTCTGCGGGGAGGATGTTCATCACCCAAAAGGACCTTCTCCCACACGGAGCAGAGCAGAGCACGTCCGCCCAAGGACATTCGAGCCCAGTAGCCAGGGCATGGCTGGGGGGTGGCCAGTATGCCAGGAGTGCCCAGGCCATGATGACAGCCATGACTGGACATCCTCCCTAATGTCCCAGAGCAGGAATCGGCAGCCGCTGGTCTTGGGGGATAACATCTTTGCAGACTTGGTTGGGAACTGGTTGGATCTGCCAGAGCTGGATAAGAAGGGGGAGAAGAGCGAGGCGTCGCTGTCAATGAGCAGATCCCAGGAGCTCTGCAGGAAGTTCTCCCTCACTGCCAACATCTTCAAGAAGTTCCTGAGGAGCGTTCGGCCAGACCGAGACAGGCTTCTCAAGGAGAAACCTTGCTGGCTCCCACCTGAAGACAAACAGCCTGAAATTTCCAAGAGACCCAAAAAAGTGAACAAACTCAAGGGGACATTTTACTTCCCACTTCATGGGAACGTCCAGAACCATCACTGCAAAGCAGAGAGGTGCCCGAAGGCAGAAAGCAACAGCGAGAAACCCAGAACTGGCACCAAGAAAGTCCACGATACCACAGACTACACCCAGTCTGGGTTTGACATCAATACAGCAGTTTGGGTCTGAGCCTGTCAGTGTTTTCTTCTCTGCTGAGCATTTGTTTTACACCAGAGGGGAGGGGGTGGCCCTACACGTGTTTTCAGGAGACCCCCGAGCTCTCAATGTGGACAGAGTTGAGAGAGGAGTCCTCTGCAAAACACGCTGGGGGCTTCAGTCACTGGCAAGTGGCTTTTCCTATAGAACTGTGGCTTCAGACAGAGTCCAAGTAGCAGCTGACTGATGGGGAGACTTTTGGGGACGGATTTTGCAAAAATATTCAGAATCTAGCAGCTTTAGGGTTAGTGGTGCCACAGGCAACCAGCTCCTGGAGCCCGGCTTGTGGTAGCCACTTCAGGCCCGTTCCATCATCTCTACTTACAATACTTACAATACTACTTACAATAGCTGCAGCACAGAAGTCACTGTGTGCATGCGTGTGTATGTGTGCAGATATATATGGGGGGGTTAAAAAGCATCTATTCCTGCTTGTGTGCACTTAAAACTGACTTATAAACCAGGCAATTCAAGTCTTGTACCTGAAGCACTTGTTATTTAAATTGAAAGAGATAAGTTTGAATTTATGAGACTCGCACAGTTGCTATGCGGGGTGTTGAACCCCAGCTTCGCTGGATTTCAGCTGCGGGGGTTTCCTCTTAAACTGCATCTCTGCTGCGCTCCCAGCATCTCCTCCCCTCGGCAATTAAACCAGAAGGATACAAGGCTCCTTTCATGCAAGTTTGTGACCCTCAGGCTTGCGGTGGGTTTTGCCTCTGCCCCCTTGCCCCTCTCCCCGCGGGTCGCACCAGGTAGAACATTGCAGTTTGTTGTTGATGTTACAGCAAGGTACAAAGTTGCAGCAGACGTTTATTGTTGTTTCCTGCCGCGGTTGTGTACAAACCTCCTCTTGATAGAACCAAGTTCTTCAGTGTCCAACTCTCCAAGAGTTACCAATAAAGTGGCATCAGTCTCCAGCGTGCTGTGGGGACCTGTCCCGCGTGGGGCCACCCTCAGTCCTGCTTTTCTCCAGTGCAGAAGCTTCTGGGGGTTCACCCTCATGAAAACCCAGCCGAGCGAGCACAAAAGGCTGGGCTGGCGGGGATCGGAGCTGGGAGCGCGGGTGGTTTGTGTCAGCCTGTTCCCATCCAGGACCAGGGAGCCTGGGAAGCAGCCAGGAGAGTTTCCCTTCAAGGAGAGGCCATAAATCATAGCAGGGAGAAGAGCTGCAGCCAGCGGTCCCTGCCAGGGTCCCAGCACCGCTCTGGAAACACATCCCACTGCAGCCCATGCACATCCCGAGAGCCTTTGGGTAACACTTCAACATCCATTTCCTCCCCCAGCGTGGGGAAGGGCAGAGGAGTGAATGTTGGGGGGAGAAACTGCTGCTGAGGGAAGGGCCCCAGAGCCAGGCGGCCCCTGGCTCGTGGAGGGGGACAGGGCCACACGGGTCCTGCCCCACCACGCGTCCTCTCCTCACTGCCTCCAGGAGTTAAGAGGGATCGAGGAGAGCCCTTGGCAGCTCCCTGAGCCACAATCTCAAGAGCGTGAAGACAGCGCAGAGCCCGTCGTTGCCCTGCAGCCCCCGCTTCCCACCGCCCCGAGGCTCACCAGATGCTTCACGCGCGCAGCAGTGTTATATTGCAAAAACCTGTTCCGCTCACTCCAAGTTTAGGAAGGGCTTATGGGCGAGCAGTAGTATTATTTTTTTTAAACATGCAATTCTATTCCTGTTGTAATTTCCCAATACAGAGAGGCCAGTGAAGCAGAGGCATGGAAGAACTTTTTTTTTCCCCCTTGCAAATTAAATATAGGCACAAGCCGAGCCCTGTTTCTGCCCATACAAGGAGAGGAGTGGGTCAGCATCTGAAAGCTGTGCTCAGCACTTTTTCCAGGAACCTGAGTTGCAAGCAAGCTTTTGTTTTCCCTCCCTCAGGCTTTATTTCTGGTTGTTTCCCCCCCCCCCCTTAATTTCTCTGAATGCTAAAAGGCCGTTTCTAAAATATTTTGTTTTCTTCCTCTTTTATCAGTAGTTCATCCTGTTTGTTTCAAATACACCCTCCCAGCTCCCACCAACCTTTCCTCAGGGTCAGCAAAGAGAAGGAGCTTTCTAGAAGCAGTAGCACAAGCTTTTCCTGCACCAACCTTGGTCCTTGGAGAGCTCAGCCTCACCCCGAGGCTTCCCCCCTGCCCAGGCACAACCCGGGGGACCCAGCACACAGAGCAGTGGGGAGCACAGTGGCATCCCCCCGCCGAACCCCCAGCCCCTGCCGACCCCCCAGCCCCGGAGCACGTCCCAGCTGTACCTGCCTGCAGGCTGAGCCCCACGGAGAGAGGAGCAGCGCGCTGGGTGGGGAGAGGCTCCAGGGGGCTGAGCACCCACACCAGCACCTTTTTAAGCTCGTACTGAGCATTGCCCTCAGCTGTGATGGGCAGCAGGCAAAGGGCCCAGGCTGAGCATGGTGAGCAGGGCCATGGCCGTGGCGACGTGGGGCAAGAGACGAAGCGCACGCTCCTGCAGGTGGCTGCCTCCCCAGGGCCACGTGTTATCCGGGAAACAGGACGTGTTTCTGCAGGATGGAGCCTAAAATGCACATTGGGAACCTACTCTGTGAGAAAAGCGGCGTTAGGGATTGCCCCCCTCTTCCTCCCGTTGGTGCCACCCCCGTCCAGCCCCCACCGTGCACCCCTGGGCGTTATAAACTCAAACCCACTTTGCCAGCACGCTGGTCCCTCCAGGCGCTGGCCCCCCCACCCCAGCAGCTGTCGCGGTGCCGCTCCCCCCGCCAACGGGGACTCACGACGGGAATTTTTTCCCGAGAAAAAGCACCTCTGGCCCCGTGTGCTCCCGACAGCTGCCCTGGCCCGCGGGGCAGCGCCGGGTCATGCTGCTCGCCGGGGAGCTGTGCGAGATCAGCTGCCAAACCCAGCCGTTGTGTCCCTGCTCCGCGGAAACCGTATTGTTCTAGTTTCACGCGGAAAGGGACGTTCTTGGCCCCAGCTGCTGCCCACGTGTTCCTTTCCCACCCAAAATAATTGCTCCTGCCGCAGCCAGCGCGGCTCAGTCCGTGCCTGCTCCCACCCGCATCCATGTGAGTGGAATGGGGGCTGGTGGGGGCCAGAGCCCGTGCGGGGTCCCTGCACCCCCCGGCCCCGCTGCACCCCCTGGCCCTGCTGTGCCTCCCTCTGCTTCTGCCTGCCAGTGCCAGCGAGGGGAGCGGCCAGCTTCGGGGACCGCGGAGGATGGACGCCGGCCCAAGGACAGGGGTGACGGCGGTTGCTTAATTTCTGCTTTTTCTGAAGAAACCGCGGCACTGTGCACAGACAGCTGACCAAATGCCCAACACAGCTTCAAATGCGTTTGTGTTCTCTCCGCCTCTTGTGTATCTTCAAAGGATGTTTTGCACTGAAATGGGATTTTCCAGGGTGTTTGCAGTGACAAATTCAGTGTGATCTCGGCTTCAAACAGCCACTTGAAAATTGCAAGTAAATGTAGCTGGATCTCGAAGTTCTTAAGAGAAAAAAATAGTTAATAAGTATTCTTTAAGAGGCATTCAAATAATAACATCAGCCAAGCCAGACATCCTACCTAATTTAGTCTCCAAAGCAGGATCTGCTAATAGATCAGTGTAGGATTTGTGAATTACCATTTCCCTTCTCCAGGGACTTTTCCTGACATTATAATGGCTTTTTCTCCTCTTTTTTTTTTTTTCATGAAAATGCCATGAAATAGGTCTCCATTATTAAGTATAAAACCTACCTAATTAGCACAATGAAAGTCTTTAATGAGGCCCTGGCTTTGTTCTGCATCTTTGATAGGGGTGGTTAATACCAAACACAGGGCAATAATTATAGAAACACGTTCCCCCACGAACTTGCCCCGTGGAAGGCAGCAATGCCAGGTGAAGCCTGGGCATTTATTAGAAATCTCCGCTCGCGGGGTATGCAAAGCCCAGCCGGGATCAAGCGCACTGGAGCTGATTTGATGCCAATAACATTCACCCAGACACCAGGGATTAATAAACGGGCACGAGGGGAGCTGCTGTTCACCGCGCGCGGTGTTTGCAGCCGAGGGGAGGACGTTGTCGCTGGATGCCGGCTCTGCCGGTGCTCAGCGCCTCCTGTGAGAGCCCGGACCCCCCCGCCCGCCGAGGCAGGGGGCGAAGGCAGGGGTGGGTGGGAGGAGGAAGGCGTTGGGTGCTCTCGGTGCTTGCAGGGTTCCCATTCTGCAGGGGGTGGCCGGGTGAGCAGTGCAGCCTGGCCCCTCGCAAAGCCCACGTCACGCAGCACCGTGGCTCTGCCGAGCGAAGCCAGCGCCACTGAAATGGGTAGGTGCTGGATCTGGCCCGTACGGCTTAACGTATAGAGAGGATTTGCCTCTTAACATTAATAGAGTGATTTTCCAGGAGCTGCTCCTCGCTCTGCCTCCCTGGGCTTCCCCTTCCCCGCCAGCGCCGATGCTAACACCCTGCTCTTCCAGCCAGATGGCCTCCAGAAGGCTCACAAATGTGCCTGTAATTAAAAAGCCTTTATTTTCAAAACCATTTCACAGCTTATTCTTCTGACAATGGGATGGGGCTTCTTAGGTTAATGCTGGGCAAGAGGGAAGGAAAATACAGGCTGGCTACTGCATGTCGTGTTTTCCTTCCCCATTGACACAGGTCGTACTCACTATTTACCCCCTGAAATGGGGGGTCCCACGTGCCCTGCAAATCTGCACCGCTGCTGAGCCTCCCCAGGCCAGGGCTCATCGTCCCTAATGACACTCGGCTCTGTCCCCGTTACTCATCCATGCTGATGTGCCCAACCAACCTGGAAGGCTTTCCGACTGGAGATGGAGCAAATTCAACAATTTCCCCGCAATTCCCCTCGCATGGAGTCTGGCAGGAAAGGAACCAATTGCCACATCCTTGCTGAACTATGATCCATGTTATTCCAAGTCCAGCACTCTTTTATTCACCCCTGCACATTCCCGACCACCTTCATTGTATTATTTAAGCAGCAGCAGAACCTTTTATGCCTTAAGCAGCGTTTCTAAAACATGGACCGTGCTGCTTTAGCATCCCTGTCTCTGCAGAAAAGGGCTGTGTTTCATTTCTCGTTCCTTTTGTTCGTTTGTATCCATGTGGCATTTCTAATCAAGAAATCGTACCCCCTTCCAGCTGGCAGGCAGTCTCGTGTGCGGGTTTTAAAGCAGAAATAAACCCCAGTTTTCCGCACCGGTTTGCCTCAGCGAGGCTGGGCTCAGCCTCCCCCGGGGGCTCGCCTCCTCGGCCCCTCGCTCGCCCCGCTGCAGCCGGGGGTGGGTGCCGGCCGGGCACTCGCCCTCTCCAGCAGCCCCTCACCTCTGTGCGTCGGAGCCTTCCCTGCAGTGAGGGCCCTGACGAAGCCTCAGCTGGCTCCGATTTCCCGGCTTTCGCTGAACGGGAGAACGAAAGGGGGAAAATCAACATCCCGGAAGGAGCAAGGCCTGCTTCCTGCGCTGCTCACCTTGGCAGGCGGGAGGTTAAAGCCTGTCTGATGCTCCAAGCCCACGCCGAGCCCCGCCGGAGCCGGTGGGACACAGGCTGCAGGGTTGGGAGGGGGGGCTGGGGGACCCTGCTCACACCTGCTCTGCCCTTTGCACCTAAGCCCACCCGGGCCCCTCTGCCGGCGTGGGGGGAAGGGGCTGGATGTGGCCGCAGCCTCGGTCTCCTGGTTGACCTCGCTCCCGGCTGTCACCCCCTCCTGGGGGCTGGCACGGGGTCCCTGGCACGGGCAGGCGGAGGAGCCCCCCTGGCACAGCGCGGAGCCAGGTGCTCGCGGCGTGGGGGTGGCTCATGCCGGCTTTACCGTGTGGCTGCTGTGCCGGCCCTGGCACCGCTGCGCTGCCGGGGGGCTGCCTGGGTCCCCCCGCTCGGGCAACCGGGAGGGAGATCTGCTCCCTCCTTAACAAAGCCGGCAATCCGGGCTGGACCTTCCCAGGGGGCTTTGCCTCGTTCACAACGTTGGGCTGGAGTTAGCGACGTGACATTTCGAACCTAGAGATAACGAACGTGACATTCTGTCAGGTTTAATTAGTCCCTTTGCTCTGCCGGTGGCAGCCGCTGCAGGGGCAGCGCCTGGCTGAAGGCTGGCAGGAGCAGAGGGCTGGCGGCCCCCAAGGCTCCGCAGGCAGAGGGGAGCCTGGGGGGGCTCAGGGACGGAGATCAGCAGTCGCCCGACGAAGCCGTTGCTTTATTCAGCACATGCTACCAGCAACCCCCCTTGCCTAGGCAGATACCTACAGGGGCACCCAGGCCCTCGCGTTGCATTTGCTGCACCCCATGGTCTGTAGCGGCGACCTGGCGCTGGGGAGCTCCTTCAGCGGGCGCACTGGGTGTCTCCGCGGAGCCGGGACGTTGCAGAATATCGTTTGCCTCTGGCCCAGACCGACGGCATTGCAGCACCAGGTCCCTCCCAAAGGGCAGCGTGAAATGAGGTCCTGGTGCACTTGGTGCCTTGGGAGCAGGGGGCAGCGGGGGGCAGCGGCTGCGGCAGGCAGCGGTGCAGCGTGGCACGAACGAGCTCGCTGAGCTCGCCGGGTGCCCAGCGACGCTGCTAGCCACGTCCAGCCCAGCGGCTCTCCCGTCACAGCGCGGACAGCCAAGGCAGCCAGGAAAAGCGCCCTGGGGACGTCGGGGACGTGGGGGACACTCAGCCCTGGGGGGCCGGGAGGGGCAGCTTGGCTCCCGAGAGCCACCGCCACCCACCAGCGTGTTCCCTTCCCCGGGCTGCCATCACACCACCTGCACGGCCCTGAGGACGTTCCGACGTTTGGTCCTGTTCTGGGGTCCCTCGGCTGCAGCTCCCCCAAGCTACCTGCCCGGACTTCCCCCCTCCTCGCCTGTTCCGCCTGTTCCAGACCGGTTACTGGGAGTTTGCACCCAAGGCAGCCAGCCAGGCGTTTATGCATGCAGCTGCCTGATCTGCATGCACTCATGCTAATTGTGTGGAAACGATTCATGGGCGGCTTTGTACCGAGCTTCCTGTACCCTGAATTGAGCTCTGCCTGTAAAAAGGAGATCAGGTCCTCTGGGTTTGAAAGGATTCAAGAGGGGATCTTTCTATTTACTGCTTACCTGGCTTTCAAACGCCCCGCTGGCCGGAGCAATGCCGTTAGCAGGAGTATCTGGGCTTTTCACAGAACATACATCACAAATAACATACATGTTATTTGCCTTTTTAAGGAACAAACACTCCACTTGTAGCTACAAACAGTGTCTTGGGAAATTCACTGGAGATAAGATGCATTGCCAGGAAAATTCGAGCAAAAGTCCCCTTTCTGCAGAGTTTTTAGGGGACCTCTGAGCCGCTCTGAGATGGACGGGGTAAGCACCCTCACGCCGCTTGTAAAACAGCAAACCCTGCGGGTTCTTACAAACAGCCGCCAGGAGATTCCTTCTCCCTGCCCAGGAACACGGGTGCAGCCCTGCCTGGCTGCGAGGAAGCATCACCGGGACCAGCTCCCACCTCCAGGGAGCCGGAGCTGGGCAGGGTGGGGGCCTGGCTGCCTGGGGGTGGCACCAGCATCCCACCTGGGTGGGGGGACATCGGCGCGGCGAGGGCTCGGCGAGGGTCTGCTCATGCCCTTTGTGTCTGCGCTTAAATCTCTTCTAGAGCAACCTGTCACTCCTGCAGCATGTCAGAGGTAAATTTCCCCGTGTCCCTACCGGAGGGGATTGTGTTCCCATCAGGGGTTCAGGTTTTTTTGCTATAATATGATTTAATGTGACAAGTGTAATTAGATGTGACACATCTTTGCAACAATTCACTACCTTGGAAAATGACAAACAAGCTTCAAATAAGAGAGAACACATAGCTCACATCTCTGTACATTGCAGCTGGAAAAAATGAGCACCAAGTTAAGGACTTTTCAGCGCTTCCTTTGGGACACAGCTAAGTCATGAACACGATACTATAAATTAATTATTTAGATCCCAGCCCTGCAATGAGAGCCATCTGGCCAGATGCCTTCACCCTAACCACAGCCCCCTTGGAGCTAATAGCACTCCCTGCAGAAGGAAAGAGCTACCCACGTGTATCTGCTAATGGACTGCGGCTTCAGTCCCTGCCCTGAAACCAGAAAAGGCAGAACAAAAGTGATTCCTGGCACTCGGGCTCCCGCGCCATTCAGTTTTCTCTGGAATTAAGACAACACATTAAACCCACAGTGCCTGTGTAAACGTGCACGTCTGTACACTGAGACCTTCGGTTCAGGGGCTGATCCGCCTGAGCTCGTGCTGCCCTCAGCATCCCTGCCCCATCTCTCGGTTTGCGCAGCCCGGGCTGGGAGACTGGGAGACTGGGAGACTGGGAGACTGGGAGACTGGGAGACTGCTGGCCGCCCGCTCCAGAGGGCTGCGGGAAAAGGCCCATACGATTCATTATGCACTTCAAGATTAATTCTCATTTCCACTCTGCAGGGCCCTCCGTTACCATTCGGTTGCTGGAGGGCAGCACTGCGTGGGATGTACTTTTGCCCTGGCCCTGAAGTGCGTGCCCGGTGCTCTTTTCCCCAAATTTCAGATATTCGTGGGCTTCAAGCTGCAGCACGGCCAGGGTGTCCCACGTAACATAGGGATGGAGACCCAGGGGAAGGAAAATCCTGTGTCTGGAAGAAGCACTGAAAGAAGCATTGGAGGCTTTGGAGATCCTGGAAAAACCTCAGAATTAGCAAAAGCAGAGCATGCAGAGCAGCACGGCCACCGGCACACCCAGAGCCCTGCCTGCCTTTCCCAGGGAAGAGACAAGAGGGAAAGAGTTAAAAGCTGTCTCCAGGCAGGCGAACAAAAACGCTATTGCACTCGTCTTGCTCGCTATGCTCATCTAATTACGTTATTTAACAGGATACCCTCTCATTGATTTTAATTACTCACATAATTTGGGAAGTAATTCACAGTACATCCCTGCAGGGTGCATGAGTCTGAGTTGGGAACAATGTGCTCAAGTCTTCCTCGCTACATGAAAGAAGATGGGGAGGCCGAGCCTCAGCCCAGCGGGCAGGCGGGGAGCGAGGCCGCGGTGGCTCATTCCCTTGGGGCAGAGGCACCGGCCAGTTTCTCCCCCAGCACTGGAGACACCAGTGAAGCCAGGATTGCACGGCAACAAAGTATTGGCACCCACAGGTATCGGCGTGGGCATCGGTGCAGACCCCCTGTGGCCAGCCCCGCGCCCACCTGCACAGCTCCCGTGCCCCGGTGGGATTTTCGGGGTTCCTTGTCCAGCGGGGGAGGGGTGATGCCGCAGCCCCGGCCCCCAGCTGCTGCCCGCGTGGGGCGGCTGAATACGATTCAAGAAGCCCCTTGTGTCCCACCGTCCCCGTCCCCGCTTGCAGAGCAGCTGCGGATTAATTGGCCCTTTGATATCGGTGGGTTTCTGCCAGGGACGATTCGCTCGTGTCTTGCTGACGGGGGGAAACGCTCGTCCCTTCCAGCGCGCCCAGACAGCCGCTCGCTGCCTGCAGCTCTCCCTCCAGACACCCCCGGAGCAAAGAGCCGCCCTCCATCCCCGAGGGCCGTTAATCAAACCGTCCCCATCGTTGCTGACCATTAATAGCACTTTTAACCACAGTCCTCCTGCAGTTTTAACATTTTTTTTTAAAACGCGGTCGCACACAGTTTAGCAACATTGGGTTGTGCATCCCCCAGCACACACTTGTTTGGTTTCTTCACTGTCTTTTGTAAGTTCCCGACTTAATTAGGATGCAAACAATCCCAGAGGAATGTTTAATTAATATTATAAAGCAACAATGGGATGATTAAGCAAGTCTGGGCAGCTGCTATTTATACACAGGACATGTGGCACTTGTTGGGGGCGAGCGTGTCAAGCAAAAATCATTCCACGGACCTCTCTGTGCAATTTTATTGCTTGTTTTAATTGTCTGGTTCAGTCCTTTTCTCCTCTTTGTGTTTGCTCAGGCAAAGCGAAAGAAACACAGATTTAGCTCAGTCTCTTGTTCAGCTTAATTACAGAGTGAAAGCTTTCAACCGAGGAGCCTTTCTCCCACCCCTTCTCCTCTTCCCCAGCCACAAGGGCTCCAGAAACGGCTCAGCAGAAGCTTCGGGCAACGAATACCCTAAAACTGGTCCAGGAATAGCATCTGGGAGGCCCCTTCAAGCAGAAAAACACCCCAGAGGACAGAGGAGGCTTTCAGGCTTAAGTGGAGGGGCTTTGCTGGGAGCAGCAGTGACTGCTTGGCTCCCCCATGCAAGGGGACAGGGTGGGATGGGGCACGGGGTGGGATGGGGACATGAGGTTGCGTGCAGCAACGGGGTGTCTGGAGCAGGCGGTCTCCCACCCCCATGGAGTTAAGTGTACTCCTCAAACGGTTAAGTGATGCTCTCATTGCACAGAGGCTTCACAGCACTGGGTTTTAGGGCATTTGCTATTTAGAAAGTATTTCTTCTTTGCTACGCAGAAGCCTGCATGCAACCTGAAGTAATTGTATTTGCCTTGGGTTGAACTCTTTTTGCAGTTTCTAAAAAAACCCAACCATCTGATTTCTTCTGCTTCCCATAGAGCCATCTCTACTGAGAGCAGCGACAACCAAACATTAAAAATTAAAGTGGGAAAGTGGGAAATCCAACAGCCGTGAAGTGAGAGGGCGGCAGCACAGCCCCAGCCCGTCAGGAACCTGCAGCTCACGTCGTCCGGTGCAGATCAATTGACGCTCTCCCGGGGAAGGCACGCACCTTCCACCGCAGGTCCTGGCCCCCGGCTCCACGCGGGGGCACGTGCGGAGCTGCGCACCCCCCGCTGCGGCTGAGCACACGCTGCCCCGGCCCCTCAGCCCCGGCACGGATGAGGCCGAAGCTGGCACAGCCGGAGCCACCGCAGGCTCAGCGGGTGCCCAGCCCCGCGCCCCAGCACGCGGAGCAGGCTGCAGTGGGACGTGGGGTGCCATGTGCCCCAGCACAGCCCCAGGGACGTCCCCCCCCAGCCTTTCCCCCTACAAAACCCGACTCCTAGCAGCTCAAAGAGCTCGGCCCCATGGCTGGCAGGCAGCAGGGGAGACACGGAGGAGCCTTTTCCCTCCTTCCCAAGGGCAGTGGCTTTGCCTCCAGCTGCTCTGACTCATCGTTACGTGTCTTATTCACTGCCTCACACTTATTCAATTATTACTTCAGTCCTGGCCCCACTCTGGGAAGCTTATCTCACACCAAATCCTTCTCGGTCAAGCCCTAAACACTGATTGTTTCAGAAGGAGAGGGCCAAAAGTTGCCTGTCAGCTGCTAATCACACTCTGCATCATGTAGTGAATAAAGAGGAACACCCAGAGCGGGGGAGCGCGGCACAACCAGGTCCTGAGCCTGCAGGAGCCGCTGCGCAGCCTGGCTCAGGCGCCCAGGGCCCGAGCAGCAAATAATGCCAACTAGGAGAGTGGGTTCCTTGCGTGCTGTTCTGCTGTCATCCTGACATGCAAAACCTGGCTCGGGCCGGGGGCGAAGCCAGCACCGTCTGGCAGAGGCTCCCCAGGGTCCCCCTTCTGCCAGCAGCTGCCGGGGCAGGGGCTGTAAGGGGACAGCAGCCACAGTGCTGCTTCTTGGGGTCCTGAGGGCACCAGGTTCTTTTTTAGAGGACTCCTTTAGCTTGACTCCATCTCCTGAGGATGCTCACTTCTAATGGCATGGGCAGCGGGGAGGCGGAACATCTCTGGACACTTACTGGCAACGAGAAAACCCTTTAACCAACTACTAACAAGCAGGGCACCCAGAGTTTCTGGGAGAAAACCTCTTTTGGGATAGACTTGTTGGCTGAGAAAGGACACTGAAAGAGTTAACCGTGTAAGCCCCAACCTATGACAAGATGTATATTCACCCTGGTTTCTTTTAACTTGAGATCCCGGGTTCCCCCTCTCTGGGCTGGCTCCGGTAACAACCCCCCAGCCCCAGAGCTGCCCCGTGGCGAGGAGGCAGCCGGGGCTGACGGACACATTTATCTTCCCTGTGCATCAGGGGCCTTAATGGACTGTCATGTCCGAACCAAATCAATACATTCAGATCAGAAAACTTCACTCCAAAGCCAGTAAAACATCTATGCCTGTTTGCTCAATTAGAGCCCGTGATATGCTGACAGGGTAAATAAGTATCTCCCTGCGCTAGAGTCCTGCAGAAAATGGATGCTTTCTCTTGTTTCCATTGAAATTCATGTATGTTCCTAATGGGATTTGAGAAAACAAGAGGCTTCTGTTTGCCAGCTCGGTTTCTTGCCAGATTTCTGCACCAGGCAATACCGAGTCAGTTGACCAAGGTGCATGTTACAGGAGAGAGACCCGCGGGCGCATAAGTGTTGGCTTTGCTGCGTTACGGAAGATGCTCCAGTTCCATCTGTCCTTGCTGTGATGCTCTGGGCCGCTGGCGCCGCAGGCTGAGCCGCTCGTTTGCCCAAGTCCAGCCTCTGCCCCCTGCTCTGCCCGCCCGTGGCTGCGCTGTGCCTTTCCCTGCTCCCGCAGATTAACTGTGACCAGAGCGTGAGCCGGCCAGTGTCGGGTCTCCCTCATTTCAAACATCATTTATCATACAGGATTATCCTGCAGGGGCTCCTGAGCAGTCATATTTAATAACATAAATGGCCTCAAATCAAACGAGGTCTCCTGTGAATTTAAGCCAAACTGACACAGCAGCCTGACACTGCCGATTTCCAACGCTAAATGAAAAATGGTCATAGGATGCTGGATGGCTGTGGCCCTCTGGATGCTGGATCCACGCTGGACCACAGGGAAGGCTGAGCAGAGGTTTAACGTCTCCAAAGTCAGTTTGTCCAGTGATTTGTAACAACCTGGGTCGGAAAGGGCAGCAGAGCTGCAACACTGCTTGCTTTCACTCAGCTCTGCCATCATTCACTCAAAATGGATTGCAAGAGGCCTGATTTATATTTAAAACACTTGCAGGGAAAAAAAAGGCAAAATTATTGTTAACTTCCATTTTGCGAGGAGCTCAGCTGGTGGCGGCTGTTGCTTTCCACGGGGTCGTTCTGAAGGACACCCGGGGGGGTTTCTCAGGTTTCTTGGCTGCGAAACAGTGCTCCACAGAAATTAATCCCTGGAGCCTCCGGCAGCATCCTGCGAGCAAAGGTGGTCCCGGCGGCCAGGGGCTGCCTCACCCAGCTCCATAATGCTGCAGTGTGCTCGGCCCGCAGCGCCGCGCTCGGCCCCGTGAATTTGCCCTTTGTTGCTCCACGTCGGGCTACAGCAGCGGAGAGCAGCTGCCGCCCTGCGCGCCCTGCTGCTGCTGCCCCACCACAGGCGTGCAGCATGGGGCCGCTGCCAGCCCCCAGCCCCCTCCCCTGGGCAGCACAAGGGGCTCATTATCCACCCCGAGCCACCGCCATGTGCCAGTGAGGGAGGCGGCTTTTGGCCTTGAACATCGGTACCGCCCGAAGAAAATGCCAGAAGAAAACAGCACCGGTGTTTGAACAGGGGCTGCTGCCCACGGCTGCCCATCCCCCCAGCAGCTCCTCTGGGCCAAGGGGATGTGGGGGCCAGTGGCATGGGGGGGAGGTGGCCACCCCATCCCCCCAGCAGCTCCTCTGGCCCAAGGGGATGTGGGGGCCAACTGGGGTTTCGTCAGGAGCCGGGAACGGCCAAGCCAGCAGGGTGGGCACCTCTGACTCCGGCTGCAATTCCAGTTTTGTCACGGACTTGTCTAAAATCTCAGAAAAATTAATTAACCTTCCCCCACTGCTGCTCCCTTTGAGGCGCGTCCCGTTGGAGATGGGGAGGGGGTCCGGGACCGCGGGGATAACGGGGCGTCGCTCACCTGCTGCCCCC
>JAVJGJ010000035.1:6251378-6293749 GCA_035590215.1 Microhierax caerulescens | reverse complement strand
CCCCGGCCTCGGCCGCTTCCCACCAGCGCCCCCCAGCGGCTCGTCCCGGGAGCGCCCCCCCCGGACCCCCCGCACGCGGCAGCCAGGAACGGGCGGGTTCAGCTTCACAGAAGAGGCGTCTGGCGGCCGGCACGTACCTTAAAATGACTTTATTACTAAAATATTTTTACATGTAGCAAAGATACACGCCCGCACGCGCCGCGGCTCGGCCCCGCCGGAGCGGGGCAGGGGGCGCCCCGCTGGGGCCACCAGCCACAACTGCCCCCCCAGCAGCCCCCAAGCGCACTGATGGTTTCACACTCTCATCATCCAAATACTTTCATCCAGTCTCGTTCGGGCTGCATTAGGAAACTGGGATCCCTCTAGAATTCAACAGCTGCATCAGTAACATTTTTTTTTTTTTTAATAAAAACATTTATAGAAATTTCTCCCCCCCTGGTTTCCAGTAAAACTACAACAGGTCTGGGAACAACTCTTCACCACCTATTACATTTGGGTTTCCCATTTAAACAACCAGGACAACGTCCATCCTGAGTTTTCTCCACTGTGAAGAAACGTTTCTCTTCTCACCTACTGGGAAGCGAAGCAGGAGCGAGTCCCACACGGCCGGAATTCCAGCAGCATCGCGCCGAGGACGGGTTCGGGGCCCAGCAGTCCCGCAGGCGGCTCTTTGACTTGCACGTACACAGGAGGATCGAGGCCGAGCACCCACAGGGCTCTGAAATCCTGCTCTTACAAACTTGGTGACAGCAACAGGTATTAAAAAAAAAAAAAAAAAAACCAAAACCACAAAACACCAAGCCAAACAACAACAGAAAACAAAACACATAATAAACCCAAAATGAAAAAAAAAAAATCCCCTTCAGCTGACTGTGCAGATCAGTAACATTACCCAGATTTGGTCTAAAAATCAAAGCAGCTGTTTGCCTCGTTGAATTGTATTTAGACAGGACCAACTTCCAGCTCCACAGCGTCGCGTCGAGATGCTGCCCAGGAGGGATGCGGCAGGCTCCTGCCCAGCGGGTGACACCATCGGAACGGGGGCTCCATCCCAAAGCACACCATCGGCTGACACCAAGAGCACAGCAAAAGTCAGACCTGGATATGGTATTAAACCAAATTTGTACATATAAAAATAATTGTACAGAGGAAATATTTTCAGCAGAGTACAATCTTTAAACATTCAAAAGAATACACAAAAGTAATTAAAATTAGCCTTCTGCACTGAAGTGTGTGGTATGATTAAATAGATCCAACACGGAGGGGGCGTGAAGACATCGCGTTGGCATGACGGCACAGGGGTGGCATTTGTGATAACAGAATACTTGATCTACCAGAATGGAAGAGGAATTCACAAAACATGGATAAAAACCAAAGCCTGGAAACCGCAACAAAAACACAGAAACAAAATGAAAATGTACTAAAATTTAATCATTCATAAAAGCTGTAATTTAATCTGTGACAGTAAAACACAAGAAGCAATATTAGAGTTGGTTTAGTATATTATATATTTTTGCTTTTAAAGCCATAGAAATCAGTTATCCCAGTTTTTTTCCTATAAAAGACCCATTTTTCCAAAGCATTATGCACAAACATTTTTAATTAGAATACAATGGCAGAATGAAAATGATACTCCGTAACTTTTAAATATAAAACGAAGTCAATGACTCAAAAAGTTATTTGTTGCAGTGAGTTCAAAGGGAAGTTTCAGATAATATATATCTATAGTTATAGATATAATGGTGGAATATTTTTAGTGCTCGATGGGGAGAAATTATGATAAAATGGTCAATATGAAATTTTAATTATAGTAGCAATACCTAACATTTGAAATGCATCCATGCTCCTTTGTATAATCATACACTAGAGTCAATTATATTTATTTTCACATCTGTTAACTGCTATTGCAAAGGAGGAGTACTATTGTCTTAAATTTCCAAGAGATATACACAGAGCAATTTCTTTTCCCAGGGACTGTGTGCAAACCATTTTAAGATCTAAATTCTTCTCGTAGTATATAAAAACAGGAGAAGATTCTTCAGATATGTTATTAATTTCCATAAGGTTTTGAAGTCGGGAATGCTGGCACTTTCCATTTAGGCAACAGTTCTTCATTCCTGCAATCTAGAAAAGTAGAAGAAAATAAATAAATAAAAAGATGATGGAGGGACGTTTCTCATCCCACCGACGAGATGAATGATCTCGGACAAAGACCCAAAAGCTTCCCCAGACAACTGCTGGCACCCAGGCTTGTGAAAACACGCCGCATTTCAGCACGAGCTGCTTATCTTTCCCCTGTGCTGGGGTTTGGTCCTACCATCCTCCCAGTTCAGAGATAGGAAAGAAAAGAGACCTTGGAGACTGCAGCTCCTCAAGAAACAAGCTCTTGTTTTATCACAACAGCAGCAGCGCAGCCGCCGCCTTGTTTTCCTGCTGCGATAACGACAGTGCCCTCCCAACCCACCTGCCTTTCGAGACGGGCAGCCTCCAAGTAGGTTTTGAATTCAGCAACGGACAAACAATTTCTGGGAGAGGAATTCTGCCTTTTATATTTCAAAATGCTTCGAAAGTCTTAACGAGTTGGAGACCTCCCTGAGCCCTAACCAGCTGTCACAAGTAGGCAATGAACTGGGAAGAGATTTATAAAGAACGAGGGAGACCCTGAAATATTTTGAGCATCTCGATGAGCATCTTGAGCGGGCCTGGGGTAGCAGGCAACGTTACAAGAAGCCTCATCAGTGACTGGCCGAACGCCAGAACTCCTTTAGCGATGCTGACGTTTCAGTGCACACTGCTGCCGGTGCCGGGCTTCGCAGCGCGGGATCGCGACGGCAGAGCCACGCCAAGCCCGGTACGGAGCACGTTCTCCCCGCGGCTGGGGAAGCCCGTCTCCCAGAAGTCATCCTGGCTGACGCCACACTAGCTAAATTCAGCCTTATCACCTGAGGAACAGGAAAAGCCACTCCAAGACGGGCTCTTCGGTTTCTTTTCCTAAAGCCATTGTTTCCCCACAACCCTAAGCTATTATTTTCTGGCATTCAAAGCTCAGGATACGATACTAATTCTAAGTCATCAGAAGCCGGGTTAACCGCACAGCTCAGTCACACCTAGGCACATAAATGGCCATCTAGAGCATGAACTTCAGATCTGGCAGCAGACAGCGAGCCACCTGTTTACAGGAATTCCCAAAAATCCTTCTATGGCCAGGAGTTTGCCTGGAACACTGTAGGACACGGGCACTTGAGCTGCTTTGCCCGCTCTGCCGCACCTATTTATGAAACTGAAGAACAGAATAGAGAGCTGCTGCTGGGGCACAGAAGCCACCAGGAGCTGGCAGCCCGTGCAGCCTAGGATGACGGAGGTGGCAGCGGTGCAGCAGTGAGTTTACTCCAACGCATGCCCGCTGTGCTCGCAGGCTGAACGCGCTTTGCACTACAAACACCGCCCAGGACCACCTGCCTCATTCTGCTCACTTCTAAACTGCCCAGCGCCGAGAAGCACACTCGGCACACTCGTGTGCTAACATGCTGACAGCTCACAGGGCAGCCTAGGTGGTATTTCTGTCCAAAACCTGAAGCTACAGAAATGCTGTTTTCTTTCAGGAGTGCGATGGAACAGCTGTAGGCACACAGAGTACCCTGCCAAGATACACAGGAAGATTATTTATAACTATGTCCAACCTTGGGGTGGTTTTCTTTTTTTCGTGAGGAGCTTTTTATTTCTGTGCCATTGAAATCCATGTCCCACCCAAACCAATCTCCTATCGGCCCCGTAACACCTAGGACTGAGGCAGCAGCTGTAGCAATAACACAAGTTATGTAGATGCTACCAGATTCCAGCAGGGGATAAGAAGGAAGCAAAACTGAGCCATGGTGGCTCAGAGCAGTGTCACAACACAGAGGAAGGACCTGCAAGAGTAAAAAGGAAGTTCCTGCTGTCACACTCATCAAGCCAAGCAAAAGGAGAAAGGGAGAGAAGCAGGTATTGCTCTGCCAGGTCAGTCAGTGCCACTGACCTTTTAAAAAAAAAAAAAAGGTCCAACAAATGCAGAAGTTTGTATCTGGGAGCAGACAGAGTGGAGGGAAGGGCAGCAAGTCCTCTCTCTGTTGGGAGCAGCCCACGGTCTGAGCACCTGAGCTGCAGGAAGAATTCAGACACCTCTTACCTGGCTCAGAGCTGCTGCGTGATGAGAGTCTAAAGCAGCAGACATGATTTCTTTTTAGGCTTCTTCTTTTCCACTGGTGTTTTTCTATTTATCTGTCTGACCAGGTCATAAAAGATCTGAAAATGAGAAACACAAATTGAAAAATCAAAGTGATAAAAACACTACACATGTCAAAAATTAGGCAGATTGGCAAACCGATACTCTTCCCTGGTGGCTGCAGTCTTATCGATTCATTTAAACTGCCTGCATTTACTAAACATGCTTTCACGCAGCTGCTCGTGGAACGAGAGAGCAGAGCTCACAGCAGTGTGCAGAATGTAAGGGAGCTGCAAACTCCCATCTTGCAGCAAACAGCTTTCTCCTTCAGGCTGCATACAACCAAAGGCTTCAGAAGAGTACAGCAATGAAATGGCAACAAGTCCCTTGCTTTGGAAAAGTGGGAGAAAAGGAATGACAACAGGCTGTTTTAGAAAGCAGACATAATATCCTTAAGGATAGTCTTCTCACTGGTGGTCCCTGGGCTGGTAAGCGTCTCGGCAGAGCGCTGCGTGTTCTTACTGTTGTAGGGAAAAGGCATCTTTTTTCCTTGGCTGTCACCTTCAGGACTGGTCTTTGTTCACCCGCTGCATAGGATATAGTAATAATTTCCCCCTTTGCCAAACAGATTTGAGCTGTTAATCACTTCACCTTTTTGCCTGGTCTAATCTTTTGAGTTTATTAATAAAACTAGCAAGTAGAAGCAAAACATCTGCCCTGAACTCAGACATTTCCAGACGGGGACGATTACAGGGGCCTCTTTCAGCTGCAGATACAAGTTTCTTGTGAACGCTTTTGCTGTGAGTTGTTTTCCCAGCAATACTCAACCCATTTATAGCAAAATGAGCTTTGCAAAAATGCTTGGAGCTGGGTCACAGTATTGAGGAGAAATATTTAAACCTCCAAAAGGCTCCACCCTTGTCCTTGTTTACTTTCTTCCTTCCTGGAGTGGCTGACAGCTCACAAATTCTTGTTGATTCCAAGGAACTTCAGAAGACTAAGGAACATTATAACAAATTGCAGCAACTGGCAATTTAAGATTTTCCAGCTACTACCTACATGAAAAAGCACCCATACACAGTTAACTAATTGCAAATTAAATGAACGTGACAGTGGCTTTATCAAGCTCTCGTGTAAAATATTTTATAATATGCTACTGTCTTTTACTGTAAGCCTCCAGCAAAAGTAGAAGTCTGTACTTGCAAGAGGACACAGCCAAAATGTTCAAAAGTGTAGAGATGAGATACAAAGGAAAAGTTTCTGTAGGATAAACCAATTAATAAGTGGCATCTCCTATGCTGATGCAAACCAGCTTTCAGTATTTAAGCCTTTACAAACAAGAGCCAGGATAATCTGAGTGTGATCACAATGTGCAGGAGTCGTCAGAATTTCTGGAGGCACCAACCATCTCTGCTCTGGCAAATGAGATCCTTGAATGTTTTGAGGCAGACCCCACTCACCTTCCCAGGGCTAAGGCGGGGGAAAAGATCCCTCAAAAAAAAAAATAAAATCTAGAGTTAGAGCACTTAAGTGCTAGTACTGACTGTAAGTACAGAAGTCTGCAACAAGGTTTCAGGAATGCCACTGTCTCTAAGGAAAGTCAGCGTGGTGCAAGGGCATCACACAGACCACCAGAAAGACACCTGAAGTGCTGCTACAGAGACTGACTGTATTAAAAACCTACTATCTGGATGAAAGGTTTGTCTCACTTTCAGCAAAAGCATGCAGAAATTTATCACCCTTTAGCCTAGATTTTAAGTTAGGAAGTCTAAAAGTAGCGAAAAAGCAAAACCAAAACCTAGAAAAATGCAAATGTTTCCTCAGTCCAAGAGCCAGTAGAACAAATAACCAGTACATTAAGGTGCTCGATTCACAGTTGTTTCTTCTCAGATTTCTTCATCTTTTCATAACTAGACAATATAAATTGGCATAAACCTAGAAAATTAAGATCACACTAAAACCAGCAACTGATCTTCCAGATAATAATTTTCTTCTCTATGATCTGAGTGTCACTGGAGGCAGCAGACATGACAGGGAAATACAGAGACGCAGGATTCACGTGTTACGGCTGACTGTATGTAAACCACGGGCGTGCTTTCGCCCCAGGACAGCTCAGTGTTCTGCCTGTGGGACAATCCCCTTCCCCACACAGCTCTGGGGACAGCTTTAAGGCACCGTTGGCTAACGAGAGGTCAGTATCTGGCACAAACTGCGGAAATACAAATAAACCAGAACTTGTTATACTCCATGGTCATCTGTTCAATGGCTGAGCCACTAGTTTCTTCATTAACAGTCATGGTTTTACTACAACTCCGACACACACATGCACAAAAATCCCTTCTGGCAGGAGTCTAGCTCAGCGAGCTATATTTACCAGGTTAGATTAGTGCACACTACAGCCAGGCTAATCCAGCCACAGGAGCTGCAATTCATGCAGCCCGGAGCTCCCTTCCCTTTCAACCGGGTAGATGCAGTGCTGCACATGTCCCGCTTGCTGCCAACTTCACGCTGGGTCCAGTCCAAGATCCTACTGCTCCTGCTTATCACACAGCCTCCTAAACGGTCCCAGTTATCTCCTGGCACCAAACCAGCTATGCTCAATGGGGTCACCTTAGCTTTTGTGCCTGGAAACCTGGCCTCTGTCACAGTCAGATAATTCACAGCAGAGAATAAAAACTTGGTGCCTGATGTCAAGCAGAGCTCCCTCAGCAGAACTACTCTACCTCAGGTAGCAGCAGAAGGCACACCGATGGCAAAGGCATTTCTCACTTAAACACGGGAAACTGCTTAAACAGATATATGTCTGGACACAGTCTCGGTAAGTTAGCGGCTTAACAGAGGAGACCGTGATGGGATCTCTGCTTGAGCAGCCAGATGTAGTTGGAACGTGAAAGGCAAATACTTCAGAAACAGCCAGCACTACACAGCATGACAAGTAATACAATGGGGCATAATCCACGTTCTACATAGCAGCAGCAGCTATTTTGAAAAGGTACACTTTCCAGCTGAAGTTTATCTGAGAGTCATCTAGTTAACTGGGCTTACTCAGGACCCTCTGCTATTCATGCCCTCTTGACACAGGCTATAGAAAGCACTTACCTGCAGAAGTCACCCACCCTTACAGAGAGAAAGGAGCAGATCTTAAAACAAACAGAAAGCAGTAGCTAAACACCCTGCATTGCAAGACTTTAAGCTGAGATTTCAGAATCATCCTGAATCTTCCCAATCAAGAGATATGAAGGACCACATGCTGGATTGCTGTGGCATTCACGCTGAAGTAGGAAAGACAAGGGAACAGCTCTCACCTCATTAACGTTGATTTTGGACTTTGCAGATGATTCTAGAAAGGCACAGTTACACCACTGTCTTGCTAAGTTTTGACCCTGTTCTTTGCCAACTACACGCTCTTCCTCCAGGTCACATTTATTGCCAACCAGAATCATCGGAACCTGGAGAGGAGACAAGCATGAACAAGAGATGCATCAGCAAGTTAATGTACAACATGGAATGTAACACTATGGCTCCAAAGGCACATGAGGAAGGAGGAAAATACAGACAGTATGAAAGACAACGAAAATCAGAAGGTCAGCAGAGCCGACAGACTGCTGGGAAAGGGTGGGAGAAAGTCCATACTATAGACACCCTGGTTCACAGAAATTAAACACATGGAGGACACCATAAAACCAAATAGTAATTTTTCAGCATAGTCTTAAGTTAGTAAAAATTTATTTTCTGGTCTCTATATCCAACACCATTCTAGTCAAAACCTTCATTTCTGACTGAAATGCATTTCAGGACTTTCACACAGAAGGCTAAACTGCCTGCCGACTTCGGCTATTTCAGGCAACTGAACATACAGCACGTGTTTTAAGACACACATTATACATTTCAGCCCCTCTGACCCGTCTTGTCAACCTGCTGTCAAGCCACACAGCAATAAATGGAAACTCCTTTGAAAAGCACTTCCCCGGACACGGAATAAAAAGGAACAGTCCTGTGCAGCCAAGCACTCCCACAGCCCTGTGCACAGGATGACCTGCCTTTCTCAATTCAACACAATGCCACACTACTGACATGTTTTGCATGCACACAGAAAAGAGGATGTTCAGTACAAAAGCCACAAACACCGTGCTTGGTATTTGCCAGCTTCGAGTAATTAAAATTTCCAGCTAGCGACCACCTAGCAGCTCAGCTCCCGAAAGCACATCACTTCCATGTGATGCAATAATGCAATATTAAAACAAACATTTGATATGTGTTCGACAGATTCATCCTACACCCATGGGGCAAATACAGGCAAATCATTTGTCCAAGACAATGATGAAAGGGCATCTGCCCTTCTCCTTAAGCCGCTGGCCTTCTAAAGTGTCTGGGCGAGTCACCTTCTCGCTCCTTCATGAGAAAGGAGGTGCCTTGGGGAAACCATTTTCCTTGTGACATTTCCTACAGAAAAGCAGAGAAATTTAATACCATAGGAAAACGACCTTGGCTGTGGTAAATGCTTATTAGCAACGTGTTTGCATCAGGCTGCACAGAAAGGGGGGGTCCTTGGCTGACTGCCCTGCCACAAACGGCACAAGGGGCAACAGCAAGGACGGGGCTCTTGCTCAGCCACAGCTCACCGGTTCCTCACAGGGGCTGCGACTGTATTTGCTTGGTGCAGTGCAGAGCGCCAAGCACAACCTGCACTCATTAGGCTACAAATCCATTTGTCTCAAAGTATCAGAGTAAGCACTGGAGAGTGTAAGCAGTAGGGGACTCGCTCTGATCAGTTACGTGTTCAGATATTGAGTTAAAACTTTCAGGAGAAAGAAATAGGGCACAAAGATTAAAGCTAGTACTAAGACATCTTAGAAATTAAGGCCTGATATAAAATTTCAGAAGGCCTTCTCTGCTTCTCAGGCAGTCTCTGCCAAAGCTGTAGCTCACCAAGAGGTCACAAATGGGTAGAAAAGACCTTAAACAAGCAAAAAAACCCCACTCAAAACACACACAAAAAATATCTCTGTAACCACCCAACCTACCCACCCTCCGGTGCCATTTCCATACCTACACGGTGATGAGATCGCAGCGCTGTCCCACCACTGCCAGCCCCTCCTGCAGGACCCTTCCCCAGGGGCACCCAGCCTGACACCGCGCCCCAGCTCCAGCCCACGCGTTTTCACAGCCAGTATGGAGACAAGACACACGGTTCAGGGCTTTCTATGCCCGAGAGTCATGTGTTACATATAATTTTGAAGTTTGCTTTTACCACCTGCATCTTGTAGATCGCAGGGGCCGATAGAGCCAGAGCTCAGGTGGATTCTGAAAGGTGAGCCCACAGCAAGGTCTGCAGGACGCGCTGCAGCTCTGCGTGCACACAACAGCACAGCATCCTGTTTCCCTTACACTGTGTAAAAGTAGAAAAAATACCTAAAGAACTGCTGATAATGGGCGTGCACCCAGCTCCATTTCCTGAAACATTTAATTCTTTGAACAGAAAATGAGTACTTTCCAGCTGGAAAATAAATCATTATCCACTTCCTTTGGTAATTTACAACACGCTGTACGTTTTTATCTACTTCAATGTTAATATTTGCAGGCTCTTCCCAACTCAACTACACTCAAGATTATTTTCTGTATTTAAAATTCACAGCCACACTGATTAGAAAGTGATCATATATTTATTTGAGAAGTTTTACTTATTACATCAGAAACCTGGAGTCACAATACAGATGAGGCAAATCCAAATAAAAGCTTATTTCACATCAGAGACTGACAGGGTATTAACAACTATATCAGCCTAAACCCATTCTCTAAAATTTCCTAGACAGTCAGGAGAAATTCTCACACCAAAACATGAAAATGTGTTTTCAACACGTTTAGCAATAAAAGATGTGAAATAATAGGGAAAAAGGGTGATACTTAGTTGGGTAAACACTGCAGGTTTGGACGACATGAAACCCTGCATCGGGTTATTTCAAGATGTAGTAACTGTTCACCATGGAGCCAAACCCAGAGTTTGATGAACAACTAGCTTTGGATCATTTACTATTTCATGTAGAAGATTGAAATTTAAACTCTGTTAGCCATATATAATTTAATGGCTTAAATATTGGGATTTAAAAAGACAAGTTCTGCAAGTAGATACAGGGAGGAGTGCATTTTCCTAACTCAGCAGAACACTGCTTCAACATTCAAAAGGTTCTCAAGCTTGGATTCAACAAGTAACATCTCCCTAACAAAATAAATATACGAATTTTAATAATTAAATCAAATCACTGGAGTAAAAATGAAAGCAACAGTCTCTATTGTCCAACGAACTTGACCAGCTTACGGTGCAAATTCCCCTCCAGCGAGTGCAGCTGAGCGAAGCGCTGGGCTCTGAGCAAGAGGCTAATAAAGGACTCGCGTTACCAGGGATTTATGCAAGCATAATCCCTACCTAAAAGAAAATCAGTTTTGCATAAATAGAAGTTGTGCTTGTTAAACCAAGGAGGAAACCAAAGCCATTCAAAACAAGGTAATTGGCATACGGGACAATGAAGACTCAAGAGACCAAAGCAGCCCGCGAGGTTGCCCTCGGCCGCCGAACAGCTGAGCTGCGGGCTGTGCCCATCCCACCACACTGCTCACTGCTCACACTGCACTCTCCCAAACGGCCATTTAAATACAGTGCACACTGCTTATTTAGGATTTGGCTTAAATACATGTGCAGCCCTGTTTACCTATCACCACCGCTGCCCCAGCGCTGGATGGAGAGAAGGGCTGTGAGCGAGAGGCTGCTGCTGCTTCCACCCCTGCACAGCACCTGACACAACCTGAAAGCAACCGACATCAAAGCGGCTACTTTTAAACTGTCAGTGGAAAAAAATAAGACAATCTTTTTCACACTCCTCAGGGCAAACCCCTGAATACATTACCAACTGTTAGGAAAAAAAAATTTAAAAAATTCAGCTTCCTCTGGAGGAAACCTACACAGCAAGAGAGTTCTCACTCATCTCCAACCAGCCACATGGCTACCACAGCAAAAGCCACCTGCAATCTCACCTACATCACATGTTTAGAAATTAAAAACCCGCCAAGGAGTCCCCTGTGGGAGCTGGGGCCTGAACTAGAAATATGGTAAATAGTTTTCTGTTTTCTTCTGTTAAACAGGACTGAAGGCAAACTATCTTAATGTAATTTTTCCTTATTTTAAAAAGGGTTTTAAACCAAAATGATGACCTTGCATCACTAGCCAAGGCTCTTTCAGAGTCTCTTAATGATTTAATTCATTAACTGTGTGGTCTCCTTTGGGTTACAGATTTTGTACGACAGAACAAAGAAACCTGTCGAGAGTTTAAAAGCCCCAGACTGAGGGTGGCCTGCAGAGTGCCATCGCTGTTCACGGGGACGGGCACGCCGCAGTGCAAAGCTGAACCCTCCCTGCTCACACGCACATGTCACAGGAGCAACAGACCCTTAAGCATCCTCCTTTCCTTCAGAAAGGGATAAGCACATTTTCACAGGATAACCTAAAATCCTGTAGAATTTTTGGTTCTGGAGGATTTGAGTGAAGCTCTCTGCACAGCTACAGCAAGGGCATCTCTACTTCACACGACAAGACCCAGGGCTTGGGGTCTATCAAACTGCTCCAGTAGCTGGAGCGGAGGTGACCAAACAGGCTCCCATCCCTCCTTACCAGCATTCTCGCACAGAGGAATGAAAATAAAGGAACATTCAGCAATTATTTTGTTTTTTAAAGGCTGTTAATACTAATGACAATTAAATTGCAAAGCACGGTTTGGCCAATAAGCTGAATGTGTCCTTTCTATTTGCAGTTCAAGTTCATCAACCTGGATTACGACCCGTACGCCTGTGAACGGCACAGAGGGCGCAGAGTACAACACCGCCCTGCTCCAGCGCTGGAGACTTCCCAGCTGACCTTCAGGAAACGTCACGGCTTTGTACTTCAATTTCCGCTTCGTACATTTGGGAAAAGCAGTGCTAGCCTCCTTTGTAAGACAGCTGCACATCTACTAAGAACGTAATTATTGGTGAGTTCGACTATTATTTTTCCTTAACTTTGAGGGAAATAAAGTACCACTAAAGCACAGTTAAAGAAGAAAAAGCAAATACTGGAGTTAAAAGGAGCGGGGCAGAAAAATGTTTTCAATCAACTCCCACCATTTCCAAAGACTGTTACAGCTTCCAGCATATGTGAAAATCTGCTTTCATTATGCCCCTTAGCAGGTGTTGGACCTCAAACACCACCACTGAAAATAGCAATGCTAATGAAGCTTCCTTCAACAGAAAACTCTGCTATACAAGCAAAGAATATTCGTAGAAACATTGCTCACAAATTCCTGGATGTTTACTTACAAATGCATTTTAACCATCTGCATAAGAAAAAAAATATTCTACTTACATCTTCAGTGTCCTTAACCCGTAAAATCTGTTCCCGCAGGTCCTGTAAGTCGTTAAATGTGGACTGTGCTGTTATAGAATATACTAGTGCAAACCCCTGGCCATTCTTCATATAGAGATCTCTCATTGCTGTAAATTGCTCCTGGAATCAAATATTTTTAAAAATAATTAGCTAGTGAATGCAGCTAACGAACATTTACAAAGAAACACTTTTACTGTAATGGACAAAAGAATACAGTACTGTACAGCATGTATTTTCATTTTTACCCCTTATAGAAATCTACTGATGCATGCAAATTTAATAAAAGCATTAACACATCTCTTTCCCTTTGCTTTTTTCCCCAATAGAGAAAAAGGCTTCTTGAAAAAATGGGAAAAAGATCAAGAACAGCAATGAAAATGTATCTGCAGACAGACTGTTGTATGCTCCAAACCATAATACAAGGTATTAAGATTTGGTTGACATATTTTGTAGTGATCTTCCATTAATTTTCTGATACAGTGTTAAGCACGAGTCTGCCATTGCACCAATTCCCCAGACAACAGATATGGACTGGAAATGCAGTTCCTCCTCTAACACGATATTGAAACAGGCCTGTGTGTCCCACACTCACGATTTACTGTGAGCACAACTGCGTGGGAAGGCACTGCCTGACCACCTCTGAACATACGCAATTATACAGTAGTCATCTCTAGCATGAAAGTGGCTTAAAGGTTCAATGCAATGAAATGCAAGAGCAGGCTGGAAAATTTGTCCCAGATCAGAGCTGCCTTTGTCCAAGCCTTTGAAAGGAAGCTTTACCAGAACTGTGCAACAATGATTTCTGCTTCTACGCCTTCGCTTTGCTGTTGATAGTTTTCAAAGCTTTCTAAATAAAACTAACTGTTAGGAAGCATGTCCTCCCCCTGTGATGTGCACTCAACCATTATAAGGTCTGTTTTCTTGGTGACAGGCCTGTGCGTGGCGGTAGGTGACACTGGCACGGCAAAGGGCGCCGCGGCACGGCCCCGGCTGCTCCCAGGCTGGAAGGATGACACGGGCCTCCCAAAGCCGCAACGGCAGCGCCAGGGAGGTGTCACCCGGGTAAAGGAGTTACCGATGCAATCCTCTCCACGTACGCCGGTGTGACCTGCTGTGAGGCAATCCCTATGCACTGCCTGGAAGCAGCTTCGGTCTGTGTCTGTGTGCTCTGGCCACCTGCAGACTGCACATGTAAAATCATCCCGTATCAGTACGTTGATAGCGCGGCGACGGCGGGTGGCAGAGGAGAGGTGAGTGGCACAGCGTGCACCAACCGCTGTGTGCCAACACTGGGGCACCAGCTGGCAACAGGTTCACAGCGCGGCTGGCAGGGCTGCAGAAGGCTCACTCACCACACTGCGTTTTGGTTTGCTTAACAAAAGCGTCCCATTTAAATTACTGCAGCCGATCCATTGGTTTTGCTTGGGCCAGATTACCGTTCTAGTGTAAATTGTAATCTTAACATCTCATCATCTCATTCTTAACAAAGAAATGCCGTACAAATTAGAAAAAGAAATTATACTTACTGTCCCTGCTGTATCGAGGATTTCAAGCATACACTGTTGACAGTCTACTTCCACTTGCTGGGGAAAAAAAATAAAAGAGAAGAGACAAAGACAATTAAAACTAAAATGTCTGAAATGGGACAGGCAAGAGGAATCTCAGCTTAATTTTTACCTCTGTCGCAAAGACCTCTGTAAGCAAGCTGCCCAGCTGCACTTCACCAACACTAAGAGAAGCGCCACTATTAGAGGATTAATTATGCCCCAAGCCAGGCATTTGGGTCAGCTCAGGGACTCTGTTGATTATAGAGGCTTAAATGAGCAGCTCATTGTAAACATCTCAACACAAGTGAGATAACATCCACCCTTACAAATCCAAGGACCTTAAATTTAAATTTCTTTTTGCTGCTGGGGGAGAAGGGAGTAAGGAAAAAGAAAAAGCAAAATATTTAGTAATCCTCAGTTAGGCTTAGCAAGTCTTCCACTCACTGAGAAATGTCTCAGATCCAACGAGGGTAATTCCAGGAAAGTCAAATAAATTTAAAAGCAAAATTCATCACACAATTTACATTTAATTATCACAGGCACAAATGCTACAGGATTTTGGTTTATGTTTTGGTGCCTTTAATTATGGTAACATTTATGCTAATCTGTAAAAACAATGAATTACTTGACATCAATCGAGTGAAGAAAGCAGCTCTGTTGGTAGAATTACGTAACACAGCAGCATCAGGATCCTGACAAGGACTTTTGCTCAGCAATTACAAGCCTGCATCTAAAACAGCTGTAAAGAATTCTATATGCCTTTAAACCAAGCAGGATGCATTTATACTACACGGCAAATTAACCATTCCTAAAAGAAAACAACAAAAGGCAACTGCTATGCTACAGTAATATAACCAATTGTGATGAATAGCATATGTATCCTCTATAACAACTCCAGGTAGCACACACGTAGCAAATATTGGTATCCTTATGTTTTGAAGTAATAATTATATGTCAAATTACAGCAAACAGGTCTGAGTAACAGTCTGACCCTAGTTTGAGCTGTTTCTATCCCCAGGCATCAAGCAGAAGCACTGGCAGGAGGACGGGCAGTACATTCGCCTGCCAACCACCACAGCTCATATCCCAGTACAAGTGGAAATTGGAGATTGTTCAGGAACACACACCAGACTGAACTCTGGGCAGGTGTAGTAACCTCTAATGAAGAAACAAGCAAACAGTGGAGAGCTGCAGCTTCAAACCGCCTCAACTTGAGTCACCAGAGATTTAAAGTGAAAGCTCTTGGATGTATGGAGTAACACAGGTTTAATCCTCCTGTTAAACAGAACTAAGTTAAGGAGCAGCCCAATTAACAGCAAAATTTGTCATTCCCTGGTAATTCAGCTTTATAGTAGCTGATACAATTTGTCTGATTGCGTTCAGAAGCCCTAAGCTAGCAAGTTCCCTTTGGCTTTACAGAGTACTTATCTGCATGAAACCATTTCCAAGACTGATGCTTTTCTCCTCATCGCTTTCCTGCTGCGCTTTTATGCAGCCATTACATTTTCTCAGAAAAGATCCCTTCTCATTCCGATAAGCTTTTGTGGAACTATTAAAAAGAAGTGAGCTCTCTGAGACTTGAAAGAAATAAAAATGATGTTATTTTACCTTTCTGTATGAATCTTCTATTGTTGGGTCATATTTTTCAACAAAAATTCCCTGAACAAACTGTACAGTCTGAGGAGAAAGGAAAGAAGAAAAAAGTTAAGTGAACTGAACAGGACCAGTAACATTTACCAAAGAGCAATTCATGAAAAAGTAACACCACAAAAACTACTCAACACTGCTGTTAACACTCAACAGAGCACAAAAGACAAATTTTCAATTTTTAGAATTAAAGTTTGCACAGATTCTGCTGTTTTAAGAACCGCTTTATTCAAGCTTTTTTTCCAAACTTTTTTGAAATGTAAACCATTTGCTTGCTTGCTTCTTTCATAGAAGATTATATCCTCAAAAATGTCTTTACTCCACGTTGACTTTAAAAGACTAAAAATCACCAAATATGGAAGACTTGAAATTTAATCAGAAGATCTGGCAATCTGTACACTGCGGAGAAGTACAGTATGGAAAATCCACATTTCAACTCAAATCATATTAGAGTTACAGTGGAGCTAGGCTGGATTACATGCCCAGAGCACAGACATATTTCAGAGCAGTAAGTTAAATCTGGAGTGTTTCCAGATACTCAATTTGTATTGAACCACCAAAGGAAGAGACATCATCATTCATTTCAAAGAGGAAGTCTTTCTTGTACATAATTATTGAAAGCAAATCTACTCTAAACATTTCCCACCCAGTTGTCATTCAGACGTGGCCCATCTCTGGACACGCAGGCTCTGTACGTGGTGTGCTTTGGCTCCTGTCAGTCCACAGCTTTACTTGTCCTCTGCAAGGCAGAGCTTGCTGTTTCTTTTTGCCCTGCATCCCCGTGCTCTTGCCTACAATAATCTGTAATAACAGTACTGCAGCACAGGAGTGTCCAGAGGTTGAGCTGATGTTGGTAAAACAAGGTGGTTTGAGTTTGTAAAATTAAGCGCCAAGATCCCAGCACTTAATTTTGTCTCTTTAAAAATCAACACACACACCAACTATCTTTTGCCAACTGAACTTCCCACAAGTTTTTAAATACAAATCCTGCAAAGTTGCTATCTGTTTTGAGAAGCTGTATTTTGTCTGGACAGAAGGCTGAGACTTTTTTACAAGAGCGTTCACACTTGTCAGGCAAGTACTTGCAAGCTTTTTGAGTGGCATATGCCAGACACACGTAGAACATCTTGCTGTATGCTGGAAACTGAGCAGTTCTTCATAGTTTGCTTTCTTTTATCATAAGTTGAAAAGATTTCTAGCACTACCTCATTTAAAAATCATCCTGTATCACTAAACCCCTTTCATACTCTTAACGATCAAAGCCTTTGCTTCTCCAATATTTTCTTGTCACACTGAACGGTTGTCCCAGCCTGCCTTTCAGATAACAGATCTCAGCAAAATCATCATCACTATTAACGTGGGTTAGTGTTATACCAGCAACGGAAACCAATAATAAGAATTGTAGGTTACAGATGATATTTTAGGATTCTCAGCAGAGCTGCTAATCAAAGAGCATCCAAAGAAGGTTTCTATTTGCTAGGAGGCTAACATTCGAGCACTGAAATCGGTCACATCTGTACCACTCTATTCTGGGAACTGTGTTTGTGAACCAGCATTCACTGCGGGACTCTGACAAACCACTCATGACGTTTCAACTTCCTACTGTAACACTCAGAGTCTTATTTCATATCCACAAACACAGTATTGCTCTGAAAGAAAATTAACTGAACCCATGCGTTCTCTTTTCAAGTTGTTTTATTTCCAATAAATCGCTGGTCTAACCTTTGTTAGCTGGTGCTTGTGTGTTCACACAGACACCACTTACACACAAGCATAACTACGACAATATTCAGCTTCATCCACAACCTATGTTACTATGTAATACTCTTAACCTTGATGTATTTCATTGAGTATAGGTGGAAAGAGAGGCCCAGGGAGAAGATACAAATCTGGGGTTGTTTTCAGGTTATGCACAGATCCAAGACTTTTATAACGTTCCCTTAGTTTGGGGGTTGTACATCCCAACTTCTGTTTCCAGCTCTACGTAAGAACAATGCACAATTGAATGCTCTTGGTAATACTGTCTACCCACTGACACTCCGGAAAATTTTTACCCTCAGAAATTGGGAGAAAACTACTGCACAGGAAACAAAGAAGTTACAAAATAACTGTGCCTTAATAACAGTCAAGTTTTTTCTGCTATCTCGTCATCATTACCAAAAGGCACAATCAGCATCATATCAGCACAGAAGAGTTCGAACAATAAGGAGGATTTGCAGTGAAACAACACCATCTTGTAACCTACACTCTCAATGAAAACACACAACTGAAAACGAACACCAGCCCCTTTGTCAAGCAGTTTAGTTTATACTGTTTGAAGAAAAAAATTTTAAAGTGAACTCTGTATTATCTAAAATCCCACCTTACAACCTTTCCTTGCTAATGCTTGAAGTAGGTAGACAGTCATATTGAAAGCTAAATATTATTCACTTTTAGCTGCTAACTGCCACTTACTGTGTCCTGTTAAAACATAATGGATCAATGTTGCATATGAATTACAATATATGCTTACTTAGCACCCAGATTGTCAAAAGGAATTTAACTTTTGTTTACCAGACTAAGTATTTGCATTTCAGCTTTTAAAAAGGCCAGAGATGGATGCTGACTGAGCTTTCACATCACAAATAAGGCAATTGAAGTATTTCAGATACTGTGTAATTTTTATGTACAGCATTATTACTAAAGTGCCCTGTTTTACCGACTGAGTTTTTCAATGTTATAGAACAAAAGGAATATACTCCATCAAGGGGATGCTAGTGGAAAAAGTGATACAGATTGCTTAAATTGTTGGAGAAGAATAGAGCATATCAAAAAAATTTAACACCTACATCTTTTGAAGATTAGGATAGGATCTCTGAAAAAGTATACCAAATTTGATACCTAATTGAATAATCTTTCCTTCTGTTCATCTGGATTCTGCTGGTGATTTATCAAGATTATGAGCAGCCCATTTCAGCAGAATAAACAGTGTAAAAAGTAGTGTCTACCACATGAATGGCTGGTCAGCTATTATCATCTTCTGTGAAAAGGAACAGTGTCATTCCTTGTTTTAGATAACTTTACACTTGACCAGTTCTTTGCCTTTCTTGTTGGAGTGAGCTGCTTGACTGATCTGTGATAAATATGTGACAGAAATCTCTCTTAGAATGCTTTACTATCAACTCCGCTATGTAAACCTCTTATTAGAAACAACACAAGTACTTAAGGATTGCAAAGTGTCATCAGTCTGCTTAACCCTCTGCTCTGCAACATGCTGGAGGCACCTTTCTCATTCTGCCCTGTGTTTTCAGTATTGGCTTCTCATTCAGGTTCTATCCGGGATGGAAAACACACAGCCTTCAAGGTACATAAGGCTGCAACCATCCTTAATTCACTGCTGCGCACAGTGAGACTTCACTCCCTGTCCCAGTTTAGGTTCGCCTTTTAATACTTAGATATAGACATTCAGTCATTTATAATATTACACCATGCAGGAAGCAGAAATGAAATGCTGGCTATTGTAACAGTGATTAATCACCTGACGCTTCTCCAAAAACATGACATGCACAGCTATTTCAGCAGTGTAACAGTGGCTACATGGAAGTCACTACACGTTAGAAGTAACATATCCCAATGCATTTCATAAATGTCTGCAGTGACACAGGCCAAGTCTGAAGCTTGTGCATGGGTTTCAGAACTGCTTCCCAAAACTCACCAAAGCGGACTTCCCCACACCTCCTGAACCAAGGACCACTAGCTTGTACTCACGCATGGTGTGGTCTGTTCAAATAGCGACAATCTGGAAAGGAGGAAAAAAAGCCAACAGTTAAAAGCGTACCTGCACATAGTAATACATGGCACTGTCTTCTGAAAGCAGCAACACTCCCCTGCTCCCACTACTCCTGAGAACAAAAATCCCTTTAGTAACAGCTATGGGGTTTATTTTTCCACTTGGGCTCTCATGTTTAGAAGGCTGCTCCGACAGCCCCAGATTATACATGATGTTCAAAGCCAGACCGGTGAGGCTGCTGGTGCTGGGAGAGGAAGAGGATGAGGATGAGCACACCATGGCACAACCAGCGCAGCCACACGTGCCTGCTCCCAGCTGCGCTGGGTACCACAAGCTCTCGCTGCCTGCGTTCTCAGCATTTTATAGCATAAAACAATGAGCATTGGACAAGAAAATTAGATTAGAAAGATGCAAGTAGAGAGGTTTACTTCTCCCACCCAGCCTCAGCAGGGAAGGATTCAGGTCAATATTTTCTCTCTGGAAAAGGTCAGGCCTAACTTACGGCTGCCAAGGCAGAACCTCTCTGCTCACCCAAGCAAGGACTCTGCCTTTTTATGGAAATCTTGCAACTCCCTCAACTCACTATGCAGCACCAGAAAACTTCTCTTTCTCATCGAGATTCCCTGACAAATAAGGCAAATGACAAAGCTGGTGATAAACATTTTACACTATGTTGACATTATAAGCCAGGCTGGGCTGTCCCTATCAACAGAGCTCAAGCAAACAATGACCTCAGCAGCTAATTATCTTCCCCCAGCAAGATAGCGCTTTCTTCCCAAGTAAGGCTTCAGAAACACGAGCACTATGAGGCTGGGCAAGCTGCATTTCTCAAAGGCATTTCAAGCTAACGTTGCCATAGGATTCATGGGTTCACTGGCTACAGTTTGAGGATTGCTTTAAAAAATCAAAATGTATTCCAAGTAGCTTGATAGAGAAATCTATCACCTTGTTGACTGCCGTTAACAACAGTCTGCAAAGAACAGGGATAGTATTTTTAGCTTTGCAACTGTGGACAATTCCCTGACAATCTGTGTCTCACATTTATATAATCATTAAATCAGGACAGGTTTTTTTCTATCATTTAAATACCCAAGGGAAAGCTCTAAAACAAGAGGCAAAGGGAAACCCATGTGCTCCTGCACACCCATAGCTAGTCCCTGCTGGGGACCAGCGGCTGAACACATCACTGGAGACCTTGCCCAAACATCCTACTTTTAACCCTCACCCCTCAACCACAATATGTTTTATGGTCTAAATGTGACACAAGTACAGGTTCAAACAAGAATAAAAATCCCATGTGCAGCTGGAGAGGGGCATACAAATTCTGTGGCCCGTTTAGCACAACTGTAAACTCATTTGCAAGAACAGAAATACAGGGATTGCCTGCCCGCTTAGCCAAGCTGCCTGTCCCTCACCCAAGCTTTAAAGGGGGAATAAAGCTGAAGCTAGCAGCAGCAGCCCATAGTTTTAAGCACCCTGGGGTGGCTTTTCTTCAACTCTTGCAGCCTACATTAACTGCCATTGCTTAACTTCAGAGAAATTGTGAAATTAAGTCAAACTGAAAGGGATTTTCCAGAATGATAACTCTGAATATATCTAAAAGCAGAGCAAGCACTTATCTATGCACTCTAGTAAGTTGACAACATTCCTGGTTAAAATTCTGGCAGCTGTAAGCTCTTCTGCTTGAAAACTTCCGCAACAAGTAACATTCACTTCCTTTCTTTCAAAAATCATGACACTGGATGGGAAGGAAAGGGGAATTCCAATTAGCAATGATTTTCCCCTTGATAATCCTTAGAAATTAAAAGGTGATGCATTTTTTATAAAGCATACATGCAACTTATTGATCCAGTTTACCTTAATCTTCCTACAGTTCCACTGTCTGTTCCACCTAAGAAATCCACCTAAAAAAACCCAGAAGGCAATTAAGCTAAGGGTTAAATTTAGCTGTGAACTCTTTCACTTCTTATTTATAGTAAAAATAGTTGTGGGAAAGTTTCATCTGGGAGCAGTACAAGACTAACTTCTCATTTCTTCGCTACAGTATTTGCTGATTTTTTTTTTTCAGGTGCAACAGGAAACCAAGATCCTGAAACACATGATCCTTATTACTGTAAACCCCACACGCCTTAATTATCTTGTAGTTCTTTCACAAGTATGTTAATGTTGTCTGTTTATACAACATGAATAGACTGCTCAAGAAATTACTACTCTGCATCCTAGCCAACTTTTCATTTGGCAACTGTTTATGCCCACCTATACAGTTAGGCACAGTAGCATTCATTTCCATCCAGAGCTCTGTGTAGTGGAGTTACATGCTGTGAAGCAACAGCTATGTTTGAAAATGCAATGAAATTATGGGCGTTAAGTGTTTCTTTTAAGGCAAGAAGAAAATACGATCACTAACGAGTGTAAAAAAGAAAGTAACTTCAGTGCTGTCATAGATGTTGTGAAACTGGTCTCATGAGTTTTGAATGCTGTGGTGCAAAAGTAAAGCAAAAGCTGAGCGTGTCTCCTTGCTCGTGTTCCCTTTTCCCATACACACACCGCCACTAGCTGAGGCAGGATTGTGCTGTGCAGGGCACAGAGCGTGTTTCACACTAACCCATCGCTGCCCTGTGCAGCGGGCTGCCTCCTCCCTGCTGTATCAGACTCTCCGACCTACCCAGCACCTGTACAGTCACTTTAAATACAGAGTAATAAATTAGCAGGGTTCAGATTTAATCTATAATAATTAACAAACTTTGCTTCTACACTGCAAAGCACCTGACATGCCAGGATTAATCTCTACTTTTCTTTATTCTTTAACGGGAGCATCTGGGCTACTGTCCCCAGCACTGTCTGGGAAGTGACAGAAAAGATGCTCAGCTATTCACAGCATCAGCCCGAAGATGACCAGCTCTTACACGAACGGTGAAGGGCCCTACCCTGTGAACAGGCGAGAGGTGAGGAAGAGCTACAGGGCAGTTGTTTTAATATACAAAAATGAAAGGCAGTGCAGGCAGGATGGCAGAAGGATCTCTGAGGAGGACCCGCAGATGAATGCAAATACAGATGAGGCTGGAACCTGAAACTCTGCTCTGAGGGCCAGCTCACCTGCACCTTTATTCAGCGAAGCACTCACGCACTCTCTTAACGGCACGAATCATCTTTCACCCTGTTGCAACCGGGTGGCTGAATCAGGGTGCAAAGCAGCAAAAACTTTCAGGGTATTTCCCAACCAGCAGAAAAAGCCAAGCAGAGGCTGTGGGGAGGGTGGCACGGGGAGAACAGCTGAAGACCTTCAGAGATAATGAAGCCCTTCAGAGATAAACCTGATGCAAATATTAGCTGCTCCACTTACAAAAGTTTTACCAGTTTATCAAGAAGTTTATAATTTGGGTTGTGGGGAGAGAGAAGTATGAACAAAGAAGATAGGTGAACACAGCACTAAGAGTGGGTGCAAGAACTTCACGCTGACCTGAAATGCAACGTGCACCCTGTGAAATGCAAATGCACACTCGTGCATTTTTACAGTTTTATACATCTGAAGGAGGCAGTTCATGATTATTAGTTTCTCCTTCCTCCTCCAAACACTAACGGAGCTACGAGTAACAGGAGGTGCAAATACACGGCTCAACGTGAGGAAGGCAGTGTAACAGCATGTGGTCTGATGGTTTTGCATAACCTGATGAAACATTGGCCCTAACTGATGACACAATCTCCATTAAGACAATAATAAAAAACTTAAAGATAAAAATCAGAGCAGACATTCTCAATCCAGCCTTAAAAAGAAAAACTGTGGACTATAATCACAGATCTGTATTTTGTACAATAGCAGATGACATCAGGAAAGACAATCCAAAACTCTGTGTTTCATTTCCCCACTACAGGAAACAAGATTCAGGCAACTTTTTATTTTAAACTATGCATTACACACTTAATCAATTCTCAAATTTCCCCAACTGCCAATGTTTTCAGAGTCAGCAATTTAATTTGAAACATATTGAGAACATTAAAAAACTCATACCTTGGCATAAAAGATCTCTCATCAGTGTTAGCAGCCCTACAGAAGGTTTTTCGAGGCTCCCTACAAGGGACTGGAAGAAAAAGAAGAATTAATAATTTTTCAAATGACAGTGTATGCAAACATCAAATATTCTCTTTATGGTTTCAAACCACAACATGCCTGTTACAAAATTTGCTCTTTGCTTTACCAATGGAGCTCTATGTGATTTCTGAATACTCAAATCAAATTACCTTAAAAACAAGAACTCCAATACAATTTAACCTTGCCTCTAGGACAGCGAAAGATTGGGAGGGTCAGGTGGAAGCCAATGGCAAAACACAATTCCTACTCGATTATGTCATTAAAAAACACTTTACAAACTGGACTGCAGTTCTAACACACAATATTGAACTTTTATAGGTTAAAAAGTAAAAATCAAGCTCACAACTGTAAAGTTCACGTTTCTGTTTAACACAGGACTGCACTGGCTTTCGGAAGCAAGAAGTAAAACTTGTCCCTGGGCTACACAGTGCCTGGAGCTGGATGGCTGAGCTGACATTATCTCACATGTTCAGTGACGAAGCTTCAGCCCAAAAGCAGGGTGACCACAGCTGACAGTCTCATGTTCCGAGAGCCACAGCGTACCCACCGCCCTGCGCGGGGCAGGCTGGGCCAGGCACAGCCAAGCTGCGAAGCCGAAACGCTCCTACATCTCTGCTCCCGGGACAGGCTGTGGCAGAACTGCAGCAGCGCAGCATCGTGCTCTGGCTCGGTCCTCCTTGCCCCTCATCAGCTCGGGCAAGGGCTGCTCACCCTGTCACCTTGTTGGATTGAGATTTCATTGACAGGCACAGGTTACTTGTGGTTTGGGGGTTTCCCTCCCCCTCTTTTTTTTTTTAAAATGAATATTTCAAGTTCCTTATTTTCGCCTACCAGATTTGATAGCAATAAAATACAGTCTGCAGACATGGTAGGAAAAGACTGCCATCACAGGGAAAAGTACTTCCCTTCTTATGCACAGTTTTCAATTCTTTATCTAAATAGCTTGTCTGTTGTTCCCTTTACATCAGTTTTTACTGGATTTATGCAAAGCTGCTGCTTCTGTCCACAATCCCCTGTACCTGTTACTTGATAACAGCATTTGCAGAAAGTTCACACAGATTTCTGAAGTCCCACTTTTTCCCTTTCCTCTGACAACACTACCTCAATACCATGGATTTCACTCCTAAGTAGATATTTACAGCTATCCTCTCTGGATTTCTAACCATTCATTGTTCAGCTAACCTCGTGGGAGTTTTAAAGAACAGTTCAATGACCAGCTCCTATTGAAAGTCAACAGGATCTGGGCAGGCTCCCACCACCCTTCTTCCAACTTACTTGGAACTCCCTGCCTGCCACTTTTGCACCTGCAGCATGCCATGCCTGCACCAGCGTGGGAAACATTACCCCAGAAACCGGGGGAAATGTGCTTCTGAAGAACGAGCTACAGATAACAGATCAGCAAAGATATTTAAAAACTGGGTTGGTACTAAATGAGTCAGAAGGTCATGGCTGGACTGAGAGGCAAGGGGGAGGCAGGGCAGATGGGGGGCATCTGCTGCTCTGCAGCTCCCATGTGCTGCGGTGAAACCACTGGGGCAGGCACTGGCATTACGTGGCAGGGCTTGAAACACCACCAAGGGTACTGGCTGGGCTTCCACTGTGCGCTGAGCACACGTCCGTAGGTAGGTTTAAACAGACACAGCCAGACTTTAACAGATTAACAGACTCCATCCACTCTGACAAACTGGATTAATCAAACTCTCACCGAAAGTTGGCTGCTATGGAGATCCAAGCACACGGGAGCTTCCTGTGCTCTCCATGTTCTTTCCTCCCCTCCCACAGTTTGCTTTTCCCACAACAAAAAGACAATTTTCTTCTGCAGGAGGGATGGGCACTGCTTAAGTCAAATCACCATGTTCCTGTGGGCTTTTTCTCCCTAACATACTCTACACACGACTTCAGTTACGGAAGACAAACCGAGGTCAGCCTAACCCCACTTGAGGTTGCATCAAGTCTGCAACGCATTTCAGGAGATGAAAACTGTACTTTCTAATATCAAGAATGTAGGAGAAAGCCAGCTATGTTTAAAGCATCCCCCAGCCCTGAGTGATTTTAAAGGGGAGAAGACATGACTTAACTGCTCACAATTGGCACTGCCATGGTAAAATCCAATGACTGTTTTAAAAAATTATTTTACGGAATCCACCAGGTTTCTTTTTTCTAAGAAACACACAATGCCTGTGCAACCACGCTGCACCTCCGCAGCCAAGCAGCATGATCTCAGCTGCTCGCCCCTGCGGGAAGCTGCACCACACACCAGTGCCAGGCACAGTATCACCGCACACAGGAAACAGAAGCGTCAGGCACTGATGCTATCGGGGTCCCTCTGAAACGAATCCAGCATCCTGTTCTGTACTTCTCCAGCCCGCGCACCAGCCCTGCCGTGTCCTGGCCCCCACTTCCTCCTCCAGCCACCTGGCTGGCCCCAAACCACAGCAGGATGGAGGGGGACAGGCCATCCTCCCAGCCCTGCCCGGGCATCACTGACATCACACGTGTGACACTGCTTGAAGAGCACCTACAAGCTGTGAAAAAAAAAAAAAAAAAAAGGGCAGAAGGGAGAGCATGGAGATGTACCCAGTCAGTGGAAGTAGCATCCTGCCAGTCCTCAAGAGCAGACTCTGTCCCAGCACTACTGCCTCCCTGCCCCAGTAATCCTGCTGGCTCCTTGTCCGTGTGCTTTAAAAGGCTGTAAGACTTGCAATATCACAGCTCCCCAAGACTGAACTGCAGCAGCAATATTACTGTTTGCAGTAACCATGGCCATGGCTACACCCTACAACAGGCGAAGGGTCCTCTGCCTTCAGCCTTTCCTAGCTTCATTGCCACCAGCTACACCGAAGTCTCTATTCACTACCGAAAGCTGGCAGCTCTGTTTCTCTCTGGTTTCAAACTTAGCAGATCAACATCCATAGGTAAGTCTGCTGAGCAAGTGCTGTACTGCAGGAAGCCTCACATTTTCCTTTTCCCTGCCAGCTCCGGGCTCCCCTGCCCAGGGTGGAAACCAGCATGCGCCAACTCCTGAGCCCGCAGCCGGGGAAGCACAGACTTACCCCCAACATCAACGAGTAAGTTCAATGAAATCAATGAAAGCCACTGTCTTCCTGGACACAGGACCACTGCAGCAGGGTCCTGTCCTGCTCCCAGCGTGTCCCTAAATCAAGGTGGTATTTCCCAGTCACACGCTTGCCCTGTGCTGCCAACACTGTGGGGGCACAGCAAGACAAGCCCTTGGAACATGTCCCTGGTCCTTCCAGTCCTAGATGAGACTGTCTGGGTTTATGTGGCTACATGCTCTTCCCAAGAGCGTTTCTGAAAGCTTCCAAGGGATTCAAGAAACAACTGTTCCTCTTTTAATGCCAGAATCATAGGAAGTTTAAATAAAAACGTAGGATTTTTTTTTCCCCAAAATATTTCTTTTTAGCAGCTCTGCTTCCAACGCTCCAGAGCCATAGGCACATGCCACACTGGAGCCACAGAAATCAAAATGTTTTAGAAAGATAATGAAGCTGACATAATACTTGTCAAATATTTTTCCAAATGTAATAGGAAGTGAGTGTACAGCAATGCAGAGATCATTCAGGCAGCTCTTGCTGCAAGCATTTGCTTGGATCTAATTTGTACAAACCTGAAAACAGGGATTTCTAGCAAAAGCACTGACAATGTCTCAGCTGTAAGACTAAAGACAGATGAAAACTTAGCAACGCAGGCTGCATTTTCATTCAAGAAGCACCATGAGCAGCCCTACTTTAAAAAAGGGTGAGTGAAAAGGAACAGAAAAGTGAGGCACCGAATGCACACACCCCAAACCACAAGCATCAGACCCTAAAGACAACATGAAATGGTCTCTCAAGGTGCAGCTTCTACAGCCACATGCACTGTTAACCCGACATGCATTTTGCTCTCTTGCTGTTCCCTAGAAAGATGCACTGGGACAGAGAAAGATAGGGAAAGGTGTCCTCGGGATAGAGGGGAGAGCTAAAGGAGCAAACACCACTCCCTCAGCTTTAGAGAGGAAAAAAAAAAAAAGAATAAACTCCTCCTGAGTGCTGGCTTGCTCATCCTCCACGCCTCTCTTTTTGTAGCAGTTTGATGTTCACATGTGGAAATAAAAATACTTCCATGGGGAAATGTGCTGTCAGCATTTTACAGATTTGGGAGAAAAAGGCACAGATGCCTCTGTGAACTCCAGCACCCCCCGTCTGGAGCTGGCTGTGCCACCCCAGCAGCCATCATCTTCCCATTTTCCTGAGAAAGGGGTAGATTCTTGGGACATTACAGCCACATGTCTTGGTTATTTTTACCCTGGCAGCTAAATACTGGATCACGGCTACTATAAACAAACCTGTTTAATTTTGAACTTAAGTGTTCTTTGTGCCAGTTTTTTAAGTTACTATAAACCAGGCCATGAAAAAGGATGGATTTTTTTTTAAAAAAGTGTCTACTAAACATTGTTTAATATTCTACCAAAATCCTTTCATTGCTCATAGCCATGTTTGCAAACCAAACTCAAATCCAGCACTTTTGCAAAGGAAAGATTTACGATGATCAAAATCACACTACAACTGACAGATCCCTTCCACAATAAAAAACCCAAACAAATACAAAGAATGATACAGCCATGAAGGCTGGAAACACGGGACCTGGGGCTCTACCCTTGGCTTCACCAAGGACCTGCACTCATCAGACTGCAGGCTGCAAAGCGCCAGCAGCACCGCACCAGTCCGACTGCCCAGCTCCAGCAGTGCCGAACAACAGCTCCACTCACCATCTGCTCCCTCATTTGTTATACACCATGTTCTTAGATATTAAATTACTCAATGAAGTCAAAAGCATGTTAAATACTTCCCTAACATTAATCAAAGCTGCCAACAATTATGCAATTGTTACATGTGAGCTAAGGAAATGTGCTGGGAAGAGGGATGGTGGATCACACATGAAAGGATGTTTGTCTGCAAATCACACAATTAATTAACAAACACCTTCCCTAAAAAGTAATGAGACAAACACCCCAATACAGTTATCCTGTTAGCACAGAATTTACTTAAATAATAAAAATCACTGCCCATGGACTCACTCGCCAGGTCCCTTCCCCAGGGCAGTCAATCTCCACATCACCTTCAGGGTACACAGAAAGCCTCCTCCACCTTTCCTGAGGCCATCGACATCAGAAGAATGAGAGGGAAGAAAAAAACCCACACAGCAACAGAGACTAAGCAGAAAGCAGGACTGCAATGTGACTTTAAGGTACCATTTGACAAACTTCCATTCACCAATCTTCAGAGTCTGCTTCTGTTTTGTTACTCATTATCATGGCAGTAGCTGACACCCAAGTCAACATATTTTATATAATGACACTATATAATAGCATACATCTTTATACATTATGGCAGGAACCTCACCCTCAATTTTGCAGTTTCAACAGTAAAAATATTATGATTTCCACTGACTGCTTTCAACATCAGATCAAATACAAATCAAGACAACAAGTGTATAACTGTGCATAATCATGTTGTAGGATGAGTCACCACCCAACTGAGGAGCATTACTGCTTCTGCACTATACATCCAGTCCCTGTGGGTTTGTAAGCTCCTGTCCTCCTAAATTCAATGCAGGCCAAAACCTAAGTGATTTCTTGTAAAAACAAGGAAATATTTTGGTTCTAGGCAGGAATTTACATTGCCTAATCAACCTATTTTATAGTTCAGTAATTTCAGCATTTAGAAAACACGTATTTTGGACATTCAGAAACACATGTGCTTCTCAGGGGAAGCCCAAGTCTGCCAAAGAACTGAAGCAACTCACAAGTGAGTTCCAATTCCCTACAATAAGACTTGGGAATTCAATTTAATCCTGAGCCACTACTACACTAAAAAGCATTTTAATATATTGGATTTCACTCGCGATGAGTAAAAAGCCTAACACTATTTCAATATTGTAACATTCTAATATTTCTAACCGAGAGCTTTCATCTATAATTCATAAAATTACAAACAAGAAGGCAGCTACATTTTAATAACATACCTTGTCTAAGTGAAAGGCAATCACAAATCAGTAATTTAAATTTAAACACATTCTTTTTTGTTGTTTTTGAAGTACTAGATAAAAAAAAAACAACACAGCAAGAAGCACACATGAAAAATAAGCTAGTGACAAGCCAAGTAAGCAAATGGGTATTTGAGAACCCTTGAGAAGAACGTCATTCTTCTGAGATGTTACCTGAGGTGTTCAACCAGAAAACGCCAGAGACCAGCCTTCAAATCTCGCATGCACCCATTCTGAAAATCTCAAAGCCTGACCGTGTGCTGCTCTGAACCTCATCCAAATCGCCAGTTTCTGCATAATTCCACATCTTCCGTGGTGTATTGTGAAGGTTACTGGTGCAGGGCCAAAGCCATAAAAGGCTGGGCTAAGAGTAAAGTCCTCTAGCAACAGAGCCGTCCTTTCCGACTTCAGTTTGTGCTGAACTGGAGCTTTCAGCAAATTAACTACAGCACACACAAACAAGTCGGCGACACAAACGTCTTTGAAAATAGCAGTAATTCTGTAATTTGAAAAAGTGATTTTACGCACAAAGATATTGAGATTGATCCTCCTCAGCCTGCAATTTGCTGCAACCAGCTTCATGCTGAACTTGCCGTTTTGAATATCATAACGTTAAACACTTCTATGGCAGCAACTGCCGACTTATTTTAAATTGCTTTGCAATAGAAGCCCTTCACAGAAGGAACAAGTACTCTGGGCAGCTAAAGCCTGCCCTGCTGAAATGGCTAATTTATTTTTTGTCCTATTGGTTTGCATTTGCAGAAAGTTGCTACGGGCATGTGCCAGACTGACAAAGGCAGGGGAAAGGAAGCCAGAAGCAAAATTCAAAGACCAATACACACTGCATCCCCAAATTAGAACAAGCCGCTACGTCACTTGTGGTAATTGGCAGCCTCCCCTCCAAATGGACTGCAGCACTGCTGCAAATTTAATACTAATGAGCACTGATCTGCAAACAGGAGGAAAGACATCCACCTAAACTGCACAGATTTAGGAGAAAATAGACTTTTTTCAATTATATATACAAAACAGTTTAAGAGGAAGTGTTGTGCAGCCACATTATGGCAACAGAATGGCAATGAATCAGACAGCCGATGCCTGTGTAGCAGCCAGCCGGCAGAACAGAGGTCCTCCCAAGCAACACCACCATCACCCTCAGCCACAGCTCTCCTCATCTAGAGCTACTTGAATATTTTCAGCAGAGGGGTTTGAACAGTTCACAGGAGTTCTTGACAGCTTATTTGAAAGAAAAAAAAAAAAAAGAGAAAAATAATTCCTTTCCCCCTCCCTCATCAGCAAAACATGTAAATGATAAAGGGCATAAACATCAGACCTAGAAGCTGTTCATGGGACTTCATCTGTTGTCTACCACATCCACCACTCACCATGGAATTTTAAGTCCTATAAAGGTTTTCTTCCTCCCTTTTCTGTAGTGAAAAAAGCGTTCTGACCCTTTTAAATACAGATTAAATTCCAAACAGACTCTAGGAGGCTCAATCACCGCAAAACACAAACTGTATTATATTTGGTAAGAGCAATTCATTGTGCTGATAGTAGCTTGGCAACATTCTTAACTATGTTCTTCCTGGTTTATGTAATTAGAGTAATAAGTGACATGAGGTAGGCAGACCGCCACTGCAATTTCAGCCTGTACTTTAATTATTTTATTTCTGCAGAAATAGCGACCAGACACTGGTCACAAATCCCAGGTGCTGGTCACTGCTGGGGGTTAGAACCTAGTTTGTCTGAATTTGGTCCCCAGCATCAAATCTTTCAAGGAGAGAGCGATACAGATTCCTCCTGATTAAGGTTTCTTTGAAACTTCCTGAAAAAAAATGTAATGTTTAAACCACTCTTTGAAATGTATTCCTACCAATCAGTAATAATAAACTCCAAGACTAATATTAAGCCTCTAAAAACGTGTCATCTGTTATCATGGATCACTGCCCAGCTTTTCAGGAGACTGGGCTAACTTACAAATTCTAGAAAACATTAAGATTCTTTAAATCTTACTGGCAAAGCTGCAATAATCAGTTTGCGTGTAGATACTGGATTTGACCATGTAGACTGATCTAAAGGTCAGGTTTGCATATGCAGTCTAGAGATTTTCACTGCCTTAAAAATACTTTACTGTTTGGTGCATGTCAGCTACAAGCAACGAAAACACCTACTGTTCCCACACAACTGAGGCTAATTAAACGCCCATTTTAACAATGATTTTTTGAATTAAAAGCCCCACTTACCATATGGCCACTTATTAATACTACATTGTTTATCAGTTTAACAAAAAACCCTACAGCAATGAGTATCCATGTAATGAGTACCTAAATACAGTTAATGATGGATGTGTTTTAGCACCATAAAGTGGAACTGAACCTTTTGAAATGTTTTCACGACAAATTTGAAGGCTTGATAGGAACCTGAATAGCAGTAAGTTTACACACAGATTACCTTAAAATAGAGGGGAAAGTAACAGTTTCATCACTTTTTATAAATGAAGTTCTTCAATGCGGTACTTAATCCTTCAGTATTTAGCTCAGCGCCTTAACGCTGCTTTCTGGAACCTGGGGGTAGACGGGGGTGGAAACTGAATTTTCTTTTACAACAAAAATTAAATTTTCTTCTACAATTGTAACTGAAGGAATATTCAAAAATGTAATTAACACTTTAGTGCTGGAGCCTGAAGGGCATCACAAAGAGAACTTTCAGGTCAGGAGGGTAGAGAAGCGAACCGCTGGCAGATTCGACCTCCGTACTGGGGATTCTCTGAAGTTTTAAATCCTCCTGAATCTGCTGGACCTAAAAGAGCAAAACTACTTAGACAATTAATCCTGGAATTTCCTTTATGGAAAATAAAAGGTGACATTAACCCCTAAAGGAAATAGCTGACAGTTTAAATCAGTTTTACATGAGCCATTTCAGTATTTATAGGTCAAGCTTGATTACAACCAAAATAGATTATTATACAGCTGTCTTTAAACAACAACAACAAAAAAAAAACCCACAGGCAGTTGGACTCCTGCTCCCAGAAGAAGAGATGCTATGTTTAACTCACAAGGAAGGGAGGACACATCCTACAGCAGCTAACAAGATGAGCACGACTGGCACCAGCCAGTTCTTCCCCTCCACCTCAGGAACAGTATTCAAACAGGAACAAAAAAGTCATCTTTCTTTCTGTCTTTGAAATGATAAGACATAAGGCAATAGGAAAAAAACCTCTCCCATATTAGTATGCAAACTTGCTGAATGTATGGCCTGGAGACAGTCAGTTCTGCACTCTGAGCAAGACCTTAGAACATACCACACTTCATTTGAATGTTAATTGCCATTATCCACAATTTCTATGATTTCCATTTTGGTTAAGACACCTTTCTATCGAAGTTCAAACCCCCATTCAACTGTTTTTCCTAGAGTAAATCTACAAATACAACATCAGACATACAAATGCAATGGGCACTACTGTCATTTGTTTTAAAATACTTTTTAAACTTTTTTTTCAAATTTCTGCCCATATAGATGCAGTTAATATGGACTTGGCATGAAAAGGACAATACAAGAAGTTTCAACCTCTCAGCTCTGTAGGCATGGCTCTGACACCTGCTAACGGTATGTGTAGCTACCCACTGCCCCACGCAAGCTTGCTTTAGTGCTAAACTGACTTGGACTTCACATTGTGTTTACGGTGAGGGTTTAGAGAAAGCAGTTCATCTAACAGACAGGGGCTACGAAATACTGAAATTACAGAATAAAGGAAAAGCCCCACTTTCTTGGAATCGCACCATTGAGGAAAGTGCCCTGGACCATTAAACATCTGCTTGATCACTTTAAATGAGATTCCTGAAAAAGCTTTATTTTAAATTTGAGTTCATTCTAGTGATCAATATGCCAATGCAGTGTATTCATGAAACAAGACAAAGCCAGAATAATATTGTAATCCCTATGAGTGATCTGATGAGTTAAAAGCCCTAAATGCATAAATATTTCATGAGAAAGGCTGTCTGGAACTGTTTCAGTCAGTATCTTTAATCTTAACGTTATTTTCAACTACAATTACTGTTATAATCCAAAGCAGAAAGCAACAATTGGCTAAACTTATTTTATCTTCACCTCTATTTAAAACTTCTGCTCTTTAGGCCCAACAGCCAGTAATGGTTACACAGCACAGCACTAACACACCAAATCTCAGGGTAAAACAAGATGTGCTGGAATGTAACTACTTACGCAAAAAAGGAGAATTGCGCCAGAAATAACCTTACCCAGTGAACTATGATTTACTTTAAACTATCACATGATAGGTGGCATATAAATAGATATTATTCTGCATGTCAGCTGTCTGTAATGAAAGTTTTCCTCTTCTCTGCAGCCCCTCCCTACAACTTCATTTGCATTAGAGAAAAGTATATTACATAAAAGCAACAGAAAAGGCACTGCAACCAACACATCCAGCCAAACTGCTCCTCCCACATACTATGCTTTCCAGAATAAGGGTCTATTTCCAACAAATGTGTTAAAAACGTGAGAGATGCCCAATTCCATACAGATTATTCACTTGGACAAAAGCTAATAGTGCTCTTACTTCCAAAAGTGCCAAGCTCTCAACTACAGCTGCAGCCAGCTACAGCCATAGGATGCTCAGATCTTTCAAAGAGCAGATTTCACACCTACCAGTTCACACACAACACCTGAATTTAAATATCAAAAATTCAATTTTTTCCAGTATTATAAAACTCCAGAACACAACATCATTGGATCCAACAAATACTTCAACAACCCCCCCTGAAAATTCCAGCCAGCCTTAAATTTGCAGTTCTAGCCACTCAGAAGAGTAATGCAACTGTCTGTTTTTCTGTAATGCTCCACCAAGCAGCAGTTATGCAACACAACCGATTGACAAACACGCTGCATGCTACTAGTTGCAGTGCATTTCCAAAAAGCAGGTTTTTTGCAGTAACTTTTGACAGGGAAACAATTACTTATTACAGCAATTCTCATTCTACACCTTACATGAGTGCATGAAGCACTAGGGCAGCAGGTATTTTTGACTACATCATTTAAACGATTAATAAAGATCTGTTTCAGCCATAACACTGCCACTGCTGTGGACATATCCAAGACTTAAATACTTTCCATCTTAACAATATTCAGAATAAACAACAAACCTTAATGACTCGGGCCACCTGCTCAACAGGACTGCTACTGCTTGGCTCCCCATATTTTCAGTAAAACAAAGCGAAAAGGGTGAGAAAGCCAAGCCAGACACCTGCAGCCCTGGGCAGTCAGCAGCCTTTTTTTACCATTTGTCCTACATTTCCTGTTACAAAAGTCCAGTGAAGGGTCAGACTTTCTCCCCAGATAAAGGATTTTGTTCAAAGGAAAACAAACAGCAGCTTTCAAAATATACTGAGGTCTGCTTTTGTCAGCATCTGGATTTCTCAATCAAAAAAATTAAATATGCGCTTTCACCTGGGTTCATGTCAAGCCACTGCAGCTGCGCTGAGGAAGTGCCTGTTCAGGTATAGCAGGTATTTCCAACCCCCAGCACCCAGTACCTGCTGGGCCACTTGCAGCATGAAGCAGTAACACACATCAAAACATCGTCTTCATGTGGCTGCATTCAGATTCACGCAGAGCTACCCTACCTGCTTCAGCCAGCTGACACTGCGAGAAATGAGCCCTTTGTCATGCCCTGTGGACTACTATCACAGGGAGAAACAGAAACAACAGCTTTAAATCTCACCTTCAACTAGATGTACTGGCTACTACAGTGTTGTAAGTGCAATCTGCTAATAGGAAGTTGTAAAACCCCAAATGATTGGCAATCAAAATTAGGGAAGATTCCTGGTGTCCCATTTCTTCCCACAGACACCTCAGAGGATCTTCCCACAGCAGATGAATGTAATTTAAGTTTAAACACACCATTTCTGATTAGGAATGTAACATTTGGTGTCTCCTCCTTGAACACCACCCATCTTCCCACAGCCTTGTCATTTTAATATCATTGACTACTTTAGACAACCTTAATTATTGCCGTATTTGCAAGAGAAGTGATCTCTCAGTAACCAGTTTCTGTCCCGTTCAGAGCTCTGAAGATGAAAACTTTTTTATACCAAACCTGGAAGAGAAATGGCATCAGCAGGTCTATCACCGTAACAAAACGCTTTGGTGTAAATACCAGGGACCAGCAGCACTCAGTGCCGTGTCCTGACTGAAGCTCAGCTGTCCCTAGGGTCTCTACAGCTTCCCCCTGCACTCCCCTTTCTGCAGAAGGGACTCAGAAAACAGGCATTAATACAACAGATCTATCACTATCACAGGAAAGAATATGAAGCTTCTAATAATAAGCCATTTAGCTCCAAATGGTTTTGGTCAGCCAGCAGACATGTAAAACCAACTCATAGATGATGTCTTAACAGTCACCAACACAACAAGAAAAGCCAACCGAAAACCAAGCAGTGAAGATGCTAAATTTCTTGCAAAAGAAAGGCAGCTTGACATAAACTCCCATAAATGCAAGCTGTTCCTTGCAAATAACAATCTATTACCACTGAGGATAAAGAGCAAGTATTCACCTATTTATCCACCATTCATAAGATGCCACAGGTCATGCATGCTCCTTCCAGATGCACCAGGCAAAGCAGATAGCCACCATGTCACCTCTACAGTCCCAGCCCAAGACCAACAGGACACTGCCCTCAGCCAGATGCAGTCAGGAACTGCAGTTTCTCCTCTGCAACTCCTTCCCTCTATCAGCAGTGGTACTTGCACAAGCACACAATGAGTCAGAGCGAGAAGTGATCTGGTTGAAAATTATACATATATTTTTGGGATTAGCTCAGTTTTCAGCTCACTAAGCTCCCTGAATTACCTCAGCACCTAAGAGCGCACGTACCTGGGCAAGGAGGACAACGCTGAGGTGTGTATTTAGTGACCATGAAACCAACTGCCTGAAGCTCTGGCCACTGGAGCTCTCACCACATCTTGCCAACTCCACTGGGTAATACAAAAGTGCCACGTAAACACAGTGAAACAGAGGGTAATTCAGACTGCACTGAATCTCCAAAGGTCTCTGCTACAACACCCTACTCCAAACGGGGCTAGCTTCAACGTCAGATCAAGTCACTCAGGATCTTGCCCAGTCAAGTTCTGCCTATCTCCAATGACAGCTCCAAGAGGTCCTGGTCAGGTCCACAGGCGCGGTCCATTCTTGCTTTAACTGAAGCCTCCTTTGCTGCCACTTGTCACCGTGGCCTCTTGTTCCTTCAGCATGCGGTGCTGCTGTTCCCTTGCCATGGCAGGCTCCAAGAGACAGGTGGGGTCAGACCTTGGTGACACATCTATGGATGCTGAGGCAAAACCAAACTCCCACCATGAAGTTTCAGAACCTATGCTGCTCATCCGCAAACGGAATCTGACAAATGTTCTCAATTTCCTTTGCTTCTAACACTACAATTGATCTCAACAAGCACAAAACATCTATGTCAAACATGATACTACATATAATTTGAAAAAAGTTTGGGGGTTTTTGGTTGTTTTTTTTTTTTTTGCACATGGAAGACACTATCTACAGAAATGTAAGTTACCTACTCTGCCCTCTTGGTACTGTCACCCACAGCAAATCCACTCTGACCTTGGAAGATGCTTTTTCATGGCCTGCTCTGACAACTGAGCAAAAAGCTGATCAACTCAAAGCACACTCAGCTGGAGCCTCAGAGCTTACATTAAAGCCATTTCATGTTATAGTTGCTTTCAATCCTGGTGACGATCCATGAAATACAACTAAAACATTTTTTTATATACTACAACCAGGTTTCTCCTAGAAATCTGACATTATTGGAACAAATGGCATGTTGAATGCCAGGTCCACTAGCTAAAGAGCAATCTTAAAAAGCACATAATTTGCATTTTTAAAATACTCAAAAGGTATGGCTAGGAAAGCTAGCATTTACTCTAAAATCTTGTCTATTTTATAGGTCAAAAGAAACCACGCATTCTGGAGAGCCTGTTCACATATAAATCAAGAAATCTTAAGGAGAAAGTTGGACTAGATGATCACTGTAGATCCCTTCTAACTGAAATATTTGATTCTGAAAAGAAAAAAATAGATACACACAAGGAATCCATTAGTTGTGATATAGGAGGACTGTTTTCCTGAGAATCAGTCAGTCAACATCTGGCTAAACTTCACCCTGTTTATGTAACATCACACTATGGAGCTCAAACCCTTAATTTGCCTTCTGGTCCCTGAGCAGTCCAGCCCTAAAGCTGCTAACCCCCTGCAGAGGCAGCTCCATCCTCTGAGAGCTGGCACCTCCCTGGAAGCCTGCAGGCAGGGACACAAATACAGGCAGTAAAACAACAGCGGGCAACACTTTGGAGCAGAACCAGTCACCCAGCCAAGAGCAGGGCCTGACAACCTCACACCAAGCCACTTAGAACACAGACTTGCCTCAAACACAAATCTAAACTACATTTGGTTTGAACTATCAAAGAATATTTAAGTTATCACTCCTTCAATAACTTTCCCAGGTGGTATAGGGCTTTTAGGGAAGAAAGCTGAAAGCAACACTGAAATACAGAAATAATGGTATATGGCTAGATACTATTTTTTTAACATGTAGAGATAGTTTACATTAGGTAGTTTTTAATTTTTTTTTAATCCTTCTTACTCAGAAGCTATTAATGAAAGTGCATCTTCACACTTATTTTAATCTTTTCTCTTCTGGAATATTATTTCAACAGTTTTTCATTTAACCAACACAAATATTTTTTTAATTGTAATACTAGTATTGGAAACACTAAACAGGATCAGTTAGACTCCTACTCTGTTCTTGCTTCCAGGTGCTCCTGAACGCTCAGCAACAAGAATTCAAGAATGAGGAAGCAAAAGAGTTAAAATCTATGGCTTGCCTAAGAGCTCTAGCCTTATTGTACAGGCTACTACTACTTCTAACTGTACAGCTTTAACAAAAAAAAGTTTTACCCATAAAAATTGTGCCTCTCTTCTTGGACTGACTAATGCAATCTATCACTTGTATATGTAGGATTGAAATAAATTAATCTTCACAGCTTTATGCTCTATTTAACCATTTTCATTAAATGAAATATACTGAAGTTGATTGTATTTGCAACACTAGCAGTGGGAAGCATATTGTCTTTTCAGTCTGCTGGATAACATTCATGAGCTAACACAGCTGTAGTCTCATTCCAACCTGTGCTTTATGAACAAAAAGCTAGGTCCTCCTTTGTCCTCCCCATGCTTACGATGCCAGGATATAATAATCCAAGGAGAAACCTGTTTGAGAGGTGAATTTTTGGGGACATTGAGTTATATCCAGAGAGCAGTCTAGAAACCTGAAAAATCTCAAATCCTGGCTGCCACCAGACTTCAGTACTGCAGCAAGTAAAACAGAACACCTCACACAAGTTTTAGCATCTGAACAAGACCAACTGGATCAACCAAGATAGCTCTGCAAGATTAACTTTTCTTTCCAACTTTCTAATACCCTTACTTACCTTGGCCATTAGGGGTCCCGTCTCCAGGATCAGAAGCTTTTGCAAAGTACAAACACAAATACCTAAATAAAACTTTGACCCTGGGATTTATAAGAACCCCTTTAAGAAGATGTTTTCATTAAAATTCTGCTTAATTACCTATTGAATAAAAGAGTAAAAGCAAATCAATAACTACTTCAGAGCTAAGCATAAAAATGAATTCAGGCTGTACTCTAACCACCATCCCCACTATCTCCTCTTAAAACAAACAAACATACAAATCAAGGCCAAAAAAAATCCAAACACAACCCCAGGACTTGGCCAAGTTTTAAACATTAGGTCTCCCTTGAATCTGCTTCTGCAGCATTAAACACACAAAGCTACCAGAAGTGCCTGATGTTTAACATTAATCTGGCTCATCAGAACTGAAAAGAAACTGATAAAATATGAAGTCTCTGATATTTCCCTAAAACAAGCGCTTTGATCAGGATCCACAGCCAGACTCAGCTGGCCGAGCCCAGCAGCACTCTGCAGAACTGATTTCAGCAAGGTTGAATGTTGACCAAGGGGAATTCCGAATTTCAAAGAGCTATCAGTAAAAAACATTTCAAATGTAAAGACTAAAGACTTGAACTTTACATATGTTCAAAAGACTCACTTCCTTTTCACTAGTATAAACAGATAGCTGTTTCTTTCTCAGAACAGTAGGATTCCTCTTGATTTTTTTAAGTATCTCTGTAAAGTTGCACAGAAGCAATCTGTTCTCTAAATACTGAGTACAAGTTTAAAGTGCCACTGCATACACCCTGCACGTGCATGGCACAAGAAAAAACACTGCAATATATATTACAAACGTTTAGAATTGTTTATGCCCAAGACTATGATTCAATACACAATTAAAACTTTTACATTAAGAGTATGTCCACATATTATACTACTGCTACCTAATTAAGTTTCAGTTTAAGAACAGTCCTCAGACTGGATGAACAGCCATGAAACGTATCACAAATAGTCTGCGTCTGTATACATGCAGCTTAAGATTTCAAATATAAACCATTCTGATAAACTGCATAAACATTAGTCTCCAAATAAAAGCATTAACGTGTCACTGGAATTATACTGTGCTAGAAGTTTAGTCCATTTGGCACGCAGTCCTCTCGAAACCTTCAGTAAAGCTACTTACCCTAAAAACGGCCACACCAGAGCCAAGACACGTGATGACAGGCACAACACTTAGCTTCCTTTGAGTCTTCAGAATTACAACTCTTGAGTCTGCTGGCACCAGCTGGGCCTCCTAAAGGTCATCAAGGTTTCATTTGCACTGTACATGGTCCCTTGATCAGGCCACCCACACCCTTCTGGCCATACTCTCCTACAGTTACAAAAGCTGTAAGAAATATCTGCTTTTAAGAAGTATAAGTCACTTTTGTGGATGATCTTAGCCTGACAGAACACAAACACTCCTCCTGGTGCATAGAAAATACTGCACATGAAAACAGATTATTTTTAGAAGCAGTGTATGTGAACACAGCATTTCCTGCCGACTCCACCTTGAAGAACGACACACGTATCCTCATTCTCGTTTCCAAAACGAGGATTTCACAACTTCTGCTACCTGACACAACAAGGAAGGGACAATCTGCTGAGAATGGCAAGTGACAATTTCCCAGTTCCTGACTCAACATTACAAACTTTTGTTGAAATATGCTGTCAGTCTTCAGGTAATCACATCAATAAATCAACATTTTTTCTGCCACAGTGATGAACGGGACATTAAATGTATTTCTTTATTACACTGATATTTTCCACAGCAACAGGATGTGAACACAGCATTCCCAGCATAATGAAGTCACTATAGCAACATGATAATGATGTCAGAATAATCAGACAGCATTTCATACTTGGGACATGGCAAACTACACCACTTCTATAAAATAAAGTTGCGGACAGCACAAAGGCAAGGGTGCCCCATCTAAAACTTCCCTTTAACTTGCCTAATTTTGGATAACTTCTTGTTAAAGGCACAGACCTTTGATTGCCAACGCCACTACTTTCTCCATAGCTTCACCCTGTACTGCCTAAAAGTCTCCTGCATTCTCACATTAAAACCCTTTCAGAATCTGAGGGATCTGCTAGAACCAGTGAGAGTTAATGACATACCATTTTCAGTAAAGAAAAAACAACAAAAATCACAACAGTGAAACATTTTGCAGCAGCCAGCCACTCTCAAGAGCCGGTTTCCTCCACTCTTCAAATAATCTGGTGTCTCTTTTCACATGCAGCAATACTACTACTCAGGGAGAATTACAAAAGGCACAGAAATTATAGAGTGCCGACATAATACTCCAAAGACAGACAGGCGTTTTCTAGTCAAATGACTATTTTAAGAAATATTATCTCCCTTGTTAAGCTACTGAAAGGAAAAAACCCAGCTTTTTCATGGTTTGCCCTTCCTGTTTGCAGCTCTTTCCAAGTCGTGAGCAAAGCAAAACCCAAAAGGCGATTCCCATTCTGCGGTGGTCGGTATCGACTCGGCGTGTCCAAACCCTGACCCTCCTGCTGCAAATGCGTCGCACCAAAGCCATGCGCACCACAGCTCAAGCATCATAAGCAAAAACACAAATTAAGGAAAAGTACCTAAATACAAAAGTTCCCCTAAAACGGAGAACAGCTTCTCTAAACCATCTCTTCAGGGCGACTGCAGGAAGTGCGAGATACCATTTCAGAGCTGAACTGGTCCGAGGCAAGTGGTCCCTGGGCCCGGAGGACGCGGCTGGGCAGCGCATCGCTCAGCAAGGCACGCCGTGCCCTCGGCCTGGCCCACCTGCCCACAGCTCCAGCCCCGACCCGGGCAGGGCCGCAGCGGCTCCGCCAAGGCTCGGCCCTCGCCCCGCCAGGTGCCCGCCGGCCTCGCTCCCCCGTTACCTCCGGTGGTCCTCGGGGCCCTTGCACGAGCATCCCGCGCCCCCTTCACACCTCGGGGAGGGGGGAGCCGCCGCACGCCCCCTCGAGCGCAGGGCACACCTGACTATACGAAACACCGAAAGAATTTTGGTGATTTCCCGAGGCACGGCGACACCCTTCGCTATGCCGAGGGCCAGCCCACCCCCGCCTCGGCCCCGGCAGCCTCCCGGCGCCCGGCCGCCCTCGCTGCCCGGCCCGAGAGCCGG